>VZTN01029717.1:170027-204478 GCA_013400515.1 Erpornis zantholeuca | reverse complement strand
CCCCCCCATTGGTTTCGTGTTTTAAAATCCCTCCCTAGCCTCCTCCCTCATTGCCCTGGAAAGTTCCCTCCCTTTGATCCTCTCCTCTCGGCAGGATCGGGCCTCTCTTTGTCTCGCTCCCCCTGGGAATAAAGGTATCTTTGGATACAGCGGCCGAGAGTCCTCCTTCATTCCTTGCCCTGACTCCTCAATCCTTTGTACCAGCTCACAGCCTTGCTGCAGGAGCAGCTGCCTCCCTGCAGAGCATTGTCCCTCTGGCTCAGGGGAGCCGGGAGGAATTTTACATAGGCACAGGCAGTGATCGGCCGGCAGGGTGAGAAGGGGCTGGCACCCCTCACCCTGAAAAAGGACTGCGCTGTGTCAGTGCCTCAAAGTCCTTTCTTTCTGCAGACCTAGTGTAGAGACCCAGAGTGCAAATAACTTCTCTGCTGTTCACACCATTTGGTGGATTTTTATTAAGATTAAGAAACAGGTGCTCTCTCTGCAGTATGGCTTTCCATGCAAATGCCTGAGTGGTCCCTTCCTGCTTTTTCCTGAAGCAGCAGTTCCATGCCATGACTGGAGCCACTACTCTCACACATGTGTGGCTAAGGCACTCTATGATAGCATTATAAGTGCATATTGCATTTTGCAAATATTAAAATAAATGTCATACGTGTACTGTTAGAAAACTTAGTTGCATGGATATAGTTCCTTAGAAATAGTAGTGTGATTTCTTAGGATTATATCATGATACGTAGAATACTCCTTTTTGTTCATGTAACTAACTCAGAGAATAGCAAAGATAAGCAAGGAAGTCCCCCACATTCCTGGATTGTCTGGCTGAAGTTAACAACAACAGGCCTCAGACCCTGGAAGGAAGAATCTCTTGATCAGGAAATGGAACACGGGATAACCAGAGGACTGGACCACAATGGATTATCAAGTTTTAAACAGACTTGCAAGAGGGAAATAGTGACTGGTTGGGGGGGACTTGTAACCCAAAAGCTACCAAAAGAGGAATATTTGAATGATGCATAGAGATCTATGAATATGTATGAGACTCGGGCATTTAACAGAAGAGGTTGTTAGCTAAGGTGTGCCCTTGGCATCATGCCAAGCTCCTGGCCATATTAGCTCTTTGCTGTATTTCTGTCTCCTGTTGTCCTTCTATTAAACCCCTTATTAAACTTTTAAAATTTTATCAGGAGTGAACCCCGTTTTTCACAGTAGAGGCACCAGATTCCACTTTTTCCAGGTACCCAATCTGAGCTGCTTAGAAAGTGAGTTCTCAGAGTGCCTTAGTGTTGGTAAGGCTCAAAGATGATTCACGTCAGCACAACTTTGTCAGCTGGTCTTTGAGGTTCTCATCAGTTTTAATTATCAAACCTAAGGGATCCAAACAAGGGATTAATTTTAGTAAGTGTCACTGAAGATTGTGCTTTAGGCAAATAAAGTGTCATTAAACTCATGTTAGCAGAGACAAGGTATTGCAGTATAACAGGGTAAGCCACAGTACTGGTCCTTCTGTTGCTTTGGAGTGCACCCAAGCCAACATGTCATTCAGGGAAAACTTCTCCTGCTCCTGATATAACACTGTAGGGAGCCATCTGAGACCGAGTCACCCGTGTGTTGATATCTGCATCTTCCTGCTTCAGTTACCGCCTGAACAAAGTTTAGCTATCTAGGCAATTCCACACAGGATTACAAAAGGCAAATGTCAGTTTAGAATGACTCCCTCAGCTGTGATATATGATCTCACAGTGAAATAGAAAGTCTGAGCATGGCTTAAACAAGAAGACAAATCCACTGAGTTTAGAACTGAAAGGTGTAAAACAAGTAAATTCACCTGGAATTAACATAGTTCTTTTATATTAAAATACAAATGATCAAACAAATGGAAATTTTGCCACTCAAAAAAGTTGGGAAACTAATCTTTGTGAGAAACAACAAAATCCCAGCTGCCTAGTATTTTAGCACAAATGGCATATGAATATCAAAAAGAACTCTATCCTTTGCATTTAAAATACACAGTAGGCATTATAAAAGTAAATGTGTTAAGGCTGCAACTGGATTAGGGAAGTGTGAAAGAGGCATGTATTTCTCGTATTTTTTTTTAATTTTTTTGGTTGTGAGCTCAGGTTGCTTCACTTCCCTTTGATATAGTCTCAGTGAAATGCAGTTGTTCTCAAGTCAAGAACAGGACTCTCCAAATTGAAGGGAGGATCTTGTGTTTACTGGCATCTTTAGCATGAGTTCAGTAGGAAAAGAACTCCCAAGGCAGAATATTTGCCACTGGGTGATTACACTGGGAATGGATTGTGCACTTACAGCAAACAACTAATTAAAACCCTGAAGGTAATGTGCAGGGATCTCTGACAGCCAGCTGGCAAACCAGGGGAGTGTTTGGATCTCTGCCTAGAGCCGAGGGGAGCTGTGCATGGCCAAAGCATCTGCAGTAGGGGGAAAGATGGGTGTCTGCACGTGTGTGGCACCAGCCTGTGCCAGAGGCTGGTGTCCCAACAGGGTCTGTGGAAAGAGCTTTGCATGTCAGTGTCAAAGGCCTGGTGGGAAAGGAGGAGCAGGACTTGGCACCTGGGTGGCTGAGGAATGCTCTGGAGTTTTCTTGGTCCAGTTTTGGTGATGGAGTGGTGAAAAGCAGCATGAGGTAGGAACAGTAACACCGTAAAACAGCAGAGCTCTTGTGGAGAGGAGCCAGTGAAGATCTCATGGTTTGGCTCATCAGCATCAGGAGAGTGAAAAGAGGGAAGAGTGCAGGAAAAATTATTTGGTCCAAGCCTTTTGTGGCTAACTATGTATAAATGTGAAAAAAATGTGGTTTCGAAAAGAATGGAAGTGTTGGGGTTTTTTTAAAATATATTCTTAATATTTAAACTATTTTCTGTTTCGGGCTAGCCAGATTATTAAACTTCCATTTCCTAATTCTGAAGGCCCTGACTCACTATGAAACTATACCCCAGAAGCAGACTGCAAAACTCAGTCTCCACATAGAAGGCAATAATTTCAGATGCCAGGTTTACATTCCCTTAGCATTTGGGAGCATTAGAACCAGCAATAATATAAATAGTTAGCAATGGACAAAATTAGTCTGTACTCAGTTCTGATCCTGCCCAAGCCTGGAAGCCTGTATGTACAACGTGTGTGATATCTCTTCATCAGAGTCTAGTGTGAGGAGTTTTGAGTGCTGCACCTGAATGATCCCAAAGACTCAGAGGAAGCTGAAGCTGTTGGGAGAAACAGGAAAAGAGGGAAGAGGTTGGTAGTTTTTATGAATAGTGGCCACATATACAGCTTAATAATTCTCAGCCTCCCAGAAAGTGCCTTATCACCTTATAATGCCTTATAAATTAGAAGTTAATAATTCCTAAAATTAAGTCTCTCTTTATTTCTATTTAATTTGCTTTTGATTTCTACTTCACTGGTAAGGACAGCTACAAAACCTTCCTTGGCTACTTCTTCCCCAGCAGAGCAGGAACTGCTTTGGGGACCTGAAGGAACATATTCTGGTTTTAGCTGGCAAGGCCTCCCTTCACTGGCATGTTTCCCTGGGACACCAGTCTGTCTTAAGATTTTCGGGAAGTGAAGCAATTAAGGGACATAACCAAACTTTCTTTTAACTTCATGCCCCATTAGACTTCTGGCAATTACATGTTCAAGGCTACTGTCCCCTTGTTCCCATTTTTCTCCCTATGCACAGCCATGTGTGGCTGTGGGCTGCAAAGTGCTGTAACTCCATAGCCAGTATCATTTTCACAGACTGTCATGGTCAGTGGTTCTTCTGACTGCCCAGAGATGCTTTTGAAAGTGAAAAATACTCTGTTGCAATGAAAATTAATAATATTCTAAATTGAAGTCTGACCTGAGTTGAAAGTAAATAGTAGGAAGGCCAGGACAAAAGGAGTGAAAAGATGAGATCTAAAGATGAATTTATTACTGTGCCCAGGGGCCAGGGGACCCAATGGAGCTGTGGGTCAATGCAGGATGGCTTGCTTTTGGCTAGTTAGGAATCGTAAAAAAACTCATTTAAAAGCAATGCCTTCTGTAAGCTTGGAGATTGTGGGCTATGCTGGGGACAGGGGAGTCCAGAGACTGAGAAGGGTTTTGGACATCTAACTGAGAGGAAGCGAGGAATACTTTAAATTAAGCATTGAGCAGGCCTGAAATGTAATTACTTTGCAAAGTTTTTCTTAGTTTTAATGTATATTTCTGAAAGAAAAAAGCAAGAGGATAAATGGATGAGAGAAATAACTGGCCATATTGGCTAGCAGAGGAAGGAGGAGCAGAGCATGAAGGGCACCAGGAGGGGGTAAGGGAGAGAGTGGAAGCAAGGGCTAGGGAGTGAGTGGAAGGGGCAGGCAGCAGCTTACCTGCAGGGCTAGCAGCACCTGGACTTGCATTAGCAAATCCTGCTGCTTAGCAAATCCTGCCAGCTCTGCCAGAGAGCAGAGCATTGCAGGGACATTCTGTCATGGGGGAGTCGACAAGCAACCTCCTCCTGCCTCAGCACTTACTTCCCCAGAAAAACAAAGGTCTTTTTGTTTGACTGAAAAAAATTTTGATGGTTACATACTGCAACTTGATCATATGCCTTGCCTTGAGTATTTCTGCTTTTCATAAAATCCCAGTTCTTGATTGATGCCTCCATGCAATGAAAATGAGCTGGTGAAGCAGCAGAAAGGTCAGTGTAATTTTCATCCCTTTCTGGGTGAGGCTGGGGCAGGTGTTTTATAGTGAACTTCTTCCTATGAAACCCAGTCCTTGAAACTGCAGTTGATTCTTGACACAGAGTATCTTCACTCATGTCTTAAAAATAGTTAGAAAGTTTATGTTGCAATCTGACAAGAGTGCCAGACCCTGTGGCTTTGCACTATCACACTTACTTGCACTAAGAAATTTAATAGATTACAGTTGAAATATCTCACTGAGCCTTCACCAAAAGCTTCCATAGCGTTCTGGCTGTGACTCTTGCTGAGCGGGTAAGGATCTAAGCTGGTGCCCTTTGTTAGTTTGAACTGTTTTTAGATTTCTTCTGAATATCATATTTGTCCTACTGGGTAAACTGAGGCATAAGTCTGGGAAAGCCTTTTACACAAAAGGTCATTTTCTCCCTGTTAGAAAAGATTACTGGAGAGTATGTCATGTTCTCCCAGCAGGTACTGTCAAAGGCTGATGTCTGCCTCTTCACAGGAGGCACCATACAGTGTTAGATCACAGCTGCCTGAAAGCTTAGGCTAAGGAAAGGGAAAATAATCACAAAGTACCTTTTTAAATGCTGCAATGGCACTTGCTGGAAAGAAAAAACAACCTTGTCCTGCAGAGCTGACATTCGAGGGGGATGTTTTGTTATTGGTTCTCAGTGTGTTTTATGGTAAGAAAATGTCTTCCTCAGCCCTGTGTTTTCTACCTACCTGTCAATTGCCAAGGTACCTGCACTCTGCCTGCCTTCTGAGCCCTCTTCTGCTGAGACTTCACATTTTCACAAACATTTGGGTACCTAGCTTGAAGGATCTTTTTAAAGTGGCCTGCAATTTAAGATGCTTGGAAAGGCAGATATTTTCTGGCAAGACCTGTTTGACTACAACATGCCAGTATCAGCTGGAAGGAATTTTCTCCTCCCACTTCCACCACCTTGCTTTAAACTCTGCCATCCAAAGGTCACTCAGTTTTCTCATGAGTCTCCATATTTCAATATGCAGTAGTGACATGTAGGCAGTCTATTGGCCTGGTAAAAATTTCTTCCCTGTATTTGGAGGTATAACATCTTGTCTTGGGGAGGCCCACTAATTTATTTGTTGCCCAAAACACAGTAATGAATCTGAAGCACTCTGCACTGTTTGGATGTGTGACCACCTTCTCACACGCACCTCCATGGTCCTTGAAATGCCAGAGAGAGGGCACAGCAGAGAGCAAGGTGAGTTTAATTAGCTGATGCATCACCACTGCAATGCCAAGGTCTGTACATGTAGAGTTGGTATTCTGATTTCAGTAGTTAAAAATACATTTTTGCTGTTTTCATTTATTTTATGTTTTAATGTTTCATTTATGTTTACATTTTTTATTTATTTTGTTTTGCACTGGGAAATACTGCAACACTTATTAACTGCATGGTTAATAAATATCGTAAAAATTAGGTGAAAAATACTGGCTTCTTCTGTGGCTTTTTAATTTTTTTTTTCATAAGTGATGCTAGCTGAAGTGCAGTCATTAGGATACATATATACATGCTCTGAGAATGAACCAGGTGTGGGGGAGAATTTTGGAAAGGACTTGACATTTGTGGAGTTTTATATCAATGGAAAAGCTTTTGACTTTTGTTGAGCAGAGTTTGGCTGCTGTTAGGTGCTTTTTTTTTTATCCTTTAAAAGAAAATGGAACCAATTTTGTGCTGACTGTTCTCAAATGCATCAAAATAGCTACTATTTAAGGTCTTTTCACTCCTTGACCTCCTCGCTGAGAGCACCAATGTCTGCCTCTCTGTTTGGAACTACTTTGAATTCACCAATGTAACAAGGGAGGCTTGAGAAAAATCTTCATTACATCAGAGAACCTTGCACTTAATAAGTGTCTGGCTGTAGAGAAAAACAAGTCTCTTACTTCTGAAGAGCTCAAAGCCTAAGCAGACATGGCAGCAAGTGGAACTGACAAAGTAAAATGCCGAAGCTAAGTGACAAAGGAGGGAAGTGGGATGGCAGTGATTTACTAAGACAATTGGTGAAAATGTGTGCCTGTCAAATTAGTCTTGATCTTTTATGGAAAAGCCCTATAGCTGCACACACAATTGTTGGCCTTCATGGACTGATTTTCTGGTGATTAATGGAGAAAAAGTCATGGCAGCAGGGAGCAGCTGAGAAGGAAGGCATGAGGAAGGGTAAATGCACAGGTGTTTGCAGGACAGGTAAGTTAAGCACCACCAGCAGAGGGGAGGAAGACCAGGAGACTGCAGAGAAGTGAGAAAAGGGTCAGTCATAGAGAGCTCCAGGGTGAAGAGATTGGCACTGCAAAACCTGGCACACTGAAAATGGCCAGATTGGTTGGGACCAAGCTATTTCTGATATATATAACTTTCATTGTAGATATTTCTATTAGGACAAATACTAGGACAGTATTTGTCACGTGGTTTTATGATTCTCCAAAGTGGCCATTACTGTCACCAGACAGATAATAAAGAAAATGTTCCTGGGGAAGCTCTGCATGTGAATAGGATATTTGCTGCTGAAAACAATTCCTAAAATTCCTTTTCTGGTATCTGAGTGTTGGTGTGACCCATTGGTGTCTGACTGCCCTCATGACTGTGTCACCAATATCACCTTTACAAAGAATCACAAGGGGCCATAGCTGAGGAGTCTACACTGTCTGGGTAAGCTCCTGTCCACCACGAAATTCATTCCCCTAGTCTCAGAAAAGCACAAATTAGAAAATGTGGTGCGTGGCTCATGGCTTCCAGCCCTTGCCTGAATACTAAGAATTAGTAATTTATAAGTCTGTGATTACTTTCAGATTTCCTTTCTCTTTGTTTTGCACAGTCTTTTCTGCTGGAGTACACTTCATTCTTTAACTTGTATGGTCCCAGGACACATTTAGTACACAAAAAAATTCTTGTTACCATTACACAGATGGGAAATGAATGTACATAAACCCTCAGCAGTTTGCCCAGATTCACAGAGGAAATCTGTGACCAAATATTGCATTGACAACAGATCAATGTAAGTGCAGTGACCAGATGTGGAAGGGTGTTTAATGTGAAGAGGTCTATGTCAAGTATGTTCTTGCAAGCTGCTCTGTTGATTGCTACTGGACTCAGCACAGGTGCTGGTAAAGAAGAATTGTTGGAATTGGGTAGGCCAGAACAGTAGAAACATGTATTTTGCACATTCAGTTTAGCTTAGGCTGTTCTTGGGTTTTCAGTACATAGCAGATAGACATGAGAAAAGAGACTTTTTTTTTGGATTTTATGCATTATAGCAGAGCCTTTTATACACTTATTTGCCTAAAAATTTTGAGTTTGCATCACAAGTTGTCATGGAAGTCTCCAGTGTCCTATTAAAATCTGACAGATAAATGAAAAATTATTTAGATGTCTTACATTTTCTGGTCTAGCACATAGAAATTTTTAATTTGAACAAAAGTTTGTTAAACTGAATTTATAAGGAGGTGAAATTCACAGGTTTTGACTAACATTGCTCCAACAATTTTTTTTACCTTCTCCTCAGCTCTTCTTTTAGGGTTTTTGTCTTTTTTTAGATTCCTCTTTGCAATAAAAGAGCTTCGTTTTGTGAACAGGCATTCGATTAAATGTTTCACTGGATTCAATGAGATATGCTTGCACTTTGAGAAGAGTTTTTTGGTGTTCTCTGTAGTTCTAAATTGTCTGTACTGCAGTGATCAATACTGATCATGGCTGGTGGGATAGTTCAGGTCAGTGTGCAACCAGGAGTTATTCCTTGCCTGTGGCTGGGGTTGGTGGAAAGTCCCCAGGTAGATCACTGAAGCTGAATGATCTTTAGCCTTAGAGTGCTTTACTTCAGAGCCAGGGCTAACCTGTTTTGCTAAGGAAACAGGTGGATATAGAGACTCTCAGAGTGGCTGTTTGACCACAGAGAAAAACAAACATCAGCTTATTGAAGTTGTTCTTAAGCAGACTATGTGATTCTTGTATTCTGAAGAGAGAAAAGGATGTGGCTGGATCAACGAAAAGTTATATTACGATAATCTTTAATATTTTCAGTAATTTTCTGATGATTTAAATTTTTTACCTTTTCACTTTGTTATTGTCTTAAATAGTTTTTATTTGAGGACTGGAAAATTTGGTATATATACTTTCAGTAAAAAAATACGCATGGGCATATGGTCCCTGGGCTATGAAAGTTTTGTTTTCAAGAAGCCTATTTAGGATAAACTTCTTGACCAACTCTACGTCTCCCTCCTTTATGCATTTAGCTAGCCCAGAATGCATTTCTGATACAAGGGATTTTCCTTGTTGCTTTCTTTAATATAATGTTGATGCTTTTGGTACAACAAACTCCAGCAGAGGGACAGAAACTGTAGAGTGATACTGGAAATTTCTCAACTTGGTTGGATTGAAAGCAGCATCTCTCTCTGACTTGGGAGAATTTCGTGGAAGTGACTTGAATGTGCTGGTTTGTTATGAATTTAACAGAGCCCCTAGCCAAGCAATGCACACTGTGCAAAAACAGTCCAAACACTACCAGAATAACCATCTTGAATGCAAAAGAGACTGAGCCAGACAGCAATGTACAGCTGCACTTACCCAGATTTAGAAGGCACCAGAAGCTATACCTTCTCTACTCCCATCACATTTACATAAGCCATGGGAAGAGCCATTCCCCTACTGAAAACATATCAGCACTGCATAAAATCAGTCTGAAAAAAATATGCCCTTATCAAAATAAAACCTGCTATTAGAGATTAAATTTTAATGGGACTCTCATTTTTTCAGGCAAACCAGATCAAGCATTTGCCCTTTTATTAAAGCAGTAACTCCAATTATGAGAGCTGTAATTAAAGGCATGTCAGTGGCCCAAATAGTGCTCATGTGGTAGATTACCTAGACCTTTTACTAATGGAATGAGTGTAAAGTAACTTCCTAAGGTGTTTCTCCTCTCCCTCCCAATATGAGCCACCTTTGCTCTCAACAAAGGCAATGCTTGTGGTGTTTGTCAAGGGTTTATTACCATGCTGGAATGGGAAGGGCAATATCCATCTTCAGGTGAGGAGAGGGGTCAACACAAGAACTGTGATTTTGTGGGTCTTGCTTTTCAAATGCCTTGTGTGTTTGAATTGGAGCTGCTGCAGAGGTTTGATGCAGTGAAAGTTGCTTGCTAAGGTACCTCTTATTAGAGAAAGGGAGAACCCTAGAACAGCATGCAGAGATGAAGCTGGATCGTCCTGATGTGTCTGGAACTATTTACAGAGGGTAGGAGTATTAAATTATTCAATTGCTGGGGAAGGAATTCTGCATGAGGGAGGAAAATCTTCCATCTTTGGGACGTGGCAGCCTAACTGTGGCTGATTACTGGTTATTTTTTTTAAATAAAAACCTTCACTTATTCCTTTAGCTTCTCCCATTCAACTACTGTGAGCTTTGATTCAAAATTTGGTTCTAACATACAAACTGGTTTCCTTCTGTATTCTCTTCCCTCAAATATAGCCTAAAATACTATCATATAGCTATTTAGACCATCTTTTCATGAAAACTAAATTGTATGATGTCATCTTCATTTTTCTCATCCAATTCTCTTAGAAAACCATGCTGATTTCCCATGTTCTCTTCTTGGTTTGTAACAAAATGTCATATTTTGAAGGGGAATCCCCACGAAAGTGTCTCAGCCAACAATGTAGCCAGCTCAGTAGCTGATGTGCTTGAAACAAATATTTCTGGAGTTACCAAAACTGACAGAAATTGTATGAATGCTAAAGCACCAGGCATCACAAAGAATTTCAGGGACACTTGAGCAATTCTGTTTCACTCTTTAAAGATCTGCTTCTGTCGTGATTTACAATGTCATTTTATTTTCCCTGCAGTGATGGTTAAAGTGAGATCTTTGCCACAAAAAGGCATCTGTCAGGTCTCGGAGCGTGCAGCACTAGAAGTAGAAGAATGAAAATTCCTTGAATAAAGATGTGTCCCAAATGCCTGTGTCGTATCTGTGTGGGTAGCTTGTCAGGCTCCCTTAGCAGCCAATGCTGTTTAAAGATTAATCTTCTAGTAATTCAGAGAAATGCATAAAAAAATTAAGAAGCATCTTCCAGCTATTTAATAGGTTGACTATGGTACAGTTAATGGAAAAAATATTTGGCATTTTAAGAGCCTTCAAAGACTCAAGAGAGAGATGAGTTTAATTCTTCCCAAGCCATATTGATTCTTACCTCATCCTCTTTGGATTGATCTGTTTAGAATGAAGGTTTGGCATTAGAGACAATTTTAAAATGTCAGAGAGCTGGTGGAAAAAAAGAGTGAGAAAATACACTCAAGCACATAGAGAAAACTGTCATCAGTATTGAAAAACATTGCCTTTCTTTTTTTGTACTGACTAGGCTTTATTTGATATTTTTAAAAATTGGTAATCCGCATTTGTTTGGAAAAACTTCTCATGAGCAGCAGAGGGGAAAGTTTCCCAGTTACCACCACCAAGTGAAGATTTTCTGGCAGCTGCTGAAAGATCTCTTTAATCCAGATGGAGGAAAAGGGACTTCCTCCCTTTATTAGAGAAATAAACCCTCAATATGTTCAGCTCCTGACCTACAGCAATCCGACAGGGCTCGAATGGTGCACTCCACTAGAGAGGGCTACAGTAATTTCTTTTTAAAGGTTGTCTCTTTGGCAACATTGGTTTTACACTGCCAAGTTACTGGGATTTGCAGGCTGCAGTGGCTGCCTTGATATTTCTCTGTGGCCCTTTAGGACAAAGGGATAAGTTTTAGTCCTTTGCAGAGTCTTTTCTTCTTCTCTCCCTTTCTTTCCCAACAACACATGCACTCAAAATATGTGTTGCTTTCTTACATGCCTCCATAAATAGAGCTGATTGCTATTAACCTTCTGACATTTCTGAAATGGTCAGTAAATCTTCTTGTGTATCTGCTTTCGAGACTGACTAAGTGGGACTTTGGCCTTTCTCCTGAGGAGACCTCTCTTCTGACTGCTCTGAATTAGGAGTGGGATACACACTGCATAAGGATTAGGAGAGAAGTTCCTTCATGCAGGAGTGCCTGAAGAATTGTGCCAGTGAAACAGGTAGCAAAAGCAAACAACTGTGAAGAATGCAGAGCAAAGGGAGGATCGATTTCACCAGGGGGTTTCCTGTTGGGCCTAGAAGGACATTTGCAGTTTTCTTGCAAAACTATTTATAAAGTAAAGGTAAAGAGAAACCAGAAGCAGAGGCTTGTGGTGCTGACATTTATTGGATCTTAGGGAAATCCAGCAGTGTTGATGCAAAGAGCAGGGTTACCAACACCAGCAGCAAACTTGAAAAACCAATTTCTCCCTAAGTGTCCTAAGTTGTAACACTTCTCAATTTCTAAAGGGAACATTTGCAGGTTCCCAGGAGATTTTTCACAAAGAATGTAAACATGAGAAATATGTTTTGAATAAGGTATTTTGCTTGGCCAATGAAAAAGCTTTATCTTTGTTTGTTTTCATATATTGTAGTACACTGTGCTGTTCACAGACAGACACAGACAGACATCTCTCTGAGCTGAGATTGTGGACGGAGAGAGAGAAAAGCTTCTTGCTTTTGCACTCTCCTTGCTTGCTTGCATGAATGAATGAAACAATAAATCTACAGCCTTCTGAAAATCTATGAATATGAAGTCTTCTGTGGATCAGGGCCCTAGATAGGGTCCATCACGACCAGAGAGGCTGGGGCATGCAACAATTGCTTCAGGTGCAGACACCGGAATGTAAAGCAAAGGAACTGTCTGATGGAGGAAATGGAGAGAGTGGATGTTGAAATATGCCTTCTGAAGGAATCAATGTGCATCTCATCCTGCAAAGGGCTGATGTAGACCACAGCAAACTGCCATCACCATCAGGCTGAGGTGACTTGCATGGTAATTACGCAAAGTTCCTACCCGAAAAAGTACTGAGTTGAATGCACTGGCTCTTTGTGTTTTAAACAAATCAACAACACATTTGCACACATCTCTGAAAAAAAACACCTGAAAGCCTGTCACTGGTGTGTTTCAGAAAGGGGTACAAGGAATAGCAGAGAATGGCTGCTCCATAGCACAATCTCCTCATGGCTTCAGCCTGAACTTGCAGCAGTTGTTTCCAGAAGATCTGCTGCTGCTGCTCAACAGAAGCTGGCACTGGTATTGAATCATTTGGCTATGCAATTGTTTACACCAGAAACACTGAGCAATACAGGCTTAGGAAAATACACTGATGAAAGATGGGGGGAAATCAAGTCTTCATTTTACAGTCTGTGAAGATTCCCTTGTTTCTCTTTTTTTTCCCCTCAGACTATATGGTAATGAGATTATTTTATTATCCCAGTGCAAATGTTGAAAATGGAAAGGGCTGGAAAAACTACCTTTGTGTTTCTGCAAAGTGAGATGGGATTTATTCATTAACAAGTTCATCTTTTTATTAGCATTGTATTTTTCCCATCAGAACAATCAGGCTTTGTTCTAAAACCAAAATTCTTTAAAGGAAAACCCTCCCTAGGAAATTGAAATGGTGATTTTTATGTCTATTCATTAGGATTTATTATTTTCATTTTGCTTTCAGCAGTTGAGTACACTTGAAAATCCAAGGCGGGCTCCTCGAGCAGGTCGCTGCTGGTGCCCGAGGCAGCGATGTGTGTGCTCCCTCTAGTGAGCTCTGATCCCGAGCATTTGGGATCAACCTGCTGGGGCCTCTGGGCAGCTCCCAGGGCTTCAGCCACAAAGCCTTTCCTTCCACACTCACACCGATTCCGCTGCTCGGTCTGCGGAACCTGCTCACCCAGGCTGAGTCTCTGCTGGAGCAGGGCATTACAGGGCTGCCTTCCAGGTCTGCCACGGATTTGCTGCGCAAGCCACTTGTGCTCTGACTCTTCTACACCTGTATACAGTGCTTCTGAAAATCCTTTTCATCTGACTTTGTCAGCTCTTTAAATCTTTCAATGGACAGAAGAAGAAAAGAGCACTGGCTGACTTTATTCCTATGTAACACTTTGAACTGCTCGGGTAGAAGGAAATCTTAGTGGGAAAAGGTTCCTGAAAGGAAATAGTCGGTGGTGGAGCACACTGCCAGTGCAACTCCAATCTAATGGCAAATTGCTCACATGTAACCTGCAGCTCTACCATTTGGTCATAATAACTCTATACACTTGCTTAATATATTAATATTGAAGGGGGAGGGAAAAGTGTGCAAAGCCTAGTTTTTACTGGGCATTTCTCTATTTGAGTGGTGGGAGATAAGCATATTCTCTTAAGGAGAGCCTGGGATATAAATATCACATACCAAGTAAGAATTCAAATGAGAAGTAATAAAACCTTCGTGTTGTATTTCAGACATGGTTCTCTCTCATTTCATGGTCAGTAGGAAGAGTATAAATTAGAAGGAAGGGAAATAAATGTTGGTTTTGTCCTAGTTTATCCTCCAGCCTTTAAAACATGACAGAGGATCAAATTATTTAAGAGCCATGTGTGATTACTCACAGGGTTAGAGATAACAGGATCTGGGTTTGCAAGGAGGGATAAAGATTCTACTGAAACGGTTTCTTTCTTTTCTTGGACAGAAAGGTACCTTCTGATTGTTCTCACAGCAAATGTCAGTCTTGAATAAGACAGCCTGAGAAATACAGGCATAAGAAGAAAAGGAGTGAAATATTTGTTCGAATGTTATACGAAAGCCCCTGGGAAATCTGGATTTGGATAATCAAGTTATGAGTTCAGTCAGGTAAGTAGAACGTGACTTTTATTTAAAATATATCAGTGACAAAGCTGTTCCATAATGCACACAAATCATTAAACTCCCAATGCATCTTGAGCTCTGAGCTAGAGGCAAACCAATAGATTTCACTGCCTTCCCTTTTGGCTTCTGAAAAGGCCAAAAATTGTGTCACCTGCAGAGGAAACATCATTCTTGGCAGCTCTGCATCACCTATTTCTGTTCAAACTGTGGCAAATGGAAAAGATGTTGACCTCTAAGCACAAATTGTCCATTCATCGTAATGCAATAGAAATATCTGAAGGTATGTCAATAGTCATTAGAGTGTGATTTGTCTAAATATCTATACATGTTTATATCTTTATTTAAAGTCTATGAAGCACTTTGGTTATGGGCATATTGTCAAATCTTTTTATTGGAGATCAGGCAGAACCCTTAATTGTTTATGGATATTGGAGATTATGAAAGTGTTGAGACCACTGGACTGGTTATTTTTAAGAGTAAAATACATGTCAAGCTTTCTTAGTTTTCTTACACCTGTTGTTTATTTACAGAACTTCTGCTGCCATGTATAGTTTTGTACAAAAATCAAGCATTTAATAAACTCTCAAGTCTTCTGCACTATCCTTAGTCAGAAACAATTTACAGAGAAGGAAAGCATAAAAGAAAGCCAAAAATCTTACTAGGCAAAACTTTCCCAAATTTCAGGAGACATTTCATTCAAGTACTAGATATCTTGACTGAGAAAACTTGTTTACCCTCCTCCATTTTTACTGGCATGAAGTTTCACAAAACAAGGTTGAAGCTCATTAAGTTTTCCCCTCTCAGAAATCTTTGCTACAAGGCACAAGATATGTATGAATGGCATTAAAGACTTCATGATCCCAACCGCTGACAGTACTTCCATAGAAGAAACTAGGCTTATCCATGGAAACCAAGCTCTCCAGAAGAACTCCCTCCTTCCCCACCCCCTTTTGGCCATACAAGGACTAATTGTGGTGTCAGCTGCCACAGGAATGCAAGGCATGTGTCTGGTGTACCAAAAGAATAGCAGCTGCTGTCGGCAGCATTCCTGTTTCTCATCCACGATTGATGGCACAGGGAGCAGTTTACACAATCTTTGTCCTGCTTACAGGGACGGGAGGGGTGTAACTTTTTAATGCTTTTTAAAAAGCTTTCTTTCAAATACATGTATATGTACACATACATATATGGCAACTACCCCTATTTTTGGAAGATACTAAAAAATTACTATTTTTTAGTATTTGTGTTTGCCTACTGTTGGCTACATTCTCTAAGCATGTTAGAAACTTAATATATTTGGGGTTACAATGGTGCTATTTCCTTTTTAGTAACAGTAGCTCAAATTTTATTGTAATGATGTGAATGTTCTGGTCCACTAAACAGAAGATGACTACTGTGTTTGAAGTAGGAATATTTTCTTTGCTCCCTTAGCTGAAGTGCCTCTCTTTGAAGCGTAACAAGCTAGGCTTAAATCCAGCATTTTATCTCAAGTCTGAGATCAAACTTTGCTTTAACTTGTAAAAGAGTTGCATGTCTGGAAGGCCACCAAAATTGGGCCCTAAAGCTTCAAGCCAGCTGCAAATCAAGACACTGGTATAAATTGACTTTTGTAGTTCAGGTACTCTAAATAGAGCCATCTAACATGTAGAAAAGAAAGCCTGTGAATATAGAGCTGCTTTTGTCTGCACCTCTATTTCATGCAAAGTATGCACAAATTGAAATGAGACAAAAGTTAGTAAATAACAATAGGCATGAAGAAACGAGTCCCTGCTATTCTACATGGTCCATTTTGATGCCATGGTTGAAAAAAAACAAACCAAAAAAATTGAAAAAAACAAAACCAAACCAACAAACAAAACCTGTAGTTTTTTCTTATTCAGAATGCTCATAGAGCTGAATTTTAGTGCCTTATGTAGATATATAACCATGGAAGAGCATCCTTGTTGCCTTCCCAGCAGGCTAGAAGTGGTTGAAGAAGATGGGAGAAGCACTCAAACAAAATATTTTTTTAAGTTTTGATATTCATTTTTATGAGGTTTTGTTTTAACTGCCAAGTCTTACTCAACTATATTGTATGAGTGAATGCATTCAGAGCTGTGGATAAGACAACTGAGTGCAAATATACAGCTTGTAAGAACATACCTTCTTATTTTTCTTTCCTTGATTTAGATGACTGAAGATATCTGCTTCTACAAACAATTCAAGAGGCCCAACAGTCCTTCAGACAATTTCTGGGACTTTGAAGTTAAGATAGTATCTCATGCTATAATTTTTCTTATGTATAAGCAACAGAATGGATTTCATTCTGAAGAGGTGGTTCTACAGTAGACCAGACTCTGAGAGCATTGTCCTACCTTGCTTGTGTATAGGCTGCCTCCATTTCCTCTGTTTGAGGGAGAAAAACATGTATGTGGTGATGCTGTAGTAATTTTTACACACACACATTTTCACAGCTAGTATTTGTAAAATATTGAGGTCATGGACAAAAGTTACTCTGACAATTTTAAAATGGCAGCCCTGGGATTCAGCATCTCAGGTTTCAAAGAGTGACATTCAGTCACACAGGAATGGAATTAATGTTCCTCTAAACCAGTAGGTGTTTTTTATATCCATGTACTTTTTCAGAAGTCATTCTAGGTTCATAGTGTTATAAATCAGAATAGTATTTTCCTTCTTTCTTAAGCTGGGACCTGCTTTTTCACAAGTTACCACCTGAGCTAAAGATACACATCCATATGCCATATGAAGCCAGAGGTCCTGTTGATACCTTAAATGGCTACCTAGAAACAGCGACTAGACATAAATAAGGGAATAAAGGAGGTATTTATTTGAAAGGCCTTCAAAGGTACACCCTGGGGGTCCTGCAGCTCCTGCCTCAGTGGATCCCAAACTGGACAACAGGTCACGAGTTCTTCACACTTTTATAGGTTTGGTCTATTTGCATATCAACATAAATTCACCAACTAAAACTTTAGCTAATTATATAATTTCCCCAAGCCCGACCCCCTTTTCAAGATGATGGTTTACACTTTTTTGGGCCTAGGACAGCCTGAGTGTCCTTGAAGAGCGAGCTAGAGAGGCTTTGTTATGTCTATCTTAGCATAAGAGAGTGGTAGCTAATGAGCTACAAGAAACTTCAGAGTTACACTAGCAGTGGAGTACAGGATTTGAAAAAATATAAAAGTTAAAACCTAAGACATCATTGTTGTAAAAAAAAACCACAACAAAACATAAGAAAAATCAATAAACCCACACCACCACCATCACTATTGTGATGCAATATAGTCTATAAGGTTGCATATAGTCTATAAGATTGTTGCTTAGATGGCAGGTGCAGGTTACATTCATAACAGTAAAGAAACAAAGCAGATAAATAAATACACTCTGGCCATTAAGCTTTGCATAACTATTGGTACCATCCCGAGGCTACTTAACAAAATTTAGAGTAGTAACTGTTGACTCATTTTATCACTTCAATGAGGAAAAAACCATCAGAAATTAGACAGCCTAGTAAAAATTTTGAAAAGCAATAATTAAGTGTAGAGATAAAATTAAGTGCACTTTAAGGACTTCTAGAGGGTCCATTCCATAACCTCTGTGGTTTTTAGCATATGTTTCTGTTTTTCGAAAACAGATACAATCTTTATAGCCTACACTCAACATTGAATAGGATGGTTAGAAAATATTATTGAGACTAAAAAGTGTATTATTTCTTTGTTTATTATATTATTTAAGGTACATTGTATTAATTATTTAACCCTGACATAACAATAAATAGAGAAAAATGTTTTCCTTTGTCTTCAATTCAGATCATGTTGCCTCAGAACATCGCATGAGGGAAAACATTATCAAGTCTTAAAATTATCAGATTTGTGCCAAAATACTGAGTTAAGAGCTGTAAGAAAGATCTTGATAGGTTTTAAGTTTCTTGTTGTACATAATAAAAGTGATAATTAAATGCATAAATCTAAATTAATATCCAAAATTTATTTCTCCTCCAGGGCAACAGTCGAACAATGTCTGAAACACTGTGTGCAGTGCTAGTCACCCAGGCCCAAGGAAGCTGAACTCTAATTATAGCAGGAGAGGAGAGATTATTGGAAAAAGTTATGTGGAAAGGCATTTTCTTTTCAAATGAAAAATTAAAAAGGTTGTGTGCCCTAACAAAATCATGACTGCAAGAAGATATTTCCTAGAATATATGGAGCAATGCAGACAAAGAGACATTAAAGAAAAAAGGCAGTGTTGTTATGAGGATAAATCAGCTATGAATTAATTTGGGATGAATATTACACAAGTTTCCAGCAAGTTGCAAAGCAGTGGGGTCACAAATCTTTGACCTTAGTTGATGAGTGAAGCAGTGAATTTTGATGGCACTGCATGACATGAAAAGAGCCAGCAACAACTTTACTCTTGTTTTCCTGTAAACAGAATGAAAACTACCTGGGGATTTATTCTGAATTCAAGGATTCTTAATCCAGTTCACTTTCCCTACTTTTAATTGGGTTAAGGCCATTTGACTTTGGAAAGAGACTTTTCAAGTGGGAGTTGTAGTGCAGTGAAGCCAAGCCATGCCACTCTCAATGGTTTCAAAGTCTGTTGTTCCAGGTTGCCTTGTGTCAGCAGAGCCAGTGGTGTCTGTGGGGACAACTTGGGAACTCCTCTCTCATCCAGACTGTTGCCCTAATAATTCATACTATTATACTATCATCTTGGAACTATAATTTTTTCCCTTTTTGCTGAGAAAACCTTAAGCGAAATCTCAAACTGAATTTCCCGAATGTTAAGTTGAATTTTTGTTACAGTTTAAATGCGTGGTGTCTTCTAGGCTGTCTCTGGCAGGGCTTCTGAGTGCTTTAACACAGGTGGGCGAAGGGTTTCTTCTGTTGAGACATGTTTCTCTATGAGCAGTCACAAATGTGAGATCTTGGTAAGCATGGCAAAGTCAGTTCAAGTACTTTCTGCCCTCTTCTATTTTAATACTTGGAAAAGCTTTTACAAATTTATATTTCTCTTCTGCCTGACCTCCCCACACCTTTCTCCTTCCTGGAGAGGAAGAGACTGCAATGTGGGAAGTTTTTCTGGTTTGTTTTTTACTCTGGTAACTGAAGCAGTCTCACCAAGAGCACAGCACCTCAGAGAGTTGCACCGGTGCAGTGAAGAAATGCTGAAGAGAAAGCTGGACCAAGCAGCAGAGGAACTTCTTGATCCAGCTTTGGTGCCAGAAAACTGGGTAATTATAACATTAACATGGTGTTTAACCCCATGTTGTACAAGACTAATTGGATAGCTGACAAATAATAAAGCGAGCTGCTTAAAAGTCTGGGGACTGGGCAGGTTTCCTGAATCCAGAGATAGGGCTATGCTGGGAACTTGCTACAGTCTACCTCTGATGGGGATATACATCCATTAAAAAGCAGCTGTGTACATTTACATGGTTTTGGTTTGTTCTTATAGCTCAGTTGGAGGATTCCTAGGTACATCTTATGGTATCCAAAATTGATGGAATGGGTGTGACTGTAACTCCATTAATTTTCATGGGTACTAACAGCCCGCTGAGAAGGACCTGGGAGCAGGAGTCTGCTGGCAGGCAAGGCATCTGTCTCATTGCTGGTGTTTTTCATATGCTGGTGACAGGCTGGATGGGATCACTCATAGATTTGGCTCTGAAAATTAAGGAGAGCCTTTCAACATGTTTGCACTTGATGTTATTAGAAGATCCCAGTGGAAGATAGGCCTTGGTTTAAGCTTGGTTTAAGATGACTTTCTCCACAGATGAAGTTGCTACTGACCAGGTTTATTTTCACAGCTGTTCAGCTGTGATTAGACAGCACTTTTTGGCTGCTGGATAACAGCAAGCCTTGGGCACAGTGTCTGTAGATGTTTTCTTTTGTAGTAGAGTTCCTTGGGTGGTGGTTGTTTGACAATCCATACTGACCCACGTTAGTGCTGTTGTGGCTCTTCCCTGGGAGGGTGTACACACTCCCTGAAAGGCAGAGAATGATTCTGCCTTTGGTGGCCAGGATGGCCATATGGTCTCCTCACACATCTCCACTTCCTTCCTCTTCAGCTGCACAAACTAGTTCAAGAAGTAAGGACAGTTTCTATGTCTTAAACCCTAAAGAAAGGACTGAGTGGGACCACTCAGACTGCGCAGCTTTGTCCTTATACTTGGAGGCAGGTGGACCTTGGACACCTGATGAGATGCCATAAGCCCATGGTGGTGGGAGAGGAGAGAGGCTTACACTCAGCTTCACCCATGTCCCACTTCAGCACAAGAGGAGATATTTCCTTAGATGAAAATGTCTGGATAGTCGCCAGTAAAAACAGCATACGTATCACCATAAAGAGAGGCAGCTAAAATGGTCTCCTCCAGTCTTGCCAAGGGAGCAGAAAATATCCTTTCTATTTTCAATGAAGGAAATATTACATAAGAAATAATTGAAAGATTTTGAAAAATACAGTTTTGTGAGAAGTTATTAGTGAAGGGAGATACTCTTAAAGGGAAGCTATGCAGAGGTCAGCACTGAATCCACAATTTAACATCTTCAGCAGTGAATGTTAAATTCCTGCTCCTAACATTTGCAAGTGTATTGGAGATGTGCTCTGCCAGACTGTAGACGAAGTCCTTCACAGATATCGGGAATACTAAACAGTACATGAAATGAAATGCATTTTAATATGAGAAGAAGCCAAATAATGTGTCTAGAAACACAGAACAACACAACAAAATAGGGAGAAAGAGAAGTAGTGACTCTGAAAAAGAGATTAGAGGGGGCATTGGATCAGTGTGACAATCCCTGCAATGACAGGAAAGGTGGCATGTTCCTTGGAGTAGGGAAAGAAAAATGTATGGAAGCATCACTGTAATTTTATTTGTGAGTACAAGTTAGAACCTGGAAATGGTTTCCATTATATAGTTTTTAAAAGGATATTAAAAACTGTAGGGTCTGAAGAAAGCAATAATAATTACTAAAGAGGAAGAGAAAAAGCTGTATAATTAGATACTTGCCAATCAAGTTGTTCTTTATACTAGAGCAGACTGAGAAATGTTGTTTTGTATACAAATGTTTCATGGGAGGAACAAATGCATACAAAAGTGCTCCTAATTTAGCAGAGAAATACACAACAAGAATCAATAACTGGAAACTCAATGAGACAAGCTCAAAATTAAGTATTAGGCAGGGAGTTTTTATTATTATATTTATTTAGCTGTTATTAACCACTGGCAAAATGAACACAACTCAACAAAAGCAAGGGCGGGATGTCTTCAGATTAAGAACCAGCTTTAAGCTAGTCTGCTTAATAGAGGTAAAATACAAATACAGGCTACAGACAGAGATTCTTTCTGGCCAAAACTTTAAGAATTGTGTTGTATTTAAAATAATGTGAGTAATTCTTTCACTCCTTTGGCAATATCCTGGAACACATTACTTGCTCAGTTTTTTCAATTCTTTTCCATGTGTTTAGCATGGCTACATCTAGTTACATATTATTTCAATCTGAGTGCAGGTTTGTTGGTTTTTTTTAAATTATTATTATTGATGTCAATCAAACTGATATCAGCCTCTCTTATCACCTCATGTAGTACACTGGCCTTCCTCCAATCCAGACTCTTCCTAATTCAGTAGTGTATTAGATCACAGTCCACCTGATTTTGTGGCTGTTTTTTACAAGGTAGTGGAAGTAAAAGTGAAAAATGCCACAAAAAAAGAAAGATGTTAGAGTATTTTCAAACAAATGAGTAAAGAAATCCAGAGATACTTGTTCCTCAGGATCTGAGAGAGATGCAGAATCGCTAAGCACTCCAGAGCTGCCCAAATGCTGTGTCATCTCTCTGTTTCTAAAAAGTAGCATAAGCATCTGTTCTTCTATGTAAAAGACTCAGGATACTGCAGTCTGTGTTGATTTTGGCTGGGATAGAGTTAATTTTCTTCCTGGTAGCTCCTGTGGTTCTGTGTTTTGGATCTGTGCTGTTAACAGTGAGAGGTTTTCATTACTGCTGAGAAGCACTTGCACAGCATCAAGGCCTTTTCTGTTTCTCTCCCCACCCCACCAGCAGCTGGGCTGGGGGGGCACAAGGAGCTGTGAGGGGACAGAGCCAGGACAGCTGGCCTTGGGATGTGCCACACTGTATGGCATCATGCTCTGCTTATAAAGCTGGGTGAAGAAGGAGGAAGGTGGGACCCTGCTGCTTGTTTTCCTGAGTCGTCTGATCCATCATCCTGATACATGATGCAGCCCAGCTTTCCTGGAGATAGCTGAACAACTGCCTGCCCATGAAAAACGGTGAGCAAATTCCTTGGTTTGCTTTCTTTGTGCACAGGGCTTCTGCTTTACCTGTTCAATGGTCTTTATCTCAATCCTTTACGTTTTAAACTTTTATTCTTCCTATTCTCTCCCCCATCCCACCAGGGGGGGAATGAGCAAGCAGCTCTGTCAGGCCTAGTTACTGGCTGGGGTTAAACCACAATACAGATTTAGTTATTGAAATGAAACTGTCCAATATTTGTACCCATAAGCAAAATTATGTGGTAGTGGATAAGCAGAGTTCCATCTGGTCTTAGAGATGGGCAAAATTTAAAGCACTGGTATAACATAATGACAAAATGCTCAGTTACTCAGTGTCCTTCCTTGCCTTTAAGTCCTGAAGTCTGCAATGCATTAATTACTTTTCTGTCTTTACATTAGCCGGCCCAGTTCTCCATCATATCCATCATTTTGACTTGAACAGTCTCAGTGCTTGAGGTTTTTTTGTTTTCCTCTAGTTCTAGCTGCAGTGTGAGCATCTGTCTGGACAGCTTTTGATCTGCAGTAGTTAAACATCCTGTGACTTGTCTTCAGTTGTCACATTCCAGGTCCTTCCAAAAGGCACATATGTGCTACTTAAAACTTTCATTTAGCTCATTAGTAATTTAAGTGTAGCTTGATGGTATGCAAGATGCTCTCCAGTTCAGAGACATATGCCCATCTGAGTGTGACTCCCTCCTATGAAACCTGCTTTGTGCAGCAGATTTCCTTAGACAGATCAAACTGCTTCATGGCCCTGCAGAACTGATTCAGCCTCCCCTTTTGTCCAGTTTGCAGAGCTTGATGGCTGCTTTGTGCTGTGCTCCCAGCCTCAGCCCAAGCCATGCTGGAGGGGGAGTACTGGGGCATGCTGTGTGGCCACTGAGAACAGGTTGCTACAGAGATCCCTTAGGAGGCTCTTAGGAGCTTTGGGGAAGATGGATGAAATACAGCTGCAAAGCATGCTCTTGAAAGGGAGAGTCTTTTATCTTTAAAGTGCATGGACAGTATCAGCTGTCCTAGATACTGATTTCACTGAACAGTCTTTGTCCTCAGCAATATCAGCATTGTGATACACCAAGTATGCTATTTGTGAATGGCATAATTAGTGCTATTTTTCCTTCAGCCCTTAACCAAAAATGTGGTTTTCTCCATATGCTTTTTGCACCAGAGAGGAAAATCTTGTCTTTGTAGCTTGATCTGCTTAAGGAAATATGGTGCTGGTTTTTTTTTCTTAAGATTCAGAGCTCTTCTAGACTGTTTCTTACATGTAAAATTCTGGGGAAATGAGTGAGAAAAAGAAATGGAGGACAGAAGGGATATTTTAGGCAGCTGTTCAGCAATCTGTGAAATAATCTGAGGTCTTAGCCCCACAGGTGTCCGTGTGACATACAAAAACCATCTAAAACTATTTATAACGTTTTTCCTTTACAAGCAAAGAGGGCAGGAAATGTTCAGGGAGCTTTATCCAGCTACTATCCCATGCCTAGGTGTGATACTCCAGTCAATGGGCAAAGATACTGGGAAAGAATATTGTGAAGGCTGTCCATAGGGAGCTGGTGCCTACACTGCAACTAATTTTTGGAAGGAAGGTGGAGAAAGGACTTCTAGACTCTAGATTTGTTGCTACAGAGCCTTTCAT
Organism: Erpornis zantholeuca; assembly: GCA_013400515.1. Lineage (NCBI taxonomy): Eukaryota > Metazoa > Chordata > Aves > Passeriformes > Timaliidae > Erpornis > Erpornis zantholeuca. Next base: position 180,131 of record VZTN01029717.1, on the reverse strand, counting down.
GAGAACTGTCATCAATTCTGAAAATTCTTCTTTCCAAAAGCCTTCAGAGATAATTTTTTTCATCATATACAACAATGAAATGAATGTATAACGAGTTCATATGTGGGGTTTCACATTGGATTTTAAACCTAAAGCTGTGTCAGGCTTGGTGTGAAAGTAATTTCTTTAATTTTATTCAGTAGATGATCAGTTACAGCTTTTATATCTGCATCAAGATTGGTGAACTGTAAACTTACGTGCTAAATTAGCGAGGTAGTACCTTTTAAATTATGAAAAAACACCATTAGCTGTAGTGCCCAGTATAAGTCTGCTTAGTGTAGGCATCTGAATAAAACTGCTATTTTCAACCATAGCTGCCATTTTCAGCAAGGTGGCTACACTGAACAGATGATTGCATTTTGTTCACATGGAAATTTGCCAATGTGTTTAGCTATTTACAGGATCTATTGCTGATGGAAACCATGACAATCCTTGTGACCAAAATTGTGAGGTATACCAGTGGTACTTGGGGTACATATATTTTTGATAGCTATTTTCTGTTTGCTGCACTTTTATTTTTGTTCTCTATGCAGGCTGACACTTAGAAACCCAGAGTCCACTGCCCTCCCTGAAAGATTGCTGTTCCTTGACTTCTTTGGCCTCTATCTTAAAAGAAGAATGTTATAACTAAAAACAGAGGGTAGACATCTCAGTTACTCCAGACTCACATAGTCTTTAAAAGGAGGAGGAGGTAGGTTCATCAAAGTGTAAATCCAGGGAAGGCCAGTCCAGGTGGATATGTATATGCTACTCCAGGCTGAACTCTGTACAGCCAGGTAAATTTTGTGTGACTGTGGTGTCTTGTGAGCAAGAAGAAAGGCCAGAGAGAAAGGTGGGCATTAAAAGGCACTCATCTCTAATAAAATGGTTTTTAAGCCCTCCTCTCACTTCCTCCTCAGATGAAGGTATGCACAGCAAAGAAAACCGATAATGGATTTTGAGTGATTCTGCATTAAATTTTACTTCCCTGTGACTTGTGGCTACCTCCTAGTTACTTAAAAGCTTTAGAGAAAGTGCTCTGCAGGTGCACTGGCTCAGGTGGTTTGTCACATGGCTTAGATAAATATGGTACTTGCTTCAGATTAGCCCAGGTGAAAAAATGTTCCTCTTCTAAGTAAGAAATTCACCTTGCTCAATAGAAGCCAAGTAGTTTTGTGTTTTTTCTCAGGAGTTGTCTAAGTCTTGCTTGGAGAAGACTGAGTGTCCCCAGTGATGGAGAGTGCCACTGCAATCTGCTATGACAGTGACACTCCTGCCTCTCTCCCAGGCCACAACACTCCAGAGCATCATGATGCTGTTGTGGTGGGCATTGTGCTGGGCTGGCTGGGGTCTGTGGAGCCCAGGAAGAGAAAGGCTCTTAGTGAGAGGAGGAATCTCTGCTCACTTCTGCAGAAAGTAGAAGCTGGTTAATTTCCTTTCTTGTGCCCTTCAAGTACAGGACTTCCTTGCAGATGGAAGTTCCATTCAAGAGCTTGGCTGGCTCTCCCCACCAGCAGCTGTGCTGTGCCTACACAAATCCGGCGTGGGCATTTGACAGAAGGGCAGAAGGAAGTGAGATCTTGGTGCTGCTCTAGCGCCCCCTGCTCCACATTCTTGGAAGAGAAAGGCTGTGCAGAGCTAATGCCCCTGTGCTACAAGCCTGGGAGCAAAGATAAAGCGTGCAGGACAGATACTACTGTCACCATCATCGCAGAAATCACGGCCACGATGACTTAGTGCACCATTATCCTTGTTTTGCTAAACCCTGCTTTGTATTCCTCTGTAGCAACACACTGAACATCCACATTTGGTTTGGGTCAGATGTTCCTGATCACCTCTTGAGGTAAACAACTTTACCATCCCTCCCTACCAGGCTTTGCCTTCCCTTGCCAAGTGGTGTGACAGCACATGAGCTGAGCTCCTGTCAGCTGAAACCTAGCTGGAAGATGCTCTCTAGCAATTAGTGTGTGCTTTGTCCACAGATGCAAACTAGAGCAAATTAAAATCTCACAAAACATGCACAATCTGAATTTTGAGTTTTAGCAGCAGTTATTTTCCCTTTTGTTCCCTCCTATTTGGATGGTTTACATGCAGGTGTCAGGAACACATACTAGAAATTAACTGTGTTTATCCAGTTTTCCTCAGAGAACTGATTTATGATTTACTGACCAGCTGTCTTTTGTTTCCAACTTGCTTTTTCCTCTTCTCATTGTCTTCCACTACTACTTTAACTACGAGAGTCCAGGCAGGATAGGAATTAAAAAAACCTCTGGTCATTGTGTGACTGTATGCAAGTGAAAATTGAATGTTATTAAAAGGTCAGTCACTAAAAATAACCAATTACTTCTCTCCAGGTAATGTGACTTTCTCTGGCCTTGCAAAATGTGTGCATAGTTCCTACATAATATACACCTTGTATATTATGCCTCAGTGTGCAATGATCATTTGGTTCTAACAAGTAAACTGGGGATAATCTCTATCAATCTTCATAATAGTCTTCTATTATATCTTAACAAATGAGATGAGAAATTATACACCCTTACTCTTGTATTAGTTCTGTGCAAATGTCTTTTTAAAGTTCTAAATTGCATGATGCAGCCTAATAACTACTAACTGCCTACAAGTGCATGCTAAGGAATAAGTATGTAAAAGCAGAAACACTTGTTTCAGCTCACAAGTTTTTTGAAACAGGAGGGAAAAAAGCCCTTCTGTTAAAGTGTGGAAAATCAGCTTGTTGAAGTGTTATAATCTATCCATGGAAGGATTGGGAAGGATGATTTACTTGAATCCTCTGTACAGGCACATTGTAGTCCTTACCAACTGTTATCAAATTAACCATAGCAGTGAGAAATAGTTATAGCCCAGGCAACACAGATAAGGGATGAACACAAAGAGATAGGCTTCCTCTGGAGAGGTGATAATGCTATATCCACAGTTAGATTGTTCTCTAACTCCTGTCATGCTGCCTCAAGAGTGGTCGAGTCAAGAAAACATTCCTAAGACAGACTAAAGGCTCATTTGTATTACCTAATGAAATTAATCAAAACGAAAATTTCATTTATTACCAGTCTTGATGTAGGTTACTCAGTCCTTTTCTCATTAGGTATTTCTTGGATAACTTGTGATGTTCACTGGGAATGACTAATTTTACACATGAAGTTAGAAGATTTTCTCCTGGTACTATCAGGGAACATTAGGGCTTTCTAGGCTCTGAAACGTGGAAGCTATTAAAGCATTGGGAATCTGGAGATCCTATCTTTGGCAGTGTAGTAAATATATTGATATCAAAATTCTGTGCCTAATGCTGAAGTTGTTATAAAGCAAGAATTATTTCTTCAGTGAAAGCGCACATTCCTAGGTAATAAATTGCCTTTTGAAATGTAATGCCTGTCAAACTCATGTAAGTTTTCCATTACTCCATGATCTTCCAGAAAGTGATTGATAAATATTTTTTACTTCATTTCCCATTGCACCATTTAATGAACTTGCTTGTGCTTGGTTGCTCCCCATTAAGTTTTGTAGGAGTGTGTCACCTGAATAGGTTCTTGTTCATCATTCCAAAGATGTAGCCAAATTACAAGTTTATGAATGGCCAAACTTAGCCACTTGCCAGTTTTATTTTCTCACTCATATGTCATTTAAAGAAGCCAGTGTGTTTTTCCCACATCAGGCAACAGCAAAGATAATAAGTAGGTAAAACTTCTTCCTCTTCACACTGCACAAGAGACTTGATTCTAATAGGACCTCTAAAACTGACTCAGAAAGCTTTGGGGAGACTTGAGAATCTGGGGGTTATATTAAGGGTCAAAGTTGAAGTAGAAAATTTGTTCTTTCTAGCCCATTACATCTCTGAAGGAAGTTCCTTGAAGATTATACTCAGGAGGGTTACTTTATAAATGAGAGAAAGAACATACCAGGAAAGATTGGGTTTAAGATCTGTCAGGAGGACCTTTGGGGTCAAACCTGGATTTTGGGGCTTACAGTGGTGTCCACCCTTAACTGTTGCAAAGGCTTCCAGAGAAAATTGTGGGTGAGGGCCCCATGCCTCTGTTTTTGATAGTAGCAGACAGTGGGAAATTATAGCAAAAGGAGATAATTTAGGTAGATAGTCTCTGGGAAATTGATCTTCATTGAGCACCTCGGTAGTGGGAACTGAGACAGTTTCTTGAGGCTGCCTCAGCTCTGGGCCACGAGCAGTGTGAGGGGACAGCTAAGATCCCAGGCAGACTATTCTGCTGGATTAGCTCCAGACTACATGCACTACTGCCCCTGTCTCTGTACCCACAGCCTCAAAAAGCAGCAGCAGGAAAATGCTGCAGTTCATGAGCTGCTCATACAAATGCCAAAAGATAGAGCTTGAGGTGCTGATGGGGACAGCTGAAACTGTGACAATGAGCTCTGATCTAACTGAAAAGCAGGCATGGCTTCAGAAGGATGGGGTCAGGAACAGTCTTGGCTATGCTGCAGCTGACTCAGAGACTTTTGGGGGAGACTCAAGTGTTTATTTGTGACCAGAATAGGATCATTTTTGTAAGAAGCCATTAAAAACATTTCTTGCCGATTTTCCCCTTTCATCCACTGAAAGGATTCTGAACTCATCAGCATGCATCTCCTTGTAAAAGGCTGTCTCTGTCTAATGGTTCTGTTCCACTTCATCCAAAGATTAATAGCAGCACAATTATTAATTGTGAATCTATAGCCTTTTGCCAAGGTAGGGAGAGTGTAGCTACTCATAAACATTAGCTTCAGATGAAATGCCACGTTCAAGGTCTCAGCTGTGAAGCTGTGCTTTTAATTAATTTTCAGATTTTTCATTCGTTCTCAGAGATATCACATGAATCTGCAAACACTCATTTAATCTCCATGGGCTGAATCCTGCTTTCATCCTCCTGGTGATGGTTTGCATAGATGACTGCATTCTTGAGCCCACTGGCACAACAGTGTCAAAGGCCTTTGAAAACTCTGGGAGCCTTTTCCACAAAATCAGAGGTCAGAGCGACCCACCACCTAGCAGCAGGATTTGACTGCAAAGATTCCCAGCCTAAGGAGATGCAGTAAGGAGCATGGCTCAGAAAAAAAACCAAGCCAACATCCAGACACATTCATGCTGAGAGCATCCTTTAGCCAATGTTGTTCGCTATTCCATTGTTTTATTCCTGCCAGAAAATTGTTACAGAATAAAAATCTGCAGACTGCCAGATAATTTTTGCACAGTGATCAACATTTCTGAGTTGATCTTCAACAAATTGAGATGTGTTTTTGACACGGAATGTTGCAGGGTTTTCCAGCGACAGAATTTTCTTTTCCTTGGCAGTACTCCCATCTATTGGAATTGTTCCAGTTCTCCATGATTGATTATAATATAAATAATTTATAAACGTTAATGAATTGGAGAACCCTTCAGCTAAGCAATTTTAGGCATTGTGGGAGTGCAAGTAAGTTGCCCAGACTTGATTACTTATGCCCGTGTTGAGTCTTGGCAGATGTGGCCTTTTTAAACTATTTTACAGTGTTTTCTATTATATAAAATAGATGCATTCTCATTTCGTAATTCTCTTTATAGAATGTAAATATCTAGTGAACATTTTAAATTTTCTCTGGTGTTATTCATCATATCTATCTCTACCTTGAAATCTATTTAATCCTCGGTCAGGCTCTTCTTATTAAAAATTCCATCTTATTGTTCTTAATTATTTTGCCTGTTGAGATGTCATTGAGTTTTTAAATTGCTGTACATTGTTCACATGACTTAACTGCTTCACCAATTTTTCCTTTCTTTAAATATTAATTCCCTCTATATTCTTGCAACTAGGTCTCCTTATCAGCAGGATGGAGATTTTTTACTGGTAATCCTTTTTTATTTTTTCTTTTTCATTTATGTCTAAAATGGTGGGGCTTGGAGGTTTCCAGTAGCATTATCAGTAATTCCAAGTTTACAGCTCTTGAAGTTTTTTAGTCATTCTGGTAGCAACTATTCTAAGTGAGGAAGAAATGGCTTTTTAAGTTTTCCCCAGAGTATATACTATGATTGACTCTATATTCTGGATGCACAGTGTAGATGCATGTTGGGTGAAGACAAATTTTGGTAAATGCTTATTTCCTTTTTGCCTCCTAAGGTGAAATTCAGATTTGAGTCAACTTACATTAAACAAAACAGGTCTCTTTAGTGCAAAATTTCTCTGTTCCTTTTTTCTCTTTTTAAACTCAAATATTGCATTCCAGCCTTTTGAGATGTGCAGTACAATTTTTCAGCTTCAAATCAGCTATAACTTGTTCATTGTGCACATCGTAATTGGAAGTTTAAGGAATAGTTTGTTTCGATTTCCAGTGGGATTTTTCTCATCTGGGATAAAGTTCATCTATCTCTTAATTTTATTTTAATGAGTTACAACTTTAAACCTCAAATGTTTTAAATTTATTAATCTGATTCAAATTAAACAGATAAGTTGTAAGTGTGGTGGGCCCCAGCTTGCAATGTTGCACTGGAAAATGGAGATACCATGTGCCAACTTAGTAATATGTATAGTTGGTTTATTTTAAAGTGTGTGGTCTTGGTGGAAACATAGCATCTTAATGATAGTGGCTTCTCTGACATATTTATAAATTGTAATCAGGCTATGAAAAATGCAGCAATGAAAGTCATGGTGCCTGGGACAAAGAAATCAGGCAAATTCCAGCTCAGTTCTCTCTCCATTGTAGCATGAGAAATCAGTATGTCAAGTTTTCATGTAACCCTCAGACAGGCCTGAGAAAATATTTCTGTTTACATATTCACAGGCTCATCACAATTGGTATTATATTCCCACAAAATTAAATAGTGAGGGGAATGTGCTTGAAAATTATTTTACATATGTTGATATTGCAGTCATACTCAGATGATGCTGGAGAACAGTTCCCTTTAGCCTGACCCCAGTCTGATATGGAGGTCTGTATCTCACAGCTGCCTCTGTGGCGCCAGTCCTGGCTGCCTTCAGCATGCCACAGCTCTCTAAGCCCTGGTAGCAGACAGGAGGTAAGGATAGCCTAGTAAGATGTACTTCCCTGCCTTTTTTTTTTTCCTTTGTCTGTAACTATTTCAGTGTAACCTTTTTGTTTCACTGAGATTAACTTGTTTTGCATTTTTAAGTGTCTCAAAATGAAGCCTAACAGGCACTAGGGCCCCCTATTTTCTTCAAAACAATAGAATTAAATAAATTAGAGTTTGAAACAAACCCATCAGGGTGTCAGCAGTCCCAGATCAATCTGAGCATCCCAGAAGCTGGAATGTGTTTCCTTGACGGGTTTCAAGAAGCAGGGGAAGGCTCGTAGCATGACAGGCCAAATAGCTGCGGGGGTGAGGTTGCATAGCTCATTCCCTGGCATACAGCAGAGCGTGGCAACTGCAAAAATGCCCTCCTCATTGTGGCAGGCAGTTAGATCAGGATGCTGTAACAGGTAGAACACCAAGACTCTTCCCTTCACATTTTATAGTATTGGTGAGCCATTCATTTTAATCTTCCCATCATTCCAGCAGATTTTTCTTAAATCTGATCAGTTTTTTTCCTTCATATATGAACACTGCTAGCCCCTTTTGTTTATTGTTGGGCCTCAAGCCTATGTATACGTGTGTGTATGTGTGTGTGTGTATGCACACAGGCAAGCATATGTATGTGTATGCACACACATATTAGAAAGACATGTTCCTTTGTGCTAAATGTTACTGCATATGTAATGTTGTGGGTGTGACACATTTTGTGTGGCTGGATCAGTGCTGCTACAACTACTTTTTTTTTTTTAATGAAGTTAAACAATTTCTTTTGGGTCTAGGCAGCCTTATGTCCCTTACAGTCCCCCAAACAGCTGTGCCACCTTACCACCTTCCTAGATTTGTGCCAATTGTTCTCACATGTTAGAGGAATACTCATAAACTATGGCAAAGTGGGCACAAATTCTGTGCTCCTTCTCATAGCAGTCAGATCCCAGCATCTCTCTGAGGGATCAGGGTGTATGTGAGGTTATTTTGTCCTGCATAATGCCGAGAAGTGAAGCGATTTTCAATTATGCTTTAGGGAAGGGTGGCAGTGTTGCAAGATTTTTGCACAGTTTGCAGGGTCGCAGACAAGATTGAAATAAAAAGCACTGTATGGATATTCCTTTGCTGCTCTCCCAGTGCTAGAAAAGCTCTTGGGGACTGAAAATAAGTTTTAAAGAGAGTGCTTCTGAAACCAGATAATGATCTATGTGTTTAAGCTTTTGCTTCTGGAAAAAAGAAGCAAACTTTAAAGGTTTAGCAGTTTTACAGATGGTAACTGAGATCCTATCCTTGCACCCTCAGTAGCAGACAAGGTCTTGATGTTTGTTTTAGTGTTTGTATTGCACCCTGTTCTGGAAGCAGAGAGTTCTTTTATTAAAGATGAGTGATACTACAAAGGTTTTTCTGAAAGGGCTGACAGCACCTGCTGATGTTAAACTGAATCTCTTCCCTTTTGGACATTAAGGTTGGGGGTGTGTTAGTAGTGGCAGTTTGATGTTGAAATCCAGTTGTGTGCCTGTGCAGTCACTTTAATGTCCAAGCATGGTTTGGCACAGGCTCCTGCTCTATCTCTGTGCTAGGGAGGTACTGAGTACCAGCAAGGTGGGAAGCAGAACTCTGGGCATTCAAATCTGCTCAGCCAGCACATTTGCCTGGCCCCATGTAGTGAAGCTGCTGGTGTACAGATGGTGAACTGCTTTCCAGAGCTGTTCCTCTTCTCTCTTCTACACATGTCCTACGTGGGCACCCACTAAGTCATGAGATGAAGGAAGTGTTTGATTTTTTTGTGAGAAATTAAGGAGTACATTCAGCTGAGTCTGATCCCTCCCCACTGAGGAAGTATTTTTTTCACAGAACTGTCAGCAGAAAGCAAGAGTGTTACAGTCAATTTATGAGCAACGAGCCTGTTGTATCAATTATCCAATGTTTGTGGTGGTGGTGTGCCAAGATTATGCAGCTTGGTTTGCATGGGCGTGACCAGTCTTCCTCTTTGTGCCACCCTGAGCTTTGGACTCATTTTGTTTTAAAATTTAATCTTGCTTTAGGCCACCATGAGCAAGAAAGATGACAGCTGCATGCATGTCTGTCATTAAAATCTGAGAAGTTGAGTAGTGTGTTGATGGCGGCATGGTTGTTTTCTATTTTTCAACAATGTGAAAAAAAGTCAGATCAATTATGCATCTCGCTCTTACACTAGTAATGGATGGACAGATAAGGGTTTTTTTCAGCTGACACCTAGTGTGCTAAGAGATTATTGCCCTCAGTTTGATTCCTTCATGTAATGAATGATAAATAGATGAATCAGTGGAGTAAAATGTGTGACAGATAACAAATAAGTTACACACTCTGTAATTTTGCGTGGACACAGGGAAGTAGGCATGTGCTGGTGTGCAGACTTGCAGTCACTTCTGATTGTGCCTTGATGTTTAAATAAGTTGTGCTTCCAACTGATTTCCCAGACGCTCCTAAAATTTTAGGATCTTTTCAAGGCATAGAAATACCTTGATAAAGCTTCTTAATGAGCTTTAGAACTGAATTTAGCAGGCCATTGTTTTCTTGTTGTTGTTTTTTTCAAGGAATAACACTCTATTACAAATTGTGGTACTTGTAGTTATCTCCTAAACTCCAAGCACTGCTTTGGGTTGTGGCAAACTGCTCTCAGGTGACACAGAGGACATGTGTGGGTGGGGTGCCATGCAAACCCTCCTCTTGGTCCCTGGCTGTAACACCAAGGCAGCAGCAGAGTCAAGCCTTGGCTTCATTGCAAATTAATATTTGTTATAAATGGAGACAACTCTCGGAATTATATAAAAAGAGGAATTTATTTCATAAACAGATCAATAAAAAATATTAGTTATCAAAGTTATATATAATAATTTTAATTATTTTTTTTTGATGGAGTCCATGAGCCAACAATGTTCTGGGATATGGATTAATAGCCATGGATTATCAAAGCTCTCCTTAGTTCTTTGTTGGTAAACAAAGCATTGGTAGATTGATTCTGACCAGTACAAGATCTTTTCTTCCATTTTCACATTCTCTTAAATTATTCTCTGATAGGATGGTCAAAAATT
>VZTN01029717.1:138650-170002 GCA_013400515.1 Erpornis zantholeuca | reverse complement strand
TTCTCCTAAGTAGTCGCTCCACAGACTCTCTTTAGGGGTACAAAAACCATAGTAATATAATTTTTAAAAAGTCACTTTATATGCAGGTTGTTTTTTTTTACTAATCCAAAACAAATATCTCATGGGATGTAATTTTTTTTAAGTCTATGGATTTCAAAGGGTTCTTTTAAAAAAGTGAATAATGTCCATAAGTAACTGCTCTCTTTAAAAATAAATATTTTTCTGGTATCAAAACACAGTGCTAAATGCTTTCAAGTTTCCCATTTACTGGCCAAATAATCTAAAAGCTGGCTTCCTGCATTCCTAAATTGTAATTGAACACATACATAGCTCCTGGTGTTCACTTTCTCTGAATAACTCCTGAAGGATACAAAAAAATGGCACAGCATAAATAATACTTGCAGCAAAGGATGGACTTAAAACATCTAACAAATTTAAAATGGGAAGTGTTTTCCACTGGTAACTCTGATGTTTTGAATTCTGGAAATATTATCAAGGTTGGCTCAAAGTTTTATTTTATCATAACCATGTCATACTGTATTATGAGCTGTGTGTTATTTTTCATGTAGTAAACTGTAACATGTCATGTATGAAAGGATACTGTCCATCAAAACAAAATTTATAGGCTTATTATATATTCTTCTATTTTCCATTTGTATTATATTTGCAAATGTTCACTTGTTTTCAAAGATCAAAAATATAGCAGAACTTCATCATGATTGTAGTGAAAGCCATTAGTCTTGTTAATGAAGTTATAGGGAATAATTTTTTATTACTGATTAGCTGAAACAATTACTTACAGGAAAAATAAGTATCAGTGTTCTTAAAAAATAAATGCAAAAGTCTTACAAGCTTTGAGTCCCATGGGGTGTTTTGATACTAGAAAGGATTTTTAGGTCAGATGTATGTTTGCTTTTGTCTGCAGTCTAGGAGATAATGTAATTTTCTGAATTTATTTTTATTGTCTCACTTGTTTTCATCATTTTTTGATCCTATTAGGTTAGCAAAGAGGGGAATGTGTAGCCTAACATCCAGGTCGTACTGGGAGCACCAATCCTTTACATCATGGCTGTATCTGGAATTGAGAAGTGGGCTGGTATTCTCAGTTTGAGAGTACTCACTCCTCTCTTGGGCACTTTGTCCTCAGGCAGCACTTGTTTAGAATATTTCAGAGATACTTTGGGTTTTTTTCTGAGTCCAAGCAAGGAGAAGCCTGATGGAGCCCTTCCCCATATACAAGTTTCCTACATCAGATTGCATTTTCTTAACATCAGGTGCCTTTTAGGTTGCTCCCAGGCTTCCAAGACAACCACAAAAGGTTGTGTGATGTGACACAGAGCCTAGAGAAGACCCTTTCTTTCCTGAATTAGCAGGTGGAGCAGCCGTATTTAGTGTTCTCCAAATTGATTGTTTATGATTCCACCACTACATGTTGATCCATTTTGCTGTTTAGTTCAATAGGTTCTCATCATGTCTCATATCTTACTTAACTTGGTGTGCTTTATTTACTGTATTCTCTTAACCTGCCAACTTTAGAAATATTTATAAAGGAGATGAGGCTGTGGGTTTTTAGCAACAGTTTTCTGAAGACAACAGGTAGAACCAGATGTGTGCATGTGCACATGCATCTTTTATCTAAAGATTTCTTTTCAGGCACAACAGCCTTCCTCAGGTATGAAACAAAGTTAGAAGACCTCAAAGCTAAGTAGAAAATGAAAGCAATTGCTCAGGTACATACCAAGCCAACCACCTCAGAAAGAAAACATTGTTAGCATGTGTGGAGTAGAGACAGTTGATAAGGCAGTTACCTTGCTAAGAGAAAGAAAAAATAAATAATTTATGGTCTGTGAAAGATAGAAAGATTAGTGGAAGGGAAAGGAAATTATACTGTGCCATGAAATCAATATCTCTGTTGAATCTCTGTTTTCTGGTGACTAGTAGTTTAAACTGTTAGCTCTAGGCTTGCCTTTGGAAGGTGTTTTGGAGATCTTTAAAGATCAGCACTGTGAGATCAAAGGTGGCATGTCTGTGAAAAGTGCTCTTTTTATAAAATGGGGATATTAAATCTGTGTCAAGAGTCTATCACAAAGCTGAATCTCAGAAATATTTCATTCAGCACTTCAAGTCCTTTGAGTGTGTCATGCTGAGTCCCAGAGGATGAACTTTTGAGATTGGAAAGGATCTTTTAGGTCAGATGTATGTTTGCTTTTGTCTGCACTCTAGCAGATAGTGTAATGTATCTTGTTAAATGGGATTTACTCTGGCTAAGTCTATTGACATCTCCCTTTCATCTACAAGATAGCTGTACCTAAGTGCTACTGCTGCTGTGCTCAAATCCTCAAGTCTATACGAAGTTTTTATTGACTTGTGTCTGAAATTCCATGTTGTTCGTAAAACCGAAGTCAATCTACTTCACTGTGACAGTACATCACAAGTGGGCAGAGGGGTCCTAGAGCACACACTCCTGCCCCAGATGTGAGATCTGCCCCTGGTGTGCTGTCACCGCTCTGGAAATAATATTTTGATTAGAAGAAGGACTTTGTGACCCCCTGAAATGATCTTGCAGTTGCAGCCATGCAACCTGGCATTTTCTCATTCTGCAAGGTTCCCTGCTTGCCCTGTATCTGTTTCAGTAATCTTGACTCCTTAGGCCTGGAGAAATGCCATGGTCAGGAAGATGCTCAGGTTGCTCAAAGTTGCTCAGGTTGCTCACTAGTTCAGGTTGCTCAGAGCCCCATCCAACCTGGCCTTGAACACTTCCAGGGATGGAGTGTCCACAGCTTCTCTGGGCAGCCTGTGCCAGGGCCTCAACACCCTCACTGCAAAGAATTCCTTCCCCACTTGTCCTATCATTACCTGTCTTAGTAAAAAGTCCATTCCAGCTCTCTTGCAGGCCCCTTTAGGTACTGGAAGATGCTATAAATTTTCTCTGGATCCTTCTCTTCTCCAGGCTGAAAACCCTGTCTCTCTGTCAGTCCTTGTAAGAGAGGTGCGACACTCTCTGATTACCTTCTTGGCCCTCCTCTGAAGTCACTCCAACAGATACACTTCTTTCTTAGGCTAGGGATCTTGGACCTGGATGCAGCAGTGCAGATGGGTTCTCACAAGAGTAGAGTAGAGGTGAAGAGTCATTTCCCTTGACCTGCTGGCCACGCTGCTTTGGATGCAGCCCAGGATGCATTGGCTTTGCCGGGTCATGTTAAGCTTCTCTTCAACCAGCATCTCCAGACTCTTCTCAGCAGGGCTGCTCACAATCCATTCTCCTCTCAGCCTGTATCTGAGTTTGATGGCACCTTCCTTTTGCTCAGCTGAGTCCTGGACTCTTCTCCCTTCCAGAAGCTCCATTGTTCCAGTGGCAGCTCTGTTGTCACCACACCTTTCCCGGCTCCGTACATGCAGTGAATACTGAAAGAAACAGCCACAGCATCTATGACACCACATAAATGATCTTAGGTATGTCATTACAGTTGGGTGCCAGTTAGTGGAACATCTGGATACCTTTTCTTCACCAATACTCCTTCAGGAGTTAGCTGTCAGGAAGGTGGGATGATAGTTCCTTTATTCCTTATTTTCTTCTCCCTAAGAATCTTCCTGGTCTCTGCTATTATTCAAGAAGGTGTTCTCACCTTAAACTATCTTTTCTTTGACAGCAGTGACTGTGGGGTGTTTCAGAGGGATGCATGGAACTCTAAGGGTTGATATCTCAGTGCAGTTCTGTTGCCACTATGTGGGACAGGTGTTTTACTGAGACAACAGCCAAGGGGCTGTGGCAGGGTGTTTCCCCAAGCAATGGTAAAACAAGACCACTGAAGTAATTAAGAAGTTGTTTTACCACTCTAGTGATCCCTAGAGAGTCTATTGCAATTTTTGCATTAAATAAAGCACAGTTAGATATGACATATTTTCTTTCTTCAGAGTTCCTACCTGAGCTGATGACAGGGAAAAAATTAATCCCAGTTTCATCCAGTTTGATTAAACCATCTCAAAGGTGCTGCATTGGCTTGGATGTTTTGATCTTGTTATTATTTTTATTTATTGCAACAATATGTCATTCTTGATCTGCCTTTTACTAGAAATATGGTTATTTAGTTAAACTTTATATTCATAATTAAGAGTCTGGGATTCATTAATTGAACAGTATTATTGTGTATAGGGGATATAACTGAGGCTGGTAGAGATACTTCCAATATAGGTTTGCAAACATTTTCAATCAGGCTCTTTCTGCTCTGTTCCTTAGGAAATTATGGTTACGATAAGAGTGTCACACCTGGAGCATTTCTCGTTCCTCTTTTCCAGATTTTGTGAGCATACCTGATAATTCTTTCATTACAGCATAACTACTGTTATTACCTATTCTTTAATAAGTTAGAAATTATTTTATTGAAATATTTTATACAGTTTTGCAAAGATGGAAACCTTAATAATGAACTAATCACTTTGGCACACTCATGCAGGTTAATAATTCAACAGTGCATTAGTTATGCCCATGTTAAAGTAATTCCTTTTCTTTCATTTAGCAGAAAAGGCCTACTCTGGCCAACTTGGTCTCTTTATATTTTTTCATATGGTTATTATAGAGCCTGGTGTTATTATAATGCCTTAAGTGGTTATTATAGTGTCTTTGAGTGCCTTGAAATCAATACTGCATATTTACTTCAATAAAACTCAATTGGTTTTATCTCTATTTTATAGACAGAAAAGTGAAAAATGACACACCTGTAATTCTGAGGTGGCCCAGCCTCTGTCCATGGATTTTTACCAGTCTTGATCTGTGACTTCGGACCACCCTTGATGCCTTGGACAGAGAAGCCAAAACAGATCTTTTTTTTTAATCCTACTTCCATGTTGGACAATGCACAGCAAGTGTCCTCCCTGTGCATCAGGTAAGTTACTCGCTTGCTGTACAAGCCAGAAGCAGAACTCAGTCATCTCTGGAGACACTGGTTCCTTTATCAGGCTAATGAAGGTGCAAAGAGCAGAGCCAAGGGCTATCCCTGTACCTCGGCTCTGGATGGGTACAGAAGCAGGTTCCTTAATCCTGCTTGTAGAATTTTCCCAGGGGCTGCTGCAGGTCTGTAGTCTGCCTTTTCTCCCTCAGAGCAACACAAGAGCTATGACTCTGAAGTTCATTCCAGTTGGATTTGTTATAGTTATTTTAAATCACTGCATTTCACAACTAAATTTGGGTGTCAAGCACAAAATGTTAAGGCTGAATTGAAAAAAAACAAGTCCAAATATATTGTTTTACTAGAAACTAGTATTTTGCTCTGCAGTAAAATTCTACTGTTAATGTTATTTATCCTATTTTTCAATAATATTATGTGACCTCAGCAACAAAACTGAAAAATCTGACTTCTAAACACAAAATTAAAAATCATAACACTTGATTCAAAACAATAATTTTTAAATAAACATTTTTATTGAAGTTGTTTGTTGGGGGTTTTTTGTCCCCCAGTTATCTTGCTTCAAAAATATTCCTTGAAATTTAGTTCAACTCATGCAATGTTTTGGTCTGCTCAAAAGTACATATTTCAGAAGACTTTTTTTTACCAGAAAAACTTCACTCAGCTCAAATTATTTGAGTTGGGGTATCTTTTTCTTTGGCCAAGTCTGAACCCAGTAGGTGAATTATTTTGCCTCTTTTGGCACCAGTGATGAAGCAAGTGACAGTAACAATGGATACCTCTGTGGTGGGAGGGCAGTGGCTGATTTCTACAGCCAGTGTATCACCTTCTGCTGAAGCTGTCATCTGCAGGCAAGTGATTTCTAGATCCATCTGTGCTATTTGTTTCAAGCTGCTCAGTAGCTTCTTCACAGTCCTGTGCTGGTGTTTTATAGTTCTGCCACAGTAACCTAATAAATCCTCTCTTCCTGCACAAAATCAGAGGATGCTTAAGTTTTGGATGTTGCTACCAACTTGCATATTTTCTCATGGCCTTCATTTTTTTTTTCTTTTATGAATTTGACAGGTTTTCAGCTCCAGTAGGAGGTAAGTATTCACTGAGGGCATTATAGCTCTGTCTTCATTTTTCTGCACTTTCCTACTTCTCATCCTCTGTTCTGATTTTCTGTTTCAAAAATCAAGTCACTTTCACAATTTCTTTGTAATGTATTCTCTGCAGCCCTCGTTCTCCAGCATTTTTAGGATTTCATGCTGCCTTCTTAATTGACCTGTCATTTATGGACTGTATCTGTAATTCCTGGGTGATACTTGGTAGCCATTCTGAATTCCGATGAACAAAGCAGAAAATTTAAAATCTGCAATACTTTGGAGACAACGAGCTGTCTGCAGTCAGGATGCAATTGTTATTATTCAGACTAGTTACTAAGCTGCCCTTGCTCATCAAACATGAACACATAACTATTTATTTTGAGTGTGAGTTTGATTTCGTCAGCTCAATCTATTGCATCAATGATAGAGTTAAATTAATCTTTTGACATAGACAACTGCAATTTGAGATAAATTGAAACTGTGTTAGTCAAAGGCAAGATACTAGCATAAAATCCTAGCCTGCCTCATTGCTTAATTAGTTTTATAAATATGTATTTTTACAAAATTAAGATGATGGTTTTGAAGATCTTAGTTCTTTTTTGTCCAAGCTTATCTCTCTTTTCCTTCCTTTTTCTCATGCAGAAGTTTTATAAGCAGATCATTCTTAGTGGCTGGACTTTAAAACCAGATATGTAGAAGGGAGTAATTGCTTCTCAGAAGTTGAGATGATTTACTAAAACACGTGTGCTTTAGCTTGCTTTTTTACTGTGTGTGTTCCTGACATGCTGTTTCTGTTTGGTATACAACTGTGACAATTTTTCTGCCAAAGTTTGGATCTTAATGTTGCCTATAGCATCCATAGTTATAGTATTCCTTGCCTGACTGGAGTTTTCAACAGTGGCTGAAAGAGTTAACATGTTAGGTTGCAGGCCCAGTTATTTTACTAAAAGCGAAGCTGAATGAAGAATCAACATTTCCCTGACATTCCTTCTCCTCAGTCATTGCACATGATCTGATAATAATAACCTTTGCTGGATCGATTTCTACCAGAATTCTCATTATTTGTCCTTCTCTCGGCCCTCAAAAAAGAATATGGTAATATCTGTGCAAAGAGCAGCCTGTAGGAGGTTGTGGGAGGCACAGTTAGATCTCCCTTGAAGGCCCTCAAGAAATGGTTTTCTCGGAAGTGTTCAGATATTCCCATGTAAAGGATCATTGCTATAAGGAGTGTCTCGCTGTTAAATAAAACTCCAGGAATTATCCTTAAGCCAGATCAAGTCCAAATGGATGAGAAGTTTTTTTCAGAATAGACAGCACAATTTAAAATACTGACAAAAGATGCATATGTAGTTAAAAGAAAGCCGTTCTCTTAATTTGTTAAACAAAAAAAGAAAACATCCACTTCTGTATTACCCAACCTGTTCACACAGGGAATTCTTTTCTCAAATTCTCAGGAAGGCATTCTTTTCCTGTGTGCTTATGAATACCAGTAGATGCAGGACCTTCCAAGTCAATTGCATTAGACTTTGAACCTCTTTCCTTGGAGTCTCTTATATTTTCACTTATATTCAAATTCGCCTCTCCCTTACTTCCCCATTAAGTCTACACTAATTCAATAAAGAAAGAATCTAGCCCTTTTTCTAGGAAATGATTACTGAATATCTACCACCTTTAGCAACTTCTGACAGGTGAGGTGCTGTCTTCTGAACATGACTGCCTCTATTAAACTCATTAAAGGCATAATACCTTTCCCTGACTCCCTACTCTCACAGCCTCTCAGCAAGTGCATTTCACTGTGAAATGTCTCAGGCCATTGAACACTGCATTTTATTATCAACTCCTAAATGGAGAGACGTACTCCAGGCAAATAATACCCATTAAATGAGCACATGCCTTCCATTACCAGTTGTTGATTCAGAACAGACACTCTGTAAATCAGCCACTTTAGAGTGGCACTCAGTGGGTTTCAGGCAGACAGTCTTGCAGCTGAGGGAACCCATAGCTAACATATTTGGGCAGGAGGAGTTATAATGCCAAAAGACAACTGTTGAGAGGACTTTAATGCTCTTAAATTGCTTTATCTTCCCTTAATTGAGAGGTTGGTCAACGTACAGAATCGGAGCATTGCAGCAATCTATTCAGATTTATGCAGTTGCAGAGGTTTTAAGTGCAGTGCCCCATTTCATGGTTGAGGCAGAAATGCCTGTGACTTTAGGTCCCCTTCAGTCCACAAAAGTAGACTCATACTGACTCACAGAAATGTAAATAAAAACAGAAGTATCATCCCAGCAAGGCATGCCATTGAAAAGGTCAACAAAATAAAATAAGATTCATCTTCATGCTAAACCCTGAAAGATTTCCCAGTTCTTCTGTCTGTGAATTGAGGTCTTGGTTCTGTGTGTGACTCTGCATTTGTAGATAAATGCTTCTAGCAGATGATTTCATTGTAATTCCTAAATCAAAACAAACTGAGAAATACACTGCTGTTTGTGTCAGTGTCTAACACTACACAGCATGTGTGAGTGCACAACATTACTTTGCATGCTGGCATGAGCAATGGATCAGACTACAGAACAATTACCTTTACTCTAAAATTGTTCCTTCTATTATAGTGTCTCCAGTCTTAATGAAGATTAACTGTGACAAAGCTACATGGAGTAATGGAAATACCAGAGTGAAATTGCTTTTTTGAAAACAAAAAGCTTTTTAAAAAGTCACAAAAGGACTGGGGGAGCCATGAGTGAATTTTCTGCCCTAATATTTGGGCATTACTCTGTGGAACCTTGTGCTATCAGCAAGGGATGAAAAATTGCAGTTGACACTTACACCTGGCATTTGTCTCCATTAACGATTAATGGAGGGACTCTGTTCTCTTGGCTTAGGCTCCACCTGTCAGGTACTCTTTAGAAGAAAAGAGAACAGGGAGAAACCAAATACATTTAGGCTTCCTTATTTTGAACCGGGTTTTCCAGTGAAATCTAAAAGCAAGTGTTATATTCGCATCCTTAAGGAAACAATTTTTTGTGGCCCTGCTTGTCTCCTCTCCTTCAGACCTGCTGTTTCCTTCACTCATCTACTATGGAAATTTTCTGCCTGTCTTTTCATATCAGGATCTAGAAATCAATTTTTGTACTTGGTCCATCATTCAAAGATGATGGAAATCCTGTGGCATAGCTGTGTTTTGATAGAGAGAGTGCCTTTCTGTGTCTCTGGCACAGGAGGTAAAGTGCTGCTGAAAGACAGAGCCTGAAGAGTCCTTCTATCTGCTATGAGAAAAGAAGCTCCTTGGTGGAGATTCAGCGAAGCAGTAAAGCTGGAAGGTGGTTCCTCTGCATGTCTTAGAGGAACATCCCACAGACTGCAAGCAGCGAGCCTGGGATGGCTGTAATTGGCTCCAGATTCCCCCTCTCCTCCACAGGATAATGTCCACGAGCTTTGTCCTGAAAGCTGGTGGGTTTTTTTCTTGCATTGAGCAGGAATTGCTGCAATTTAAGAAGGCAAAGCAGAAATATCACACCCACTAGCTTTTAAATGCATTGATGTTATCCGTATCATCTTTCTGGCATGTTAGGTGCACAGACTCGATGTCTGCTTTTGTAGCTCCCAGGAGCACTCCCCAACTCCTAGAATTAGAGGCACACTACAGCAGTAACCCAGCTGTGTAGTATTTTTAGGCAATTATCCACAAAATGCAAACCTGGGCCAAATTTTTCCAAGGGTTCTGGGGCATGCTATGATCCTCTTCCATGGCTGAGTTGTACAGTGAAAGGTGATAGTTTGCTGTTTCACCATGTGAGAGGGACCAATACATATATGCCTCTATGCCTCGACATGTTTCACAAATGAGACAAAGAAAATTCCTATAAAAACTGTGTTGCCCTGTCCCCAGAGAGGCCTCGCAGCAGGTCAGGGCAGAGAGGACTTCTATGACTGGACTGAGGGCAGCTCCATTCACACACTCACACACGCACTCACACACACTCACACACACACTCACACACTCACTCACACACGCACTCACTCACACACTCACACACAAACACTCACACACACGCACACTCACACACACTCACACACACACACACANCTGAGAGACTGAGCTGGGGGAGGAATTTGGGGGCACATAAACACCAGGAACCATTTCCGTCTTTTGCTTTGGGCCTCTTGGAGAGTCAGCTTGGCCCCTTCTGCTCCAACCTTTGTGGTCCTTCCTTCCTGCCCGTGCCTGTTTTTGCCCTGCTTCACACTTCCTGTGCCCTAGCTTGTCAGTGTGAAGATCTCTTCCAGCACTCACACACTGCTGCCACTGCCCCTCGAAGGTCACCCCCACACTGCTGCCACTGCCCCTCGAAGGTCACTCCCAGCCTGCCAGCAGCAGCCACTATGCACAAGCTGCTGCCACTGCTCAAAGATCATGCCCAGCCTGTCCCAGAAGCTACACAAACACACTGCAGTTTGCCACACACCCATTCCGTCTGCCAAACCGATCCTGACAAATAGCCGGGGTTCTGTGGTAACACTGTCCTCTGTTTCTTTCACTCTATCCCCCTTTTATTTCAATAAAGATAGTATTATTGATATCTCAGATATAATATTGCCATGTTTTGTGCTTAACTTTTTGTCAGAAAATCTATGAAAAGAATCCTTCCCAGCTTCCCCTTTTTTATAGTGGAACAGGACACCATGGTCAAAGGAAATACCTTTGAAAAGCACCATAGAATGCAATAAAAGAAATAACAAGACTTAAGTCTGGTCCAAGGCTGTTGCTGAATATAAAACCAAGAGAGTTGTTATAGCAACAGATGGAGGAGATTTTTTTTTAAGTGCATTCACCTGAACCATAGAACCCTAACACAGCTGTAACTGTAAGAAAGTCTAAATGGTACCTCTTAGGCTTATGTGTGTTTGCTGTACTTGCTCTTCCAGGCTGACCAAAGCTGAGTGCCTGTATTACTGTCATCGTAAGCTCAAGCTTAAAAGACTCATTGAGGATCCAAGCCTTGGACACATCAGCCCAGCCCATGGCCTTCTCTAGCTGGGACGTGGTTTTTGGAATACAGTAATTTGTGCAGTGCTCTGAAGCTTCCATCTGCCCATGAGGTACTGTGCAGGCACACCCAGGCTGAGTTTGCCTTGTTCTGCTGTCAGCAGCAGCATTCTGAAGATCACAGGGATTTAAAGTAGAGTGGCAGCTGCTGTGCCATCTCTCACCTGGCACAGGGCATGTCTAATCCATTCACTAATAACCAAATATCAGCTGCATGAGCCTGGATTTGAGCTAGCATTCCTGCCCCTTGAAATGCTAAAACAGTAGCTATCACAAGAGCAGGAGTTTTCCTCACACACAAAAGTAGAAGGGATTAGAAACAGCCACAAACAAGGCGTAGATGAATACATGTACTGCTAGATGCCAACCAGATATTTGACCTCAGGTTCATATTTCTGTAAACATGTATCTTGGCAACGTATCATTCAGTTTCTCAATATGATGCAACAAAAGCCCTTTCTCATTCATCTTGGCTGTCTTGTTGTGTTATGTTACAAATGATTACTGCTAATTCTGTGTTTAATTGTGCTTAGCATAATTTATTTGCTATCCAGTGATTTTAACTGTTGGACATAGCAAAATAAGGTTGTTTTCTCTTCTGCTTCCTTCTGCTTCTCATTTGTGGATGCTGAAAGCAGCTGGACCTGTTCCATGTGAATGGAAATAATTATGGGCATTTACAACAGATTCATTAATCTCAAGAAGGCATCTCAAGTGCAGCTACTCTTGGAGACAATTCCTCACGAATTGTCTTCATTTTTCCTGTCCTTACAAAACTCCTTACTTTTGATTTGCCATCACAAACCTGTTCTCTGAGAATCTACCTCCTTTCTCTTGCTAATGGGGTTTGGAAGCAAAATGCGTTTCAACTAAAATTGGCAATGATGACATGTTTCTTAAACCTAGGAGCCTGTCCCAGATGTTCTGGAGAAAAGGGAAGCCCTGAGTCTTTCAAATGCAATTGGAGCACTAGGACCATTTTGTACAATGTGAGACCAAAAGACAGCAGTTTTGGTCAGCATCATTGTCCCTTACTTTTAAAGTATATTTTTCCTGGGTTCCAAATGCAGAGCAGTCAGTACCCAAATATTTTATTTTGAGAAGTTTAATAGTGTGAAAATAATTCATGTTTTTTCTTCTAGACTCACTTTTATTTTCCTCTTGGTTTTGCCTTTTTAATCCTTGTGAGCAATTTGTCAGTCAGACTAGCAATAAATCCAGAGCTACTGCTTCACCTTGAAGTCACTGTCAGACGATTCTGTTCAAATCTTACCCTCCTAAGCTCCCAAAGTGCTTGAATAGGAGGCCACATGAAAAACCAAGCACAGCCAGGGTGCTGAAGTCAGGCAGCAACTATGAAGTGCACCATGATGGCTTTCAAAGAGGGTAAGAACCCCTCATCCAGCACAGCAGCAGATGTGTTGGTGTTTCAGCACACACATACTTCAAGAGGCTATGGTCATCCATGCCGATTCAAGTCTGAGCACAGGGACTTGAATGCATGACCCTGTGGTACAGCTAATGAACTTCCTGAGATACACAGATGGAAGTTGCTCCTCCATCTCAAAAATCAAAGCTGATAATGCCTGCATCATTGTCTTTTAAATATACTGGGTTTGATCACATCAGGGAATGTTTCCAGCTTATCCATATTCAATTTATGTTACTTATGTTTCTTATTTACCACAAATACACTCGTCTGTGTGAAAAAATGAGATCAACACTTAATGGAAGGAAGCTTTTGAGGATGTCTCAGCTATTGTTCACTGTTATCTGCCAAACAGAATAATGACAAAATAGAAGGCAGTGCATGCATTGCATCTAATGTGATTAGGCTTCTGATGCTGAGGATGTAGGGAAAAACACAGTCAGCAGGTAAACTGCACCTCTGGGTAAATATATAAAAAATGCAAGGCTGCTCTGAAATACAAAAAACATACAAAATTAGAAATTTTTCACTGTAGATTCTGGTTTTATGTCTATATAGTACTTAATTACCTTAAGGAGGAACTGCAGTGACAGAGCATGGAGATGGAGTGCTGGGATAAGCAACGCAAGTGTGGTATGGCAAGTTATGATTGAATCTTTACACCAATCAGATTTTGCAAAGGTGCACTTCAGGCAGTAATCAGAATTATGAGAGGTGAATGGCAGTAAAAACACAAGAACGTATTTATCTTATAATGCATTGTAGACCTCTCTGCATGACTGTCACGGGTCAAATCCAGTTGGAAATTAAGCACTATCGAGCTGCTCACCAGGGGGAAAAAATGCAGCCACAACAAAAGTGAACTCAGTTAAGAGCTGAGTTTTATCTTCTACCCAGTGTTGAATGGTGATTTAGCATTTAATCTGATTTCTGAGCCCTTGCCCAGTTTTCTATGAAGAGGACAAAGAGCTTTCTGGTTGCTTTTGTGAATGGGCCTCCAATCTACGCTCTGAGCCTCATTAGATGGACAGTGCTTTCACAGGCATGCCTGGGAACTGGACTTCGTGATCCAGAAGGTCCATTTGAGGTCTATAAAAGTAAAAAAACCAAACCATAATCTACTATTTGCATATGCAGATTGATCTTCCCGTCTTCTGTTTCACAGAGAAAATTTCTTGTATTTTCAATTTGTCACTATAATTAGGGCTGGTCAGAAATGTCTCAATTTTTAAATTATTATAAATTGCTAGTTAGAGTTGTTTTTAAAACCTCCCTTATTTTTTTTTTTCTGAAATACTCCAGCAGTAGTGTTATCAATAATTATCAGCC
This sequence comes from Erpornis zantholeuca, assembly GCA_013400515.1. Classification (NCBI taxonomy): domain Eukaryota; kingdom Metazoa; phylum Chordata; class Aves; order Passeriformes; family Timaliidae; genus Erpornis; species Erpornis zantholeuca. The sequence continues at coordinate 156,205 of VZTN01029717.1, read as the reverse complement.
CATAATGGAATTTTTGCTTGAAAGAGACACAGGCACAACATTAGATGTAGCCTGGGAAATCAGCAGGATTGAAGTGTGGTGGAGAGGGGCCTTTCACTGTGTGCTATGTATTGCTAGTGATTGTCCCAGGTACCTGCATGCAGGTTATTTTGAGCTGTGCATACACATAATCACTATCCCTCCTAGTGCACCTGATCAAACTGAAAAGCTGTGCAAAGTCTTAGGTTCATATGAATTAAACAACCTGCCCAGCTTACAAGGATGTAAAAATTCTTGTTTGATAGCAAACTTCAGTTGCCCTTTCCTGATCTGTAATCCTATCACTGCTCACAATGTCACTGCAACATTATTTTGATTTGAAAGACTTGTTTAGGAACTGAGGAGCTTTTCTAGTGTCACAACTCCAAAACTGGGGTATATTAAAGGACTGTGTCAAAAACACATGAACAAAATTTCATAGTTGTGTTGTCAACATTTTGAACTTTTCTGGTGTCCTTTGTGAGTAGAGCTCTCTACAAGATCATAAATAATTTTCATAGAAACATTTGAGTTAATCATTTAATGTTCTGTATTTTCAGCCTAATCCAAAGAACAGATTTGATTAACAGAGAAGAGAGTGGTGTTGGCATTAATTTCTAAATGAAACCTGAGGATGGCAAGCTGTGTGTATGTGCATAGATTCACATTAGGAACTGGTGCAATAGACTATCTTGTAAATGGTCCCTGGTTAAGTATCATTTTCTTTAAAATTTTCCTTTTTCTCCATAACTGGTGTCTTTGGCTAGGTAATATTTTGCAAGCAAGTTAAAAAATCAGCTATTTCAGTAGGGATACTCATTAATTTAATTGCTGTTATTGCATATTTCCATACTAGCAAAGTACAATCTGCATTATTTTTCTAGTGTCGTAATATTCTTTCCAGTTCAAGAGCATACCTCAAGGTGAAAATCTCAGCTGTTTTCTGTTAGTCTCCCACCTAAGAAGAAGATTTAAAATCAGTTGTATCAGCAGCTTGTTCTTGCTGGCTCTGAGATTATATTTTCTTCTCCCTCCCTAGGTATCCTAATGCCTTTTTCTATTCCCTGCCATAGCTCTACTTATGAACCAGCCAAGCAAAATTAAAGATTCCAACCTTTCTAGCAACAGGAGTGTTCTAGGCAAAAACTATGTGTTAGCAACAAAAAATCTTCCAGTCTGATTATGGAGGTCTTTGCATAAATTTGTTTATGGCAGGATTTTGCACTAACTGACATGGAGTGAAAAGGTATGTGGGGAAAAAAAAGTAATTAATTGTTGATGTGAATGTAGCAGATTAGTTCTCTAATTTCTGAATGTAGCAGATTAGTTCCTCACTAACTTTAGGACTTGAGAGCGCAGAACTTCATACTGTCCTAATTAGGATGCCAGGGGAAAGAAATTATTTAGATCTTTGTTTATTATTCTGTAGAAGTGGTAAGTCCTACAAGAGTGTCAGTTAGATCCATGGACCTCTCCAGGGAAGGAGAGCCAGGGAAGCATGATGATTAGTTAATCCATACAAATGCTGGACAACAATATTTATAGCTAATGAAAATGCTACCGGGGTTATAGGCACTGTTTTCATTTGTCTCCAATTGCAGATGACGTGTCCTGTATTTTTCCTCTTTGTGGGTGTCTTCTGTGGAGTTGTAAATGTATAATTAATGCAGCATAGAAATGTGCACTAGCTATATTGAAGTTATCATGGCATTATCTTTCAAAAATGAGTAGCAACTTGACATTAAAGCTGTATAAAAGACTTTCCTGTGAGGAACTCTATCATACAAAGCACTGAAATTTATTTCAGTATTATTTTATTAGAGCTTTTTAATTACTATGGCAGATAAGCAGGTCTGTCCATTATCTTTTCAGAACATTTGTATTAATAATGTCACACAATTTGCAATGATTGCTGCAGAATATTCTGTCCCTGTTAGGAGATTAGTTTAAGATGATATGCAAAAGCCAATCTTCTACAGGGCAGAAGGTTCCCCACTCTCTTCCACTGAGCTCCCAAGTCACAGCTGTTTTTCTCAGCTGGGTGACAGCCCTCCTTTGGGCAATACAGAGGAAACATAAAAGATCCCTCCCTGAGCCCATCTGTAATAGCAAGTTCTGAATGCATGGTAGAGAGAACATTAGTGACCTTTTTCGTTTTAAGGTAATCCTACTGTTATAAAATGGGAGACAAGGTCATTTGGTAATGTAAAACTGCACTTTCAGTTATTTACAGGTACTTTTGTGGGTTAGGCTTTCTTTCTTTTTTTTTTTTTTTTTAAGGTCCATAATATAAGCCCAGCAATTTATTTCAAAGCATAGCTTTGCTTCTTAGTGGGATATTTGTAGCTATGATAAGTGGTGCAAGAAGAAGATATATTCTAGTTTACCCCACCCTCTTAAAAAAAATTGAGTGTCAAGTTCAGTGTCACTGAATTTGAACTTGAAGTAGAGACAGTTTCCTTGTAATTCTACAGAACTCACTGAAGCCCTACGTGTTCCTGGTTTGGAGTGATATCCAGATTTATGTATTTCAAGCATGAGTGATCATTTTAGTGAACAAACTAAGCAAATAATTATTTATGGATATCATTTATGCTACACTGTTCTGTGTTTTATCTGTGGGAGATCCTGTCTCTGTATTCAGAACACACATAATGAAACAATGAAGGAATTCAGGGTTTGCAGTAGCACCATTAAAAATACCCATTTCAGCTTGTAATGAGATTTTTAAAGAACTGCTGAGAATATTTCAAATATCTATATTGGCTGCAAGCAAGTTCTTGTCCTTGAATTATCTTGACTTCATTTAATTCAGGACAGTTCAATGTTTGCATTATACCTTCACAGCTCCCAGAATCATACATAGAAAAGGGCGATTAAGATCCATTGCACTCCCTCTTCTTTGCAGGTCAAGGCAGTATTGTTCCTTAAATTGCATTTTTCTGTCATTTGCCTGGCCTTGGTAAAGATTTGTTAGGCTGATTTTGAAAAAGGACAGCTACAGGAAATGAGCCACACAGTGTGAATATGAGAAGGCTTCCAATTTTGGAAGCTGATAAAATTGGGTTGTGGTATTCATGCCAAAATGTGGAAGGAGTGTCTTGAAAAGCACATTGAGGATGACTTCTGCTGATAAGTGTAGGTTGCAAGTAAGGATGTCCACTTGTGTTTTCAGGGCATGAAAACACAAGTATTTTATGAAACAATCAAGTTTATGACCTTAAGATTCTGCAGTTGTGCACTGTGAGGATGCACAACTACAATCTTTTAGGATGCTGGTACAAAAGTGAGAGTATATTGGATTGAACTCTTGGATGCATATGTTCAGGTTTTTTCTCTTGATCTCTGAGTCTTAGATACTATTCATACAGCTGGAAAAAATGCAGGATATTGTTCTCCTAGTTTTAAAAGTAAAACAGATTTTGGGTTTTATATGGAAACTTGTAGGATTTAATTTTTGTCTGCTGACTAAAGGGAAGTGGTTTATCTGAAGAAGAAGTTAGTAATTGCACAGCCAGCAGTAGAATGGTGGAAAGTTGGATTTATGCAACTAAAGATACCCTTACTTTCTAGTGCAATTATTAGCAAAATATTAAATATGAAGATAATTTCCCATTTACCAGAAATAACTAATATGATAAGTGTTTTGCTCAAATATCTGTTTTAAAAAGCTCTTGTACAGCTCTTTCTGGCTGCAGTCTGTGGGTCTCATAAATAATTTGCAGTTCAATGTGGAAATGGCTCAGCTGGTAAAAAAAAAAAAAGTAACAATATAAGAGTTTGGTGACATTAGATGGTTTATTATGGTATGACTCAAACAGATTGGATAGTTGCTGATAAGACCGTCCTTACCTAAAATTCCCTTCTTTCCATATGTTGCTTTATTATTATTATAATTATCATCATCATCATCATCATTTTAAATTTTATGAGCTAATTTTGAAATATTAGCAATACTCTCCATGCTGCCCTCAAACTTTTAAAACCACAACCCCTTCAATGATATGTTAGCAATTGGCATCTTTCATGTGAGCCTTTTATTTTACAGTCTCATCCAGTCTTTAAAAACTTTTCTCCTAGATATATACATCCTTTGCCTTCCTCTTCTCTCTAACTCAAGTGCCCCTGTAGATCTTCATGCTTACCTTTGATAAGCACTAGGAATGGGAAAAACTCTTAAAATAGTATTTAAAATGATCACTTATAGCATGCAAGATAGTGGTCCTTGAAAAGAGCAGGGCTGCTCGTGGCTTAGAGTTCCAGTTCCTCGGCAGAACCCCGAGGGAAGCTCTCCACAGCTGAAATCCCTCTGTGCAGCTGGAGCAGTTTCAGACAGTGCAACCTCCTGCTGAGGTACCTGTCCTTGTGCTTACACACAGCCTATGAGAAGTAGTGCCACTTGTTTTGAGTTTCTGTCGTCTGGAGAATCCTGGGTGAATGTTTGCTGAGTTCCTTTGTTTTGTCTTTTTTCTTGACAGAGGGATCTGAGAACAGGATTCACACCAGTCTGTTACAGCACAACATTCCATATGGCCACACATTCCTCCTCACTGTTTACAAAAGGGTGCCACAAATGAGTTGATGTGCTCATCCACTTCCTTGGAAATGCTGAGAAGAAGAGAAGCCCTCACTCAGGTGGGACAGGCAGGAGATACAGCTCCATGATGTGCAGCTTCTGGGAAAGGGGTTGGAGCAGGGGCAAAGGGTGAAATGAGAACTTGAAATAGAGATATTGTCAGAAATGCAAACCTCAGCACTCTATGGGCTGCTATGAAGGAAATTAACTCCATCCCAGCCAGACCCAGTATGCACACCAGGGATGTTCACAAAGAAAATAAATAGCTCATTCCCCTGACCTTGAGGCTATCTGTAGCCAGCTCTACAAACGTCCCTGTGACATCCCAAACCAACTTGTCAGTTTTCTCCAGCATGTAGGCCTGGACATTTTCTGCAGGACAAATTCTGCCCTAATTTGTGACACCTGTACAAACCAGTGGGGTTTGGGTGGGACTGATTTCCTCCTGATGTTTGCTTAGGTCATGAATGAGCAAATTGCAACAGCATCTTTCTCTCTGTAGTGTGGTCTCTGGCAAGCTAGCAGAAAATGAGGAAGAAATTTCTAGTCATGGAAGTCTGCTACTGTGATGGTTAAAAATATAGGGATCTGTCCAGTAAAAAGATCTTAAAGGAGCTCTTCAGAGAGGCAATCTACCTGGAAAATTTTTTTCTACTTTTTTCTCTCTCCACAGGTTGCCTTATGTGAAGAAGCATAAAAATGCTAAACACATGTAAACCCATGAACTGGAATTCGCTGGGGACAGTTAGACATATAAATCAGACCTGATAATAAATCATTTAAAAATTAACCCCCTGGAGAACACAAAACAAATGTAGAGTGACCACGGTCAGAGGCAATAATTTGCCTATTGTTCATATACCTGAACACCTGCTATATCCTGGGAGTTTCCTGGGTTTCCATCAGGCCTGCCTTCTGTGTGGGCTTACTCTGCAATAGACCTCAATGTAAGGGACCAGAAACAGGGGCTGCTTAACGTGAGTGCTGCTGGCTGTGTGTAGAAGAATGCTCTGTATTTTTTCTTCCCCAATATTTGAGAGACAGCAAGCACTAGCTAGTATCCTGGAGCTCTTCCTTCAGTTAAGTACCAGTCATTTTAATAAAGTTATATCCCAGAGCAGAAAAGAGAACAGGGTTGTGAGGACCATGTTTGTTTGGCTTACAATGAGCTTTTTTAACTTCTTGTTTTAATTTATTTTAAGTTATCAATACAGCTTCATTACACCTCCGTTTCAAGTTGCTCTCAATTCCACTGTTTGCTCTAATTCTTGAGGTGGTGTTTGAATAGTGTGGAATGAAGAATGTTACTCACATGGTTAAATCTCTGTTTATATGCTTCAGTTTGATGCCTTAGGTTTTAACTTCTATATTTTTCAAATCCTGTACTGCTAGTGTAACTCTGAAATTTCCTGTAGCTTGTTAAGTGCTGTTCTCTGTGCTAAGATAGACATAACAAAACCTCTAACTTGCTCTCCAAGGACACCCAGACCAAGAACTGTAAACCATCATATTGGGAAGAGGGGGGCAAGCTGGGGGAAATCACATCATTGGCTGGGTTCTGGTTGGTGAATTGATGCTGATATAAAAGTGTGAAGAACTCGTGACCTGCGGTCATCCATTTTGGCATCCACTGAGGCAGGACCTCTGTAGCCCAGAGTGTGCATCTGAAGGCCTTGCAAATAAATACCTCCTTTATTCCTTTATTCCTGTCTAGTCCCTGTTTCTAGGTGGCCATGTAAGGCATCAAGTGTGTCCACTGCAGAGGAATTAAGCAAGGGAGGGAGGAATTAGGCAAGGCTTGAGGGACTACAAACCAAAGCCAAGTGGCAATTGCTCTCTCTTGCTTCTTTTCTGCTTTTGTCTCATGCTTTACAGGTATTCAGCTGTGTCAAAGCATCTTCTTAACTTCTCCAAAGCCAAGGATAAGCCTGCATCAAGAACAATATTGCTTTACTTTCTTCACCTGTGGCTTTATTATACAGATATGTCTAAACACCTACTGTTGACATGTTGTGGTTCAGGGAAATGCCTCCTCCATCCTGCAGTGGACTTGTGTCTGTTGCTGGAAAGATCCTCAGAGCTGGGGAAAAAATGTAAGGGCTGGAAGGGACTTAAAAGGTGAAGTGACTTTTCAGAAGAAACAGGACAATATGATTATAATCTGGAAAGCGAATAATTTGAGGTTAGTTCTCTGCATGTTCCCCTGATGTTGCTTGAGACTACCTTTGTGTGAGGAGGTGTGAAGAAGGATTGCTGTTTCTCTGGGATGGAAATGGGGTTTATTGAAGGAATTATGTGTTAGAAGTTTCCATTGTAACAGCACCAATAAAGGATGGGGTGAAGAGGTTCTTTGAGTTTGGTGGGGGTTTTTTCTTCCTTTGATCCCTTCAAAACAGTATGGGCTGATTTATTTGTCTGAACTGATATCAGTGGTGTTCTATTTATCTACAGAAAAAGTGCAGCTGAAGCTAGCACAGGTATCAAAAAATCATTTCTATTTTAAGCACCTGTCCATCAAGTATCTTACCATAAATTCATTTCAAGTTGAGAGATTGCTAAGTGACACCTTTTCATCACTATCAAATTAGATTTGGACAAAAGACGTTGACATAAGACTCACTGAGTTTGCCATCACTTGTGAAGCACAGACCTTTCCTATCTCTGCACATAATTTAAGGCAATACAGTTGTGGTCTCAAATATAAAATATTTTGGTTTTATTTTAAAAAAATCTTAATGTTTGTATGTCAGCTGCTCTTCTATCTGTGAGAAATCTGCTTATCACCTGGAGGAAATAGTTAAAATGGCTTTTGGGGGATGCTGAAACTGATCAAAGGTGTCTTTTATAACTACTTTTAAAAAAGGCTGGTAAGCCTGACTAGTCTATCAATGAGCAATTAGTACTGTGCAGGATTCTTTCTTCACCTCAGATTTTTTGACAAAATGATGATGGAAGTGTACATAATAACACTTGAACTACAGAAGAAACTCTATAATTTCCTAAATAGGACACGGGAATTACAAATGGCAGTCCAGAATAATGAGCATGGATTAGCTAATTAAATTTTACCTGTGCCTGCTGTATTCTGTCTCTTGTTCCTGTTTTAGTTAGAAGGCTCAGACATGGGTGAGTTGCTTTAGATTAAAATAAAAACTATAGTGCTCTCATCCTCAAACTCAATTAAAAGTAATTATCATTTTAAAAAAAACTTTTTCAAGGCAGGGAATTGCAAGATTACACTTTTGCATGTTCTCACAAGTTCCTTTCTCTTGGCATGCAAGCAAGTTGCCAGTCATCGTAGAAAATGTTTTGGCAGTACCTTCCTGACACTTCTGTGTGGGAGGTGTAAGAAGAAATAGGGAGTTCACTCTTTGCTGCAACCATTCTTTCAAGAAGTGATTTTTGAGGTGGAGTTGCTTTCTGAGAGCTAAGCAATGGCGGTTGTCAAAGATTTCCAAAGGAGAGAATAGCAAGAGTTATAAAACAGCCTTAAAAAAAAAAAAAAAGTTAAAATTTTTACTACACTATCAATAGCCTGTTGAGAACAGACTTATGTGCTGTGTATGATCCCTCTTCCACCCAATTCCAGCTCCCTAGAACCCAAGTTCTGTGCCTCAGATGCTTTCAGGGAGGCTTTCTTGACTTGTGCTTGGAGCCTTTGTGTGGGGGACAGCAGGGAAGCCAGGAGCAGAGGGGAGTGATGTCCCTGTCTCCTCCTGGATGACACCTACAAGCTGTGGGATGATAGGTTTCTTTAGACTCTGCCCAAATCCTGCAAGGTCAAATGAAGAGTGGATGGTCTCCACTTCCTCTGACCTTGTGGGGCCTCCCAGCTGGCTCTGAAATGCCTCTCCAAAGCCCTGTCTGGCTACCCCTCTCCTGTCCAGGCCAGTGGTGACGTACACCAAGTGATCACAAACACCCTGCCCCTTGTTTAAAAATAAACAACCCCCAATTGGACCCCACTCCAATCTCCTAGTTCCAAGCTGGTGTGATGCCTGTTTCCACTCCATGCCAGGCCTGGAGGCCATGAGGCCTACAAATAAGCAAGGCCTCACAGCCCTGCCCTGGTTCCACCATTAAGTAAGTGTGGGATGATGTCACTTCCCACATCACGGTGTGATTTTCAGAGTTATCCTGTGCAGGGCCAGAAGCTGGGCTTGATGATCCTTGTGGATGCCTTCCAACTCAGGATATCCTGTGATTCTATGAATTCTTCTTGCTTCCTCCTGCCAGGAAGGCAGATATTTACAGAAACAGCCACGGCCATGTGTGTAATCCCAGAGCATGACCTGAGCCCTTTTGGGATAAATGCTGGAGTGTCCTCAGTGGTCTCTTTTCTGCAGGCTTGCCTCCTTACATTAACCCTATGTAAGGCAGGAAGCAGCACTGACACACTGTTTTATCATGGCTTGTGTAATGGTGAATACTCTGCTGGGTGACTACATTGCTCAGTCTTCCCCATGGTAGCCTTAGGCGAAAAAAAAAAAAGATAAAAAACAGTAATAAAAATAATGCAAGTCTTGAGAGCGAGGAGAAAAGAAGTCTTTTAGAGGGACAGCATGCAAAACCTATTTCCTGGAAAAGAATGCTCTGTGTGCAAGATCCTTAAAGTATGATGGTTTTAAATGCACAGTGCCAGTTCTGGCATTGAGGAGCTGTTGGACTGTGGCAAGTTGCAGCCCAGCATCACTCAAAGGAAACTTGGAGTCTTGCTCCAAGCTGATGTGAAATTAAAAGCCAAAGGCCAGGGCTGTTTCACTGTCTTGGAAAGAAATAAATGAAGAGGAGTTTGAATGCAAGAAAGTTTGATATTTATGAAACAGTTAGGATGAAAATGGTATTAGTCCAAAATCCAGACTTTTTTTGAATGAGAAGTATATTCCAATCTTTTTAGTTTATTAATTTTTCCTATTTAGTTTCTTCTGTGCCTTGAGGCCACATGAGTTTCCAATTCCCAGACAACAGGATCAGAATTACAGTCTTTTCTGTGATCCCCTTTCCCCTCCACCTGCACATGGCACATTTCATCTTTGCTCATTGCTGCCCTCCTGCTCACTGCACCCTTTTTCCTGAGCTGCCTGGACACTTGCCATTATCTTGCAATCACTTTCCCCACAAACCACATTCAACTGAATGGAAAGGTTCATCTGCAGCATCCAAAAGGGGAAACATTGGAACAAATATTCATAAAAGTCAGTTCCAAGGAAATGCAAGGAAATTGCTGCAGTTCTATTGAAACTAAATCTAAAAGATTACCCTGTGCTTGCACTTCACTCTTTCCAGCTGCTTCATGCAGACACTCCCCCTCCTCAGCTGTTCTGTGCTTATATGTGCTCCAGCTCCAGGCTGCATCTACCAGACATGAGCTCTTCCCAGCAAAACTCACTCACTCCCCTGGATGATCTGCTTTCCTGGAAGGAGCCAGGCTTACTTTTCGATTCAGTTTTATCCTCCCAAGCCAGATTTCCTTCCACTGTGTTCAGGAAGATGTGTTTCCTAAATAAAGACTTGCTCTCCTTTATGGGAGAGAAGCTCAGGGAGTATTTCTGTTGCAAATTATGACCCATATTTGGGGTTTAACTATGTTTTTTAGCTGTTTTTACAGTTACCAAGGAGTTACACCTTCATTTTCCTCTGTTTTTTTCCCAGACATATCAACATTAACCTTTGAATGTGAAATGTGTTTATCTGCCAAAGTTTCTAGTGGATACCAGCTCAAAAATTGACTAAAACACTTGTCCAAACAGCTAAATAAGAAAAATACATGCAGTTCATTACTAACTCTTGTCACTAGGCATGATGGTAAGCAACTGATTTAGGCTGATTATTGTCCTGTTTGAGAGGTGTTTGGGGCTTTACAGAAGGTGTTAATATTGAGACTCAGGCTTTATTCAATGATGTGTCAAATGACTTTCAGGACTGATGTCATCTTGCAAGAAGAAATTCTTGAGTCATCCTGCATGGTTTTAAAAATTTGAGGCTCTTTTGGGAAGAAGCACTCTCTCACACAGTTGTGATAATACTATGTAGAGGCAGAAAAAGTCTGTGATTTTAATTCAAACTATCTGGAGCTTTTTGGGACAAAACTAAACTCTGTCCAGAAGTTGTAGCCTAGAGAATCACCGGTGGTGGCTGTAGTTTTAATAAGGCTGTTTAAATAAGCCATTTTGCAGATTTAAATTAATTTCATATCTTTTTGACTGACCTGATCTCCTTTGAAAGTGCTTAAAGTATTTCCTCTGTAAGTGTGCCAAGTGTGGGCGCAAGGTTGAGGTTTGGTGCTAAAGAGCATCTCTACTAGAACATGGAAGGGAATTCAGGTAATTCAGATGGTTATCTATGCATATGTAAGTAAAAGTACAAGTAGCCTGTCTTCATTTAACTTACAACTGGAGTTCAAGTGACATGAGTGTCCATACATGAATAATTGTGGACTGAAATTTTAATTATTTTCCTGCTAGTCAATAAGGTGAATGCTTAGTAGGACCTGTGCTCATTCCTCATAGAAGCAAACACATCAGGATCTGCTGCAAAAATCACATCTAGGCATTCAAGATAAAACATGATTCTTTAATTTCTAAAAGATGTAATATTTAAAAATTATATAAAAGCTTTAAAATTAAAATAAATACATAAATCCAACGGACAAAAATCATAATTCTGATTTCTTGAAATTACTCAAACCTTCTTCAGTGACACTGAGCCCAGGCAAGAGATGAAACTAAATAACTGAGCTTCACACCCTAAGGAAACACTTCTAGCATATTATTGTATCTGTCTACTGTAGCGATCGTTCTACCTGTGCAATCTTTGCATGGATTCACCACCCTCCAGCGTTTCTGCTGATGAAGTACCTGTACAACTGCTATCATTAATTATTTCTGGAGGCACAGTCTGGCACTGCCATACCAAATTAGCAGGACATCCATACATCCTGGAAAAACCTCAGACCTCATTATCGCCTTGTAGTTTGATGGCGCTTTCCAACCTTTTTTGGGAAATCCATGTTCTCACTGTGGACTGTTATGCCATCTTTACAGCCAGCTTTTCTGGATTTGAAAAAAATCTGTGGTATACATTTACATGTGTTAATGCAATCTTGGAGAACTCTAAAGCCCACAGTTTAGCAAGCACTTAATGGTCCATTCCATCTAGGACGCTTGCTGTGCAATCTAGGCAGTGGTGAAAAGAAGAATATTAATCAGGCATATATATATATATATAGCCTGTCCTTGAGGAAACTTTCTATAAAACTGTTGTTTAGACACAAGTTAATAACAGTTCTGTCACAAGATAATGAGACAGAAACACTTACAATCCATTATCTGCATTGGACATAATGATTGGTAGCGCTGTTGCACATCGAGTGATCTTGCACTAGAAAGTAATGAATTCACCTTTGTCCTTATAGCTGCTGCGAGCCATTTTCTGTGAAACACACATGTTTCAGGATGTCCAATTTTAGGGAATGGTAAGATCAGCTCTCTAACTTGATTGAGTCCTGATGCTGCAGGACTAGTATGAGAAGAGATATCACTTGTACCAGGGTCAAATGCAAAGGACAGATCCAGTCTTTGCCAGCCAATTTATTGACACAGCTACTTTCAATCTTTGTTCAGAATGGGAACTGACAATTTCAAAGTGTTTCTCTCAGAGTTCCCTTTCTGGACTAATAGTAACAGCAGTCTCAAGCTAGCAGATTTCAGGGCTGATTAGTTAAATGTGAAAAAGATTCAGAGAAAACTTGGCTTGCCCAGGCTGTCTAGTGAGCTTCTGAGACAAATACAGTTATCTATTCCTGGTTAACTGGCTACAATGCAGATGATGCAGTGTTTTTCTGTGTTAATATCTGCTAATTCATTATTTTTCTTTCAGAAGCTGAATTTAGGAGGGTGTGCCTAAATTTTCAGCATGCATTGGTGATTGCCCATTCATTTCCAGCGTTCGATTTTACATGTTAGTTAAGACCTGAAAATGAAGACTCTGTCAAATAATGTTGTCACTGCTCTCACTAATAACATAACTTCAAAGCTTTCACTGTGGGAAAGAGGGATCTGGCCGACAAACAGTTCTCTGAAAATCCTTCAGCTTCCATTTCTGGTTTCAGACTACCATGCCTTAATTATAAAAGCTATCATTTCAACAGAAGGGACTTTTTTGTAATTCTCTTATTTTGTAATTGCTGCTGTATCTGTTATCTGATACAGTTGACTGGATAGATCAAGGTAGTCTGGACATCTTAGTGAGGAAGAGAGTAATCTTTGGATGCTATGAACAGTACCTGTAGTTGCACTTGGGCTAGATCTAATCCTTTGGCAATTATTAAGGAAATGAAAAAAGACTTTAGCCTGGGGCAGAGAGGATGAGAAAGGAGTAGGGAACAGTGTAATCCTGAATAATGAGATGGGAGGTTATTTTTTTATGTGTAGAAAAATTATTTCTGTAGTGCACAAAGTATAATATCTCTGTCTGAATTGTTTGTACACTTCCCAAAGCGTAATTGTTTCAAATGATTTATGAGTAAAAGCATAGGTTTTTTTTAAATTTTTGTTCTCCTTAATTTCACTATGGTAAATGTTTTAAATAGGCTCTTTCTCATGACTGCAAGCTCTTCCAAATCAAAAACCAAAAGTCAGTACATGTAGCTTTGCTGTAATGTAGTTGCTTTATGAATTACCATAGCAAAAATCAGACTTCATCCTACCACTGAGTAATGTGGGGATGTATAGGTCCCAGGCCATCAGGAAGCTTGTGGTAGATCTTTCAGCACTGAGCCTCCTGCCTGAACTCCACAGCAAGGGTAATATCATAAATATTTCAACAGAGACACCAAGAGGAAGCAGCACTTTATAGTTCTCAGTGCTATGTTCAGCCATAGCCAGTTTGAAATTACAAATAAGATGGTTTTTAAGTCATTCTTCTAAATAACTACCAAATCAGTTATTTTTCAGTGCTAAGCAGCCACAAACAACATCCATGATTGTCTTTTTAGTCACTTTCTTTCTGTGGTTGTTTTCTTGCCCTTAGATAGTCCTGCCTTCATTTTGAAGATGTCACAATAACTGCTTTCTCATTTCACCTTGCACAGCTGGGCCTTGGATTTATGATAATAATATTGACAGCAGTTGTAAGGATGTCTTTTAAGCCTTCCTTGTGTGAGCTCCCTGCTGCACAGCAGCATTCAATCACAAGAAGGACATAGTTGAATTATTCAGATAGGATTTCACATGCTTATTCAGTTCTGCCAAGGATGCTGTGAGTGGCATGAAATCACCTTAGCAGTGGCTGCTATGCCCAGGAATAGGGAGCAGAATAGGAAGTGTCACTCCAAGCTGACTACCCTGTAATGCCTCATAGAGAAAGAGGCTATTAGGGGTTGACCCTGGTGGGCTGAAATTCATCAGTCTGTCCCTTCTTCCTTCTCTATCCCTGTGTGGATTGACACTGGCACAGGGAAAGCTTGCTCCCCTTGGGAGGTGGTGGTTAAATTTGCATTGTGAGTCTCAATGAGTACTTGTTCTATCTCTGAGGTAGTCAGGTGCAGTACTCAGCCTGCCTAGGGCTGCGGAGGGATGTGGATTGGGCTCAGAGGGAATAGATATTTGCTGTGTTGCCTTGTGTTGATCACCTTTACAGATATCCAGCTTGATACCACTCGTCTCTCATAGAAAGAATTGTTCCTCTTTTTTGCAGCTGGTGGAAAGTAGACTGTGCAGGTTTGATGTAATATTGTTTGATATACATAGCTCTTCAACAGTCTTTGAGGCAGAACAGTAATTATTGTTGTTTGTTTACTTAACATAGTAATCACATACAAAGACTCCTTATTTCCTGGCTGAATTTTTTGCTTTTTGGATAACTTTCTATGCTTGTTTTGACTACTGAGCTCATTTTTTCCCATGGGTGATGCAAAAAACTAATAATTTATTTTGCACTCTACAAGAAGTGGTTATGGCAATGCACCTGCCTCAGGTGGGTGGTTTGTATACTTAATCAGCCAACATAAATTGCTTTGAACACAGTTCACTCTTGCTGGCAGCCAGCAGCAGGTGTAGATTAGATGAGTATTTTGTCTCAGCTGTTCTGGTTTAAATTAAGACAACAGAAGATCAAATGTAAAGCAAGGCACAACAGTAGTGTGATGCAAGCTCGAAAGGTCTATGCATTAAAACAATCTGGGACCACATGAATTACAACAGTGATGAAGCAGAGTGTAGAACTTTCACTGAATACCAGTTGCCACTCTTATTTTTGAAGAAACCATTTCAGATCATAAAATAAATGGTTCTTTCTCGTTACCTCTATATATACACACCTGCTGAGTTTATAGAAAACTGTATCTTAGTTCTTATCCCATACTCAACATTTGTAAAGTATAGAAAGGTTATATATAGGTTACTTGAATTCTACAGCTTTCTCTATTTGCTGTGCTCAGAATGACTTGCTTTTCTCGTTAAAATAAAACCATGGAGTATTAATTTTTTTCTTCAATTATAATTGAAAGACACGTTTTCTTACTTCTGTCATGTCTGACTACAGTGAATGCCTCCTCTGTTTCCCTAACAAAGCAGGGCTCCTACAACCATGCTGTCTCAGTAGGCATGTGTTTATGTCTGGCCACAGTAATTTTGTGACTTGTGGGCTGTTTTCAATTCCACTTGACAGACTGCAAAGGCAGTTTGATTCTTCTAAGATTGGGACCATTAGGGATACAAGAAGCTGGGGAAATAGGCAAGTGCTCTATGGAAGGATTTGCAGCATGGTTCAGATCTGACTAGGCACTCCCATGGGACAAGCACCCTGTAAGGGCCTCGTCTGGCAAAAAGCTGCTGCTGATTATCAACAAAGAGATACTTGGACATCCTGATTTCTGTCATTCTGTTGATTTTAGTCACCCTGTTCACATGAGTCAAGAAAGAGTTGGAAACTGGGAGATGTTCTGCATCCATCCAGATAACATCTATACAGAGAAAAGCCTGACTCCAGCTTCCTGTGATTCCTCTTCCTCTGCTTGTTTCTCCTCTCTCAGAGGAACTCTGTTCTCTCTAGCTTCAGGGAGCTCTGGTGTTTGTGGGGCTTAGGTTTTTTCCTCAAAAAACTTGCAGTAAGTTCTCTTTAGTTTAGAACCATTTTTTGGTTTTGTCATTGCTAAGGTATTGCCTGTGTATCTAGGTTGTGTAGAAAAACCAAGATAAAACTTGTAGGTGGCAGCATAAAGACATGTTGGAAAAGATAGTAGAGTCCAGAGTTACTTGTGTTAAAGTGCTGAAACAATATGTGAAGATCAATAGGGGGAGCAAATTCACAGGGTAAATATTTTTCCCAGTTATTAATAAATGCAGATGAAGGTGTTTAATATTCAGATGCTGTGAAAGCCATTTGCTCACTGTCATGAGTGGTATGTATTTGATAACACAAAATAAGCACCTCATCCTCCACAGCTACTCATGCGTGATCAATTCTTCCCATTTAATTCAGCAAGACTAATTATCTGAATTACTGACATTAGCTTGAAGCTATGGATTTGCAGATGGAGTATTGAGTCTCTGGCTTTCAGAACAACTTCTTTAAAGGAATTAGTCATGTTTAAGTACAACAGATCTGTCAAATTGCATCCCCTGGCATTGTCTGATATTTTGGTTGCAAAGCCAGCTTTGTGCAAGTCTGTCTTCGTGGCAATAGACAGTGGTTATTCTAATTTTATGGCTCTGACAACCCTAAAATGGCTCATAAGGGTTGGGCACTTACCTCACTAGCTGATAGCAGATGATAGCTGATAACACTTCATTTTGCCTTCCACCTCACTGATGGACTTTGGCATCTACACTCCAGGGATGTCTGCTGTCTGTCTGCGAGCCAGCCCCTGAACTGCCCCCATTTCTGTTTAACTTGCCATGCAGGCATGAAAACTGCAGTCAGTGCACAGATAGATCACAAAGCCCTGCCTCGGCAGCAACAATATCAATTGGAGAGATGGGCAGAGAAGAGCAGTGCTTCAGGAATGGGTTCACAAGTGGTGTGAGCATCACTGCCTGCAGAGCTGCAGCTTCTCTGGGACCAGCAAGGTGCTCAGCTGGAGCAGGTGCATCCTTGGAGTTTTACTGCATATCCTTTTAAAATACAAGGCTACCCTTATAGTCCTGCATTTTGCTTTTTGCAAATTGAAGACTTTCAGTAACTCGGTCGTGCCTGTGCTGCTACTGAGGAAAATAGTGGAATGTTTAGGGTCTGGAGTGCTAGCTTATCCAAGGCTGGACAGCACAGGGAAGGGGAGCAGCAGGGACAGGCCATGACTGTGTTTAACCAGTGAGGTCTTTAGTCTATACATCACTTGTCACTCCTTATCTTTGAATGAACTGTTCATAATTAAGTAGTGTGACTAAAGATGTGAAATCCTACATGGCAAATACTGAACTTGCACCTCATTTATCTCTTTCAAGTGTTTAATGAATTTTCAGCTTCAGCTAATGAATAATGGCAATTTCAGGCCCATTGTCCTACGCAGGGAAATTAATAATGGCCTAAGGATAGTTTCATACCTAGGAGCATGGTAGAGATTGCCAAAAAGCCAGAATGTGGATTTCTTTCTAGAAGATCCAACATTACCTTTGTTGGATTTGTTCCAGTTAGTGTACAGTCCATATTCACAAAGAATCCTGAAAGCACAACATGCAGAATCTGCTCTTCAGGAATAAAAAGCAAGCAAAAATTACCTTCCTTCACCTACCCTGCCATTAGGTTACCACATGTTTTGTTTTCCTCAACCGACCAACTTTGTTCATGCAGAAACTTTGGCCAAGGTTGAAAAAGCTTTTAATTGTTAGCATTATATTAATAACATATAAAAGAAACAAGGATGCCTAGTCTTTTCTTGAAAGGTGTTCTGAAATAAGGTACATTAATGAATAGGAACCAGGAAAATTCTAAGCTCAAGAACTTGGCATAAAGGACATTTGTC
>VZTN01029717.1:51598-138605 GCA_013400515.1 Erpornis zantholeuca | reverse complement strand
TTTTGAGAAGGAGCTGTGAATGTTTCCACCATTTCCTTTCTCTGTGGAGTAAGAAAAAGCAACATACAGTAGTAGCTGTGGGTTCAGTTGGTTTTGGCATGCAAGACCAAGTACACAAGTTGAAATGAGGAAAGAAAAGCACAGACATGAATGGATGTGTACTACAACACCTACAACTAGTACTTGAAAAAATGGAAATGCACTTGCACTAGAGAAGTATACCTGAAGCAAATGTGCTCTACTTCTCTCACCCTTCCAACGTGACCAATTTTCATTTCTCACTAGCCTCTCAAAAATGTAGCTAAAGTAAAATACTGAGAAATAAAAATGTGGTTTTCAGTCACAGAAGCAGGAATGTACATCTTAAAACAATTGTTTAGTCAAACAAATGTTTTACCTGAAAACAATAGGCATTTTTAAACCCAACCTAAAAGTTCATGGTTGGTTTTCTTCAACTTCTTAGTCAATTTACCATGACCTACATCTCAGTTCTACTTATGAATATAAAATAGGCAGTATTTGTGCAGAGAATTAGTTATTAATTTTGGGTTTATACCAAAGTGGGATGAGATAAAGTCATCTTATCAAATACATAATGGCAAATACATAACATGCCATATCCTAACATGGCCAGATACGAGACACGTAGGATTTAATAGCTTGTTGCTGGAGGTGAGTCCCAGACTGCTGTAGTAGCTCCATGTAAGATCTGATGCTGTTGCTAGAAAAGATGGAATAAATTTATTTTAGAAAAAAATATCACAACATTAATTTAAACATCCTGTCAACAACTGCAGTCTTCAGATCTGCCAGCTTTTGCAAATGTTTTTTTTCTGGAAGTACAGCCCCTGAACCAGGGGTTGTATAGGTTGTATATGCCTTCCTTTTCAGAATTATCCTTAATCAGGAACAATAATATTGAAAAGAATTGTTCTGCTTTCTCCACAATGGTTTTTGTAATTTCTAGCTTGATGCTTCTTTGCTACTACTTCTTTGCTTCTCAAAAACTCTGGATGTCAGTTCCTGTCACATTGGCATTAGGAAGTTTATTTCAGTCTGGGAGTTAACTACCCTTGCTTTGAAATCATAAACATACTTCAGTGGGAGTGCCTGTAAATGTGTTTATGTAAGTGGCTTTAATCCTGTCATATGACAATCATTAGGATCATCTTTCTGGAGGCATAATTCATCCTGCTTGGCAGCTTCTGTGATCACAGCCATCAGGCACATGGATGCACAACCAGTAATTAGACACAGTTAGGGCTTTTCTCTGTGAGGAATTTTTCTGATGGGAAAGAAAGTGGGTTTTTTTCAGAAAACTGAGTGAAGTGTCTCTGGGTAAATTTGTCCATAAGGCAGAAGTGACTGCTGCTATCCACCCATATCAGTATTAAAAATTTGGAGAGAATAACCTGGTGCTTCCTTCCAGTTGCCCAAGGGCACCAGCTGAAGGCTCAGAAGGAGGGAAGGTAAATTATGGCTTTTAGCTATTCTCTCCTACTTTGCTTCTGCTCAGAGTGAGTTAAACTGGTGTCACCTTTCAGGTGGAAGAGTCCTGGAAAACACTCTGAAACTCCAAAAGTCAAATTCCTATCTTATAAAAAATAAAAGGTCTTTTCAAAAGCTGCATTTCAAAATGAAACTCATTTTCAAAAAGAAAGGTACTTTTAAGTCAATAAAATTCAAAGCATATTCAATTCAAAGTATATTATGAGAAGAAGTTTGCCCATTTTCTTATTGTTGCTTTCAGTCAGACTGACAGATTGCTGTCTTAGTTATTATTTTAAGCACTGAAACTGTATGAGTTTAGTTCTACC
The DNA here is from genome assembly GCA_013400515.1 of Erpornis zantholeuca. Taxonomy (NCBI): domain Eukaryota; kingdom Metazoa; phylum Chordata; class Aves; order Passeriformes; family Timaliidae; genus Erpornis; species Erpornis zantholeuca. Next base: position 136,788 of record VZTN01029717.1, on the reverse strand, counting down.
CACTCCTGTCCATTTTTAAGGACTGCAGTATCTTCATAGGACGAGTGTTCCACAGGAATGTGTGTATTGTGCTTGTCCAACTGAAACATTTTGTAATTGTCCCCTAAGTTTGACAAAATTTTGTCTCAAAAATGTGTCCAATTTTAGCACAGTCCTAAACAACTTCTCTGAGACAGTTTGTGACACTTCATTTCATGTACTCCTGTGCTGATCTATAAATACTGCTTTTACCAACTGCTATGTCTCATTCTCAGTTTTGTTCTGCTGAGATTTTATTCCACATTGAATACAGATTTGTTACTGAAATAGATAGAGGTTTTAATCTTTTATTTGCCTCCTCAGGAATTGCTTTCTGTCTGCTTTTTAAATCAACTCTATAGGAAGCAGTTTAGCTTCTGTGGACTTTTAAAAGGATATATATTCTTTAAGCTCTTATTGAGATTTTCCAAAACATACTTAAAAAAGAACCCACCACAATAAAATGACCACATTTAAATAACTTTTAAAAGTGGAGAGTAAAAACAAATCTTCTTTAATTTTTCAAGATAAAATTGGGTTTTTTACTGTCTCACATATATATATGTTATGACACTATAAACCAGTTATCAGCAGTGTTGTGTGGGTCAGTTTTACTTACTTAGGTATGCACATGCTCCAAGTTTACAAAATGCTCTGTTGAGAAACCCCATCATACACAGCTCTCGAGGGATCGAAGGCAAAAGGGTCCCAGTCTGTGTAGTATTGTGCTGCTTCTCTCAAGGCTGCCCATGATTTGCTGATCTGAAATAGATCAAAACAGAAAGGAATATTCTGAGCTTCAACACTGAATAAAAATGGTGTGTGACTACTGAGCAGCCTTGCCCCCGTTGATAAATCACAAACATTTCCTCCCTTGACCCAAAGGATTTAAGTTACATGTTAATTCCAGGCCCAGGCTTTCTTTTTCTCAGTAGGTGCTGCTTCCTCTTGAAGGAAGAAGGTACCTGCTCAGCCACAGTGTGTCCCCACGTGTTCTGGCTGCTGCTGGAGTCCCAGTAGCTCGGAGAGTATGGTATGTGTCGTTTGAGCCGTATGAATTGATTTGCTGGTTCTTCTGCCAGAAAGGGTGCTCCAAGGACACTTGAAACAGAAGCTGATAAATATTCGTAACAGCAGAAAAATATTTTAGAATGTGCACCTCAAAAATACGCTTATATCCACAGAACATGGTTTTGAATCTGCAGTTTATTTAATAGAAATCAAAGATGGTCCTACCTTAGATTCTCAGAAAGAACCAGTGCTATTTTTAGGCCTGAAGTTAATAAAACAGATGCTCGAAATCATTGCTGTTGAATCTGAAGTAAATAAGGTTACAATCTAACTAAGGCACTAATTTATTTTTAATCCAAAATTTTGTAACAAAAATCCTTTTAGACTGTAATTGCACTAGTCTCAGGTGTGCTGAGAGCTTAAAGTTGTGTAAAAGAACACAAACCCTATGAATTTATCTATGGTTTCTGAACATCCTAGCTTATATATGATATTTATTCTCATTCGTATCATCATAGAAATTGCATGCTTGTACATTACTTTCTGAACAGAAGATATTTCAGTTGTAATCCTGTTACTGCACTGCTTCAAATAGCTTCTGAGGTCACCACAGATGTAGAAGTAGTCCTTGTAGATCTTGAAATAAATATTCTTCACAAGAAAATGGTCAAAATTCCTCTTTAACATCATATGAAAGGCCCTGGTATAGAAAAAAATCTTTTCTTTTTAGTCTCAAGTGTTTGAGACACAAATTAATTTTGAGACATAAATTAATTTGGGGCTAAAAAAGTCCAAAATAGCATGTCAGTCCGAATCACAAAATATTTAATGAACCACTTAAGTTGGATTAAGTTGGATCTCAGTTCCATCAGCCAAGCTGAGGCGAGTGTCTGTAAAGAGCTGTGCTCCAATTTAGTGAAGTGGGTTTAAATAGACACCTGAGGGTGACCTGCACATACCTGGAACTGATGGGCCATGAACTTGAACCCTTGTCTATTATGTCTTAGAGTGGGAGCTCACCACTATCACCTCACTCACAGCTCTGCAATTCCCTGGTTCCTGAATTTCTAGGGGAAAAATCTAACTGGGAGTATTAATGTTCAGCTTCACTTGTTCAGCTAAACTTCACTTTAATAATCCACTTCACTTGTAATTATTGCTGGCTTTCCTGATCATCCACAAAATCATTTTTAAATAGAAGAAAAAATGTTTGCTGAGTGCATATAGGTAGAGGATATGTGAGCTAGAGCGTTTGCTGCTCCCTTTAACTTTGTTTCTTTTCAGTGCCAAAAATACTTAAAAAGAAGATAAGAAAAAGCTTGGTTATACAGCAATGAACAAAAAAAATGTGATGGCTGCTGTCATCTTCACTCTTAATATGGGCGTCAAAGAGTACTTTAGCAAAGATATTTAGCAAGCAATGACACTCCCAGCAGTTCCTTCCTACTTCAGTTTCTTCATATTCCGAGTTACTATAATGATAAGCTGGAAGTAGAAGTTTTAGGGTAGGGAGTTTTCAAGGAATACTGTCTTCAAAAATGTTACCAACTCCATGGAAAAAAGTAAGTTCAGACGTTTGGTGGGAAGACTCATGTGTGAACTGCTCTCTCCCTTAGGAGACACAGGAATAGCAATTTCTGTACTTCAGAAAACAAGATTTTGGCCTGGGAAAGAAGAAAATATGTTTCATGCATATGTCTATTAAGCTTCTATACTTAAATTCTAGAACTGCACAAGAGAAAACTAAGCTTGTGCCAAATTTCATTATTTCTCTGGCAATTTACTGTTTTTCAATAGAAAAATCTATGATCTTTCAATTTCTCTTTAGTGAGTTTAGGGAATTTTTTTTATACTAAATATTTTGCATGCTCATTATTACATTTCTGTACTGAGATAACTGAACTGGGATCAGAAATTGACTCATTAACAGGCTTCACTTTTCTTTAAATGTATATCTAGTAAGTAAGGCCCGTTAAACATTACATTTTATCACCAATATGTGCTCTGACCCTCCAGATTTAAAGTAAGCTGCAAAAATATCATTAAGCAGCTATGCATCTTGCATTTTTTTTTTCTTACTGCCAGCAGTAACAAAAATGATCTTGTCATTCTGCTAGTGGCACAGTGAGGTGTTATCTTGGCTACTGTGATGCAGAGAGCTCCATCTTCAGGATGTCAATTTTTAATATTCATTCTGCTCTGGCTGCATCTGTATCGAATGAGAAATGCCTAACTATGAGAATAATTGAATGAGAAACCCCTAACTATGCTAGGAATTCACTTTGATTGAAGTGCACTTGCCTGCTCTGAGGAGAGGCAGGTATGCCAGCTCCACTCTTGGCTTTTCTTGTCACTGTTGACACCCAGTTCTTATTCTTTTCTAGTTGATGTTTCATCTCCTGGAAGCTGTCTCTGCAGGACTTGTCCCCAGGTGCTGGGGCACTCCAAAGATGCAAAAGTACCAAAAGATAATCAGGTAAATGCCTTTATATATCAGGTAATCCTTCTGGCTTCACTCATTCTCTCTTTGTCCTGCTATAAAGGTCACTATAAGTCTCTGAACATGGCAAACTCCACCTCTGGAAAAACTCCAGCGAGATCATTTCTAGCAAAACCAGAATTAGCCCTGTTGGTCTTTCATGGTGGCTGCATAGATAAACAGGATTGTACATTTGCTTGTGCTCTGGCAGAGCTCAGATGAAGCAAGGCCTTCACTTAGCTCTAATCTAGACCTGGAGTCATCAAATCAGGTGTCTCCATCTGAGTAGCCCCTCTGAATACAGTGCAGAGTTTTCATCAAATGAACTGTATCTTCTCTCAATTTAAGTTTCTCGGACTGGGTGTAATTTTCCCCTTCCTTTTGAACAGCTTAGCAAAATATTGTGGAAGGCTTTGCTTTGTGAGCACAGACTATTCCTGAAGGAGTGTATCTTGTAGGAGATTAGCATACCAGCCAGGAGAATGGAAATTCAGAGCATCTGATGTGAGACTAGAGGGAGTTAGGAGCAGGTGGGTGATGTTAATAAAATGGCTCACAGTGCATAAAGTTGAGCTGCAAAAAGATGAAGAATTTCAAGTTGTACTGAAACAGTTGACCCACTATAAAGAGCAACCAGACATGTTGTATGTTAATGTTTTTATTCTATACTGTTTTTCCTCACTTAGATAAATATGTGAATTGAAAAGCACTTTCAGATAGAAATGTCCCAGTGGAAAAATAGGAGAAATGTGTGTGGAGGGTGAACTATTGCAGAAGTTGTATGAGCTGTTACCACTTAGAGTGTTTCTTTTCATTGTCTCTGGAAAATTCACTCCATGTTCTCATATGAAAAGCAAATTATAGAAAAAAATTGACTGGTTTTAGCAAGCAGATGCTTAGGTCATGTAATTATTGCCTTCATCAGATAGTTTTGTCTATCCTGTGCACCTAAAGACAGTGTCCAGAGGGGAAAATGTTAGTAGTCATTATTGCTACCATGCTCTCTGAGCATCTAATTTTGGATTACTATGATCTAAGACTAAACTTGAGGGGAGATGGTGGTACAACCTAATCATTTTTGTCAAAAAAAGCAAATGTGCAGTTAATCCAGCATTGAGAATATAAAAACAACCCAAACCAACAACAAAAGGCTGATTATGAAAAGGCATAACAAATATCTTGGAATATCAAAGTAATAATAAAAGAGTATCACAGTATAGCAAGCAAACTGCACTCAGAATAGAAAATCGACCTGGATAGATCTTAAATTACTGTGCTTTAAACTCTCTTCATACTAGACTTGAATGAAAGGATAGATTTCTAGAAAGCAACATATTCAGCTGGGTGCAGCCACAAAATCTTCCCAGGAAGACATCTTTTTCTATCAGTGGACTTCATCACACAATCAGAAAGGTGAGTATGGGATTAAGTTTTGACACACGTGCCTGCTTAGGGAGCTATTTAATTGATACACATTTTCTTTTGTAAAAGTTAAGTAGCATGAGCCATTGTGGGCTTTGTAGTCTGGGGGGAGCAGGCAGGCCACCATTTGCACATCTAATGGCAGAGTTTAATGATAAGAAGACAAACCTTCAAACTTGCCTTAGTATAGGATATGCTTCTCTTTCTCTCTACCCCAAAGCCTTTTTTTGTCTAGATCATCAGTACTGTATAAGTGGTGAGGAGCAATCTCTAAGCTTAGGACCAAAATTTATCCCTGGTATGCATCTACCACAGGTAAAAGTGGTTTATCTCTGATTTTCTGTGATATTTGCAAAAAAACTGTCAATTATTTAGCAGCACTTCAAACACTCCCTGTGCACACTATTGTTTCTCCCTAGTTTCTGAAGACTTGCAAGTTTCTGACAACCTGAAAACATATTGCTTAAGTCAATATCAACGGAAATTAAATATCAAAAGTTGGCAGTTGCTCTGGCTCCCCTCAAGTCTAATAACTCTTCTTATTATTGGCTAGTGACACTCTGGTCAAAATGTCAGCTCATGGAGAAAAGGCTACCAGCCTTATCAGCTCTTCAGGGCAGAGCTTGGACAGAGGCTAAACTTGGACAGCACTAACCTCCAACCTTGCTGAGGTGGCAGGTGCTGACATGTTGGGAACTTTGAAAAAGTAAATCAAGTCTGCAGCTCAGGTGTGTTTCCTAAGGCTAGAAATAAACCAGAATGGACCACCTCCCCACTGTGTTTCAGCTATCTAATTTTCTAAATATAAATTCACAAAGTCACACCACAGGACTCAGTCTGAAGAATCAGAATACCACAACAGTGCAACAGTGCAAATGCTGAAAAAAATGTGCCAGCAGCTGCTTCTTTTCTCACTCAAGTATTTCTCTAGATTATGTGGCATTCTGTGGAAATCAGTACGTGGTTATCTGTCAGTAGACTGCATACATGGCTGGATTGCAGCAAGGATGGTCTTGTGGATCCTGCAGGACACCTCTGGCCCAGATATCAGCTTTTTTCAGTTGAAATGTGGAATTATATTAAAGTCTAAGACTTGCCCATTGCTTTTTTCAAATTATAAAAAAAAAAATGTTTGTATGTATGTAGGCTTTTTATCCTGGAGAGTTTGGATGGTAACAAGCCTTAGAATAGAATTAAATCAGTTAGATTTGCTAATACCTGTTGACAGCAAGATTTAAAGTCACTTGTTGTTAAGTGCTTCAACTGTCCATATCACCCAGTCTTTCAAATTTTGGCCTCGTTTGTTTATTTTTAAAGCTTGAAGTAAAGCAGGTTTTATTTTTTTACAATTCTTAATTTTACGTCACAGAACGCAAGAGCTCTGTTGTTCAAGAAATGTCATTGACAATACTTAGAGCCTCAGCCTCATTGCCTCATCAGCAAAGGCAGAGAAGTCACAGACATTTAATGCAGAATTAGCTATTCAACATATTCAATATGTGTGATGATTCCAGGGATCAGGACAGCTGTCAGATATGGGTAAATAGCAAGGCAATTTGGCAAAAATCCTAGATAATCCTAGGGAAGGAACTACTTCCACTGCAGCAAAGTATTAGAGAAAGCACTGGTCCATTGGTCCACTCAGTGGGTCCTGTTGAAATTTCCTTTCTACATCCATATGTGGCTACCAGTTTAACTTTGAGCGAATGGGCAAAACACTCCCAACTGGGAGACTTCAGCAATTACCTCAGTGCCGAGACATCACACTCATACCCCATTCCCTTGCTGCTGCACTCTCCAGAGGCTAAAGGAAAAGGTCCAAAGAGCCTGTTTCCAGAGGTGTGACTGTCAGTTACTATGAGGAGTGATTTATGGCAGCTGAGTTGAAGGCATGAAGAAGAAGGTTCTCATGAGAATCTTACAGTCTCTGTTTAACTTCATCACCACCTTCATTGTTGCTGAAAGGATTCACAATTAATGAAATACTGAACTAATTGTGATCAATGAAACTTTTAAGAGCTCATTAAAAATTAGTATTAAGTAGTCCTTCATGTCTTTTGAAGAACAGAAACCTGAGAAAGTGGGTAAAAAAGACAAGAGACATAAAGGAGATGGAAGTAGAGTCTTCCAAAAGGAGGGGCTGCAAGTTGATGTGCTCCCAGCTTGGCATCAGGTGACACTGTTTGTGTTATAATGGCCTTCAGCAGAAAGGAGGTGAAGTTCAAGAAGATAGGCAAGTACCCAGGAACTGTCCCAGTTCAGGTGCAAAGTAGGGGAAAAGGTTTATAGGTGAGCTCAAACTTCCAGAAGAGACAAAGTCCCTTTCCAGCTCTTTATCTCCCTACAGAGTCTCACTGAAGCCAAAACTCAGGTTCATATATCACGTGAAAGGGAATTCAACCCCTAAGAGAGATTATACCCGACTCTAGTCCCAACTCGCAAAACCTTTTTCATTAATCCACGATTAATCATTGGCTAATTATGTCTCCTTTATTTTGCCTTAGCTATTCACATCATGTGTTTACTGCATGTGTATTGGAACGCTCAAATCTAAGAAATGCTTTTAATGCATGCATGTGGATGGAGCATCTTGTCAAGATGCAGGCAATCTCTTGGGAAGTCAGCTGTCATTTACTGCCTGCCTGGTTTGTTTTAATTTTGTGAGAAACAGATCAATCTTGCAGCATGTGCATCACTGATCATTGACTGTACCAGTGTGTGCTGCTTTGGGAAGGGCATGTGGTAACCCTGCCCCATCCATTTTCCCTCTGGTCCAAGTTTTACGAGTTGAGTCTTGATTGTAGGTGCCCTGGTTACATGGTGCTGTGAAGGATCAGCACTCAGACAGCCTGAGAGCTTTAAGACAATCAGTCTCCTAAAGAAATTCAAGTCAGGCGTTCCAGAAATCACTTGTGAAATAGTTATTTTGGGCCCTTTGCATGTGAATTTTTTTCCTACAAACAATAAATGTTGAGATAAGAATGTATTTAGGGAAGATTTCATAGAAACAGCATCAAGCTCTTTTTGCAATTTTAACAGTTCAGGAAATCACCCTGTAAGAATGCCTTTCAGTCAGAAATGCATCATTCCTCCTTATTCATGAGCAGTAAAAGACTCAAAAGTAGTCACAAGGAGCAGAATCAAACTGTATTTTACAGAATTTTCCATGCAATCTTGTGTTCACCCACTCTCCTGCATGTCCCTGCTGAAGTGATTTCCAGTTAATTCTCTTCCATCAGTGCTGTTCTGGTGGTAGCACAGGGTTTTTGCCATCTGACTGTTTAACAAGCCTGAAGAGAATGACATGAGACAGGTTGCCAGGCACTTACCTGTAAACAGCAGAGCAGGCACCAAAATTTGAAACATTTTCAGAGACATGGCAAATTATTCAGGAAGGGTTTCCTTTGTAAAGTGAAGACAGTGATACAGTTTTATACTTTGTTATCTTTAGGTTTATAAATCATTTACCAGATACGTGTAAAGGGTTGGTGCAGACAGAGGGCAGGGTACAGTGCTTAGTTCAGATTTCTCCTGTATGCCTCTGTTTGTACACTTTGGACTTTGCAAGCTGAGCCTCTAATGAGCCATAATGGCTCATTATTTTGTGGATGCACTCAATTCTCCATAAGCTTTATGATGAAAAACAGCACATTGGGCTTGTTCTGTGAGTGCTGAACAGCCAAGGCTCAGTCAATCAGTGTTTTGCATGATTATTTCCCCCTCATCCTGGTGATAGGCACAAGCAGTTTATAGTTTGGTGTGAATACAAATGGTGTTTGAACACACCTGCTCCGAGAGCAGTGCCAGAGTATGCCATATATTTCAGCTGCATACTGCTTGGGTTAAGGAAACAAACCTATGATAAAATTGACTGAAAAAGCTCTAAGCAGGGAAGAAGGGAAGAAATTTGGTTCTGACCTGAACCAGGCAGACGTCCCAGGGTGTTCTGTTGTCTTCTGCTGGTGCCAGGACTCTGTAATGTGGGACACTAAGAGTTCGTGCTGCCTTACCCGTCCCACCTGTCCAGTTAATTGTTGCCTTTCTATACACAACTCACCCGCTGGCAGCAGTTGCTGTGCTGCAGAGCAGTTTATCTCCACAAGCTCCCCACAGTGCCGATAACAGAGCACAGAAAAGATGAGCTCTGTCACACGTTGGCGCGCATCGATCCACAGTCCATCAGCACGGGCGTGCGTGTCCTCCCAGGTGTTTACGTCAGGAAATCAGACCCTGCTGATGTTACAGGTCAGGGACCAGACTCCATGCTGAAGGGTGGTGGTACTTCATTCTCATATTCACAGTGAGAACAATCCAGTCTAGAGAGTGCATGGAGTAAAGGTTTGTTGGGAAGCAAAAGAGCATTTAGTTTTGTAGTTACAAAGCATAATATTTTTTATATTTTGGGTGGGCAGGAGGGGAGACTGTTGAACAGCAGGTCTAACACTGTAATTCTTAACTTTGCTGTAGGTTATGTCACAAATTCAGTATTATTTTAGCCTTGTTCTAAAAAAAAATCAATCCATCCACCCCAGGTAGCAAATTTAATATGGAGGCAGGTGTTCTGCATTCTGATGCCATATTAACAACAAATATTATTAATTAATATTAACTATCCAAACTTATGATCAGTTTTCCCACTTCTGAGCTACTATATTAAATGTTACATGTTGGCTTTTTTGTGCACTAGAAAAAATTGGTGTAATGACAGGAATATTTGCTAATAGGTGACACAGAGCTCTCAAGAACTGTAGATCCCCCAGAAATAAATTCCAGGAAGGCATACGAATTATCCTTTAATGTCAAACTTTTTGGGCCATCACCTCTAGGTTTTTCCACACTTCTCTCTTAAATGGGCCTGCCTTTCTATTGCAACTTCCTTCCCACAGTTTTCCTCACAGTTCCTGATATAAGGACTGAAAGGACATGTCGGTTTGTCATTTTATATTTATTGCTGTTGTGTCTTCTTTCATGTGCAGCCTGCTCGTAGAGACCACTGCTAGTGGTCAGGTGGAGAGACAAGAGCAGCCAGCAAGACTTTGCTGCTACCTGGAAGAAGATCACAGGGAGGTGTGCTGGACTGGCAACAAAGACCCAAGTCACTTACTCCTCCTACTGAAGCAAGAGGAAGAGATGAGAAAGTTTTTTCAGGAACAGAAGTCAAAAAAAGGTGAAACAGTTAGAGGACATAGATCCCAACTGATCCTGAGTAACCTAGGTCTAGTCTCCCAGAACCCAAACACAGTTTTGCTCTCGTGTTTTCCCAATAAAACCTGTCACAGGTTGGAGAATATGACTTGCCTATATCCTTTACTGATGGAGCGTTGACTGTATTATAGAAAAAATCCTCTCTGAGAGGCACAGAATATCTTCTGGTAGGGTCACAGAACATGGTGGGGGTGTTGCAACGCCTGGACTTAGGCTCAGAGTTCAGAAGAACACAAGGTTTTCTCTGCTGTAGAGTGGAACAGTGATCAGCCAGATTAGGCTATGATACTGCTTGGAAGCAGCTAAATTACAGATACCATGTTCCCTAGGATATAGAGATCCATGACACCTGAACACTCCTCCAGTTTTCCTATCTTTCATCCTCTATCCTGTCATGTTTGCTTGTTGTCCAGTTCAAGCCTTGCTCTTGGCCCACACTCCTTCTTGTGTAGGCTGCCCAGCTCTGCATTCTTCCCCTGAGACATGTCTTCCCTCTTGTTGTATGCTTTGCCATTTCACATAAAATGACGTTATGCCCATAAAACCCAACATCTTTACATTGAAGAATTTATAGGTCTCTTACGAGGGGTGTGGCTTTCCAGTGTGATTTCCCTTTCCTCCTTTCTTTGGTGTCGTGTTTCCCATATCTGCAAGGGCTGTACAGCTCTGAGGCTCACTCCCTCCCTACCTCCTACCCCAGTCCTGCTATTGCCAAGTGTCACTTCTGCTCACAATAACCAGTGTTTTTCCTGAAGCCCTGTGATGTATACATAGTTTGGGGCTTGCATACGCCCTACTGGCACACATGTAAAAATTTTCAGAAGAGAGATGAGTTCTTTGCAGTTCTTTGAGGGCATTATATAGGCAATCTGGATATCACAATAACCCCATGAGAAGCATGAATTTATTCACTGAATGTAGAATTTTAGCTGTTAATCACTAACAGATATGCAGGCTACAATTTTTTTGAAGATTTGTAACTTGGCTCAATGGCTCAAATTTTCATATGGAGTAATGAATCATTGTATCATTCTCATACGATGCCCTCCCTCTCCTGTCAGGCTTCTATTCCCTGCTTTAAAGCATGGAAAGCTTAGTCAAAGGAGTTGTCATCAGAATATGCAGTGCAAATTAAACTTCCCCACATACATCTTTATCCCATTTGCAGAAATTATAGAGATGTTGGCTAAAGTGGTTCAAAAATTTCAGCTTGATGCAGACACCTGACACAGTAAAAAAAAAAAATTCAGACCATATTATAAAAGTTTAAACAAGTTATAGAAGAGTGAAAGTAGGATTATCTGAAGGGACGTTTTAGGCAATCTACAATGCTACCAGCCTTATCAATAAGGTGTAAGATAGACTTCAAAGAGCAGAATTCTGTTAGCAAAAAATCAGACCATTTATCCTTTTACATTTCATAACCTTAGATAGTAAATTACCATTTCAGGGGAAAGATCTGTGTTCTTCCCCTAGTAGAATCAATTGTATTTCTTTAAGGAAAAAGAGTTAAAACCTAGACCTTGGCTGATTATAAATGAAACAGTTTAGCAAGAAAAGGGGAAAAAAAGAGGTTGGACTCATCTTAAAAACATCCTGAGGAAGATGAGGGTGACTGGCTATCCAATGAAGTCTCCATCTCCTTGAATGATTTTTTAATGTATTTTTCACTGGTGGAGTAGTTGTAAAATATTTGAGAGGGTAGTTGAATATCCTTAAGATTACTTGTTGCTTTGAGTTGATTGAAATCAGATAACATAGAATGTTAATGGAAAGGAGAAAGCAGCCAGGAAATCTTAGTTGGGTTGGGAACAAAAAGCTGAACAACTTGAGCTGGAAAATCTGTATCCTTTTTCATCTTTGGCACCAACTTCTCATCTGCCTATGGAACTTAATTCTTTTGGTTCAATTTTGCCATCTAAGTATAACATTAATCTCTAAGATTTTGTAAACCACTGTTGAAAACTATTGAAAAATATAATCTTCTGATGTATTTAATATCCAATTTCTCATTTGTTTCAGCTTGTCTAACATTTACCAGTTCTCCTTATTCATCTCTAAGACATCTTCTGTTTAAGTAGGTATGCCAACAAGCATTTTAACTTCAGCTTTTCTGTATCTGAAGTATTCCGGAGTACACTCTCTGTATCCGGAGAGTGTACTCCGGAATTTTCAGCATTTTGGGTCAGTCATTGTTTCATTCCAGTTAATGTTTTCTATATTCTGTCCTGGAGCCTCTGAGCAGTGTAAGTCTCAAAAGACACCTGCCATCAGCCTGGCCCTGAAGGCATGTGTCTGCACATGAATGTGGGGCAGCACTCTGGTTTCAGCCACGGCAAACAGTACAGAAGAGGATGCCTTTCCATCACTGCTGACTGACCTACCTTTAGGAAACATTCCCCCCTTGCAGAAATTCATTATCTCCTATTTTTCCAAGGTGATGATGTAAAAGCAGTTTTTATAAATCTATGTGCAGTGGAATTGAGCTAAGACCTACAGGGAGGTCTAATGTGAACAACTTTACATATCTTTTATTGACCACTACTTCAAATACGTCATGTTTTGAAGTAAGCCTACTGGCACATGGTGAGGTATTTAGCTCAGCAGGACTGTGCACCTTACACCTTCTGACTTGGAGGTGTGCTTTAGTTCAGTTTTTTTATTCCAACCAGCTACAGCTCTTGCTAAACCCATGTCTGCCTGTGCTGAACAGCACCACCAGACCCATCCTGCTGCCCTTGTGCTTGAGCACACTCGTTCCTCTTACATTTACCACTGCCGAGGCATGAGTGACTCTCTCTTCACAGAGAGAGAAGGCATGAATGCTTTATCTCAACTTGTCTCCCCAGAACTGCACTAAAAGCTTACCTTTCAATGGCACGTACTCCTCAGTTTGTCAGCTCCAGGAGCAGATTGTGCTCCAGTATTTGTGCAGCACACGTGTCTCAGGCAGAATCCCCACACTGGTCTGCACTCCCTCTGGGTTTTTGAGTGTAGACAACAGTCTACAGCTTTCTTTCTTCCATGGCCACAGGCATTTCAAGCCCCCTACAAGTGTCACCCACAGGCTCAAGTCTCATAGTCCCTTTCATAACAGGTATCAAGTGACCAGCACAATTAGCAATTGTGGTTTCCTTCCTCTTATCGGTGCAAAGTTTGAGAAAAGATGCCAACATTCAGATAAGTGGACTAGAAAGGTAATCACTGCTTTTAATGGTCATCTAGTTCCCAAAGTCATGACTTTCGTGCCTCACTGTAATGCCTAAGAAGTACATTTCTTGTTGCTGAGATTGTAATAACTGAACTCCTAACATTCTTCACAGAACATTTCCTGTGGTACAAACAGTGTTTTCCTAGAATTTCAGCAACTTCATTATGCTTCACAATATGACTGATTTGGTACCTATTGAGTGCCTTGTTTTCATGGGATAATGGGTGTCTTCGATGCAGAATGAAGTGAGAAGAACAACAAGCCTGTGGGTTGCCTACATTTTTTAGCCATTGATCTCAAGTACAGGTCCCAAGGCATAACCGAGTGACCTGCTTAGTCACCCTCACTGATAACTGAGACACTGGCCTTGTTCTCAGTTCACCTGAATGCAGCTGTTCCAAAGTAACAAGAAAATACAGTGGCATCAGAGTGCCCAAGGAACTAGACCACTGTGAAAAACCTCCAGGAGACTGTCAGTGCTTTATCTTCTGAATGCTTTCTTCCTATTCTCCAGAAGATTATGCAGTCTGGGTGCCTTTTTTTTATTTAAACTTCAGGTGTCTGCTTTAAAACCTCTTGTGGTAGCATGACCTGCAGTTCTCATGGCGGCAGCTAGAAATTGTCACAGCATTCCAGAGAGGTTGCTGCTGTCTGATCTTGCTGAAGTGTAGATATTAGCTGAAAGCTCTTGGAGCCATTCTAATCCATCACTCCTCATCCACAATAGAGCAGCTCTGGCTTACAAAGAAAAAACACACACACCCTGATCCTCTTGATGTAGCTTAAAGCCATATCCAGAATCTTCTATATGTTTTTCTTGCCTTTCTGCCAGCTGTGATGTAGGAACTGTTGTAGCTGCAACTTGAAACAATTTTAAATGCAGAATCCTTTAAGCCTCCCCCTCTTCTGGAAATTCATATATATTGCTTCCCCTGCACAGATTTGGGATGTGTTTATGAAGTCAAGATGATCTAGGCAGGACAGGACCTGATGAATCTGCTCCCTCTAACACGATCCCTTGGAGGAAGAGCATGTGGATACCATTTCTCAGCTAAAACAATAAAGCTGTTGGGAGTGTCTTGTGCTGTCACCCCTTTTTTACTTGCGTAGTGCAGCAATTTCTAACAGCTATAAACAAACAAATGTTTTAGCTTGTCATAGAGTCAATTTTTATTACTCTTTCTTAAAGGCTGAATAACGTGCAGCCAGAAGAATTGACTTTGATGTACAGGACTGAGCATCAAACTGCAGCCTGCATTCTCATAGTCCTGTCATACAACTGAGAAAAATAGTGTCCCAATGAGAAATATGAAAAATTCTATAGCTAGAGCAATATGAGGAGCATTTTAGCACTGTCACAGACTGCAGTGGGAATTAACTGCTATTGGTGTGACTTATGCCACAGGTGTATTTAACACAGTCAAGTTAAATCCTCGTTCTGTGAAGTCCATCTGTTAATCTGGCTTCGATCCTCCTGTCACCTGCTGCTGCTGAATGTGGGATGAACTGATCCTTATGTGCACTTGAAAGACAAGACTTGGGTTTAAATCTCATTATACTGGTAAAACGGGGATAGATGCCCTAGGAATGGAGCTACACAGGTATGAAACATGGTTAGATCTCTCTAATTACCATACCACAAGTCTGCATGGATCCAATTCTTCATAGATCGTTCTGTCACACTATCACAAAAGGGAGGTTGTACTAAATCCAAAAAATAAATATTAGCCTTACAACTCAGTAGAGAACAGCCCTGGTAATTGCAGCACTACCTAAAGGGTTATAAATGAATGTACTGAGTGCAACATAAAAAGAAAGGTTAAAATGTAGTTTGAGAGGGGGGATTAGATGCCTTGGTCTGCATTTTGCTGTTTAGAAATCTTTAACAGAACCCTTCACAACTATGTGTTTGAATCACCACAAAAAGCAGCTTTTACCTGACTCAGAATATCTAAAACTGAGGATACTGCTCCTGTTCATTAACATGGCACAGTTATTTAGTACTCCCAATTATTTCTAACTCTTAAAAACATTCAAACTTATTTATTTTAGCTCTACTCATTATTTCCTTAGTGACTGCAGATGTTAAATAATGCCTAGCAATTATTATGTTTTTAAGGGTGATATATTTTTTATTTTTTATATTTGTGGAATCTGCAGTGATCATCAGAGTGAGGGAAATATTAACTGTCAGCTGGTTGGTAAAAGCTTTGACAAATTCAGCCATGCCTTACAAAAGTGTTGCGGGAAATGGTGATGGTCTGAATGAAATAATGTAATTCAGAAGTTTCGAGTTTCAGGTTTGGGGTTTTTTTTCATTGTTTCCTAATGAGAAAAAGGATTTTATTGTGTCACGACCTCCATGACTGTGTTTCCTTTGCTATTTGAGCAGTGACCAGTGTTTGTGGCTACTCCATCTCAAGAAAATATCAGAGACATTCTCTGCATTTTGTAGGAACATAGAGCTTGGAAATTGAACTGTTGAAATGCTATTATTATTTCTCTGGTTGGTTGAAATTACAGTAATTATCAGCACTAAATCTGGGAAGGTGTAATCTACTTTGGTAAGGTGGAGACGCAGGTTGAAATCTCTGAGCCTCATATCTTGATTTCTGTGTTCCTGTTTATTATGTATGTGTAGGCAATTAAGGTTTATCTATAAAGGTTAATCTATAAGGTTTATCTATATCTATCTATCTATCTATCTTGCAATTCTTTCACTGGGAAGCAGCCATAAGTCATTTCAACTCATGTACAAGAGACACAGTTGTTAGTTGCTTAACTTGCCCTTTTTGTAACTTGCCCTTTTTTGCACAGTTCCTCAAAGAAGCAGTTCTGTCTAGCATGTGTTTCCTATCTCCAATGACCAAACAGCATACACCTCTAAAACTCCTTTGCTGTGCATACCAATTTATTGTTTTCTGTTTTGTTACAATGTGAGATGAATTCTTTAACATAACTACCAGAAATATACAAGGAATTACACAGCAAGTTAATTAGCTGAAGTTACTTCATAACATGACAGCACAACAGCTTGGTAGCAGTACAGGGGGCAATAGGAGTTTTAAAATGACTTTTTGTGTAAGTTAAAAAAACAACAAAAATAGTTCCCAGTTTAATTATATCCATTTACTTTTTAATCATGAAACAAGTTATCTTCTTCACCAAGTAAAACAATATTTTTTAAGTCACAAGATCTAGAAATTTACTCTTTATATTTCAAGCACTTTGAAAGTGCAAGGTGCCTGGATACAAGACTGAAATATCATGTCAAGATAAAAGAAAGTAGCGAGCATTATTCAACTTTTACTGCAGAATATCTGTACTTAAACAGGAAGTAGGATAGAAATTTCTTATAAGTGAGTATTTCCAGAAAGTCATTAAATAAAATGTGCCATGAAAACATAGTAAACAGAAACAGTATGTTGACAGGGTGTTAATTCATCAGTGTGCTCCATGAGCTCAAAGATTGAAAAAATTCCCCAAGCTTCTTAATGCCTTCCTGGTAGTCCAGAGGCAAGGGAGGGAAACAAGGTTCATTTTAGATGTACTTGTGAAATAAAGGACAGTGTAAGTAAGGTGATACTTAAATACCTCTCTGCTTTGCAAGAAGCTAGTGTTCTTTGAATTTCCTCTTGTCAGGCTATGTCTTGAAGTTCATAAGTGAGACTATTGTAGTGTAGAATGAAGAAACTCGAGTTTCTGGCTGTGCCTTGCCTCTTGTCAATGACAAGTGTACAGAAAACACCTGGGCTTATCTCTGCCTTGTCCCTTTCCTAAGAAATAAAGGTAATGCCTTGTAAAATTCTTCTACTGTCCACTTTTTCCCCCAGACTACATGGTCTTGATGGTAGTGAGATGTAAGGGAGAAGATCTGTTAAAACTTGTCGTTAGAGGATGAGACAGGAAAAGGTAACTGTGACATCTCTTGTGATCTCTTGTGATCTTGAGATCTCTTTGTGAAATCTCTTCCCATTTTGGATCTCACCAGACTCTCGCAGTTGGAAATGTGAAACTCCACCCACATCAGCAGCATTCAGGTGTTAATAAAAATTATCAATAAAATGGCAAAGTATCAACCCTCAAAGGCACCTTCAAATGTCACATCCTTCCTGTGATGCTGCAGATGCATCCCTGCAAATTCCCTTGGCAAGTGCTGTATGTCACTGATGCACATTTATTGAAGCACTCGCCTTAGCATGAAAATCAGATTGAAATATCAGGATCCTAAAAGCTGCATAGCAACATCTGGAAGGCCTAAGGGCTATTTTATTATTTCTTAAGTGTCCCTGAGAAGCATTCTGACCTTCCCCTTGCATCAGTGGCATTCTCTCCTTCATTTCTTGTGAAATATTCAGTAGCTTGCCTTCTAAAGCTTTCCACCTCTTAATCCTCTCATTGTCGCTCTTGATATCAACCTTAGCTGCTGATGTGACAACTTTTTCTAATATATATGTGAACTAAATGGTTTGGATAAAAGCCAAGAAATGTCTTGCCTCTTGGAGAATTGTAGTAAACAGATATTGCATTAAGACCTTGCTACTCAGAGCTAAAAAAAAAACCAGCCTAGTAAACTACTGCTTGAACTACAATTTAATTCTACAAATCTTGTGAAGGACACACAGTACTCACCACTCTTGGATAGTCCCACTTGCTTAGAAGTTGTCAGCATCCCTGAGCCTCCCACAGATAGGTAGTATGACTTTAAAGTTTAAATTCTATTTCTTCCTTGGAATGGCTTTATTTCATTCCTGCAGATGGCTTGTTAAAGTGAAAGCTAAAGCTTTTTTGCCTTTTTGTTCTTTTAACCAGGACTTTTATTCAGGAATCCCTCCCCACCTAGAAGAGCCAGCTATAAAGCTTTCTGGCGCTGCTGGCCTTGGTCAGTGGCCACCAGGTGCTGACAGTGCCATCCTGCAGGGTGGTTTGATGTGCCAGATATCCATGTGCATCCCAGCTGCTCGGTCCTGCTATTGCCCCTGGACAAAGCTGGGCCAGTACCTGTTTGTATAAGCGATGCCATCAATTTGCTGAGGACAGGCTCAGGATGCTGCACTTGGAAAGAAGCCCAACCTGTCTTCACTGCTACTTCCCTCCTCCTCAAAGGGGAGCGACCCAATCATCACTATCAGGCTTTAAAGGAGAAAATAGCTCTCTTTCCCCCACTGTTTGCATCTCAGGAGGGAATGAAGGGGGAAGGAGTTTGTTCTGATTACTCCTGTGTGGGAGAGGCCTTCAGCTCCAATTCCCCCTGCTAACACTCTGTTAGTGTTGACATCTACACAACTCCTCCGAGGTGATGTTTTTCATAAGTCATAGAGGGATTTATAAATAAAAATAAATTTAAATAGTTACGTGGATTGCTGAGAATTTTAAGACCTATGAAGCCATGTACCATCACTGGCTATCAGCTCCCCCAAGCAGCCTGGTGTGGTCCTCAGACACTGGGGAAGGTGCCATTCCTGGCTTCCAGCTTCCTGGGGCGCCTCAGGGTTGGGTTGGTGCTTCCAGATTCCTCAGGGAAGGCCTCTGTGGCACAGTGCCTGTGTGTTTGCAGGAAGGGGAAACCTTCTGCCCCTGCACTGAGAAGCCAGATGTGCAACAGGAAAGGAGGGGATAGGTGAGGCAGCCCAAAAGCTGTCTTGAGACAGGTTTTTGGTTGAATATGTTCTGGTTCTCTTCTCTGGGGATGTCACAAGGGAGTGCAGAGAACTTTCTTTCAAAGGACTATTCAATTAAACTCTTCTTTTTTTTTGAGAACGTGTGAGTTAGAAGGAATCATTTTTCAACCTAAAGGTCCTGTCAATGACTTTGTAGTGTTTATTTTCAGAGTGACCAGACTTGACATATTCACTGGTAAGCACAGTCAGGCCCTTCATAGGGGAAGTGACACTAATTGCCCCAGGGAAACATATGGAGGGTGTACTGGTCTGTGACCAGCTCTTCTATTTAACACTCCTGCCGGCACTCTGTCTCAGGAGTTGAAAGCTCAGCTTCAGAAATGTCAGGTGATGACATTTTCATTTCCCTTTGAAAACTATCCCACAGTCATATGGATCTTGACTGTTAGAAAGCTTTTTTTCTCTTTTTTCCCTGTTTTTATGCTTGAAATAGAAGGCATGCAAAACTGCATGTTTTGCATTTGTTAGTGAAGCCTATTTCTTGTTATTATGGACACCAATGACCCTGTGAAAGTCTTATTTCCAGGTGAGCTGTTTTCCACTGACTTTTCTGCTCTTTGTCACTGGTAGAAAGGAATGTCAGCTCCACAGAGCTGACTGTTCTCAAACATGTTCTGTCATTTATCTTGCTAGAAACTAGAGTTGAGCTGATCTGATTCCCCTAACAGCACCAGTTTCTGACAATAAAGATCCAAATATAATTTATTGTTATTACTATTATTATTAGTATTACTACACAGGAGACTTTTAAAACAACTCTTTTTATAGCACTGTGATGTCTCAGAAGCCAGCCTTCACTTGTGCTCCTCCCTTCTTCCACCACATGTGTAAATTCCTTTGCCTGCTGCCAGGAGCATCAGATGTGGCCTTGAACAGAGGCCAGCATTTGCGTGGCTCTCATCAGGTTTGAAAGGGATGCCATGACAAGTTTCCTTTCTGCACAGCTTGGAACAAAATGAAATATGCCCATATGTAAAACATAACTGCAGTAAACAGCAAAAATTTGAACTAGAATAGCACATCAGGACATTTTATCAGCTCCCTTCTGTAGGCGTAAAGGAAAACTTTAAACCAAAAGACCAATAATTTCCTGATTTTTTTTTTTTTTAATTTTTCCAGTGTCTAGAGGTGAACTAAAAGCAATAGATATCTTATGACCACAAGTAAGGCAGTTACATAAGTGCTGAGCTGCATAGGTAAATTTCTCTCTGCTGCTTAGAGGTAAATTTCTTTAAATTGATGGAATACCATACAAATAGAGTAATTTATTATAAAAGGGAAAATATGTTTAGATCAATAAACACTTGTACATTATTTTTATTGGAAGAAAAAAATTAATATGAGACTGGGGAGATTGCTATTTATTGTTTCTAAAATGACTGTGCATTTTTTTAAAGGAATGAAATGTCAGATTGATCTTTAGAGAAACCTATCTGACTTGCTTTAAACAGCAGCACCACCACATGTCAGGAAGTGGCCAGAGGTCCAAAATATCATATTAACTCTTAATCCTATGATTAAGAAATAAGATAAAATAAGAGTATGCTCTAAGGAAAATATTAAGTAGTTTTTGTTAATTCTATAAATTCTATAAAAACAGGATATTAGTCCCTATTTGCAAGTCCGACTAATTTTCCAGCTAAATATCCTTCCTAAGATTCTTCTTCCTTCTTTGCTCAGTGTAATTAATTGCTTATAATCTGGCTAAATTGTATAAGGTGGCAGAGAGTCTTCCCTGACTACTGCATTGTCCTCTCTCCAGAATCCATATGTCATTACTTGTTTGCTGCAGCCCTTGGTGTGTTGTCCTTTAGGTTTATCTGTGCATGTTGGGATCCTCTGACAGAAGAGATAAAGTGAAAATCTAGCCAAAACCCTCAGGTGTGTAAGAATTAAGTCTGGGACTCTCATGCTCTCTTAGAGAAGCAGCCACAGTAAGAAATCAAAAGAGCACTTCAGAATGCTTTCTGCTCTGAATTCTCCAACTCTCTCATGCTGTACAGTTAGTGCCATGGAAAGCTGACCTGCAGCAGTGCAGTTAGAGGATCAAAAATAATTGTGGCATAAATCAATGTACATGACCTTTTGCTTTGAAGCTAATGAGGGAAGAAGCTTGCAAGGGATTCTCATTTACTTCCTGAAAAATATGTAGAACTTTATTGGAACATGATTTGAGCATTAATTAATGTGCTTTAATTGTTACTGAGGTGTGGCTGGTACCTGAATTCCAGTCCTTGAATAGTGCTGAAACACAGGTAAAGTGTAACCATTGAAGGTCAGTTACCTAGACAAGGCTAGGTATGATCCAAATCCAATACTTTAAAGGAAAGTGCAATCAACACCATCTCTCTGTGAGAAAAGAGTCAGCACAAACTTGCATCACTGCATATTATAATTTTCTACATGGTCCTACACAGTTTCATAAAAATTCTTTATTACAAATGGCTGTCATGGTGGTAACTTTCATTGGTTTGGAGACCCTTTGGTAAAAATGAGCATAATTTTGCCATTGTGTTTTGCAAGCACACGTGTGGGTACCATTAGAGTGTTGTGGTATGACAGTGCTCTTGTTCACAGGTCACTCCTCTCTGGAAGAAGGCACATGCTATTGTAGTAGGGAGTCCTTAGCTGCCTTACACGTGTTTTTGGACTACCTCTTGCCGTGTCTTTATTTATATGTCTCTTTCTAAGACAACATTTTCCCTTTTTCTAGTAGCCAAATAGTGTTGTAATCAAAAAAGTATCTTTGTCATTTGATATCTCTGTTGTTTTGTGCCACTGTCAAGTGCATAATGCAAAACCTGTCTCCTAGTATCTTTAAATTTGACACAAGCTGCAAATAAGCTGTTCCTAAAATGGTGTTACCAGGTATTCTTGCAAGCTAGCTCTTTGTATTTAAGGATTTGAAAGACATCGAGCATGTGGATTCTCCTGAGAAACAGAGCTCTTTGTTAGCTTCAGCAGGTATCAGTGCCTCCCAGAGCTCCTGCATCTGCATGTTTGTGTTCCCCTTGCTGTGGGACAGCGAATCAGGCTGGTGTCTGTGTGCTCACTCAGCTCTCTGTTCTCAAGTACAACAAGACCCTTGCTGTTAACAGCATTTCTCCTTGTTAGAAGTGGAATACAGCCCTCACCTCTCGCCAATACGGAAGACCAGGATACTCATGCTCCTGTAGTATCCAAAGCATTGTGTCAAATATAATTCAAATATTGTCTAACTTGTCATTTGAGGTTAATATTTATGTTTTTATATGAATGCAGAGTGGATCCAGCCATTCAAATGTGGCCTCTTGTCTCTGGAATTATTCTTCCACTTCTGTCTGTGACTTAGGACAGGTGGAAGGGTGCACATGTTGGATGTACTGAGCATGCTGAGTGGGAGGAAAATGTGTTTCCCACCAAGCTGAACAGAAAATAATACACACTTGAGTTCTGATAGCTGCTTTGTTTTGAAGTATTGTTAATGAAAATACGACTAATAAAATTACTTTGTGTTTTTGAACTTCTGTATTGCAAATACAATATGAGATATTATCTGATGAATGCCTCATAGGCACAACTCAGTAAATGAAAATGCTGTTTGCATTTCAGAGGAAGCAAATTATTTCATTTATCCTGGAAAGCTTTCTAAATGGACTTGAGGCTCCAAGATTATTAGCTACAATTGTCTCTGATCTTAAAAAGTTATTCATTTAGTGACAAATTCCAAAAATCAGGCAGAATTAAGTATATGACTGTGAGTTGTCAAAAACTAATGAGTTGTCTAACTCAGTGTTTAGACTACAGTTGCTAATAATGCAGATGAAGCTCTGGAGTACTTATTTTCTGGTTATCTCTAAGGAATTTTTCAGAAATGTATTTCTTTTAATCATCTGCCTTCCCATTGTCTCACAGGTGTTCAGAAGAATGATGTCAACTGTTATTCATATTCTTGCTTTGTATGGATCGAGTTTCTAACTGATCTAGGCAGGAAAAACAGACAACTTCCTTGGTACACAAATTCCGTAGGGCAGCCTGGGATTAAAATGGTTGTTCCCTTCCCCAGAAACTTTGGTTATCCTTAAGTTATCAGGAACACAACAATTTGTAGCACCAGTACTACAAATTTAACCTCGACATGTTAGAGTAAGTGCATCAGATGTGTTTTGACCTTTTTTAAAATATAGTAACGTCTTGATAACAAGCTTTTGAAAGTAATCATATCTCTTTTTAATTTTATTGCATGTAAATAATATTCTTTGAAAACGAGGCAATGATGTTTAAAAAAACATTTTCTCAGAAAGCAGATCTTAATGAGGCAGTTTGATTTTCTTTAGTTGCCACATAAGCAGTTTGGGTAAAGCTTTCCGTTAACTATCTCTTCAGCCTGATCAAACTTAACACTCATGGGTATTTAAGTGAGTGATGTTTCTAAATCAACAGTTTATGTTGTTTTGAATAGTGCTCTCACTAATAACCCTTCTTGCTCAAAGGCTGGCTGGCTGTCTGCTGTTTGGAAAAACAAATGGATCTAACAGGTTGTGTCTGACCTTTGTGCCAAAGGAAAGAGAGAGAAAGGTAGTAGAGATACAGTAGTAGTATAAAGTATTATACTTTCACAAGAATTTTGTTATGTTCCTGGCAAAGACAAGAGAGAGTGGGTCTGTGTCCCTGGGAAAACTGCTGGGGCGCAGAAGTCTGACAAATAATTCAATTTCTCCGTCAATGAGACTCAGCATCCTTGCAGTTCATGTGCTGGTGTGTTCACATGCCTGTGAATAAGTAGTGGCCACCAACAACAGCTGTTGGATATTTTCTCATACAGTCAAGGTCCCATGTAAGAAACCCAAGAAATTCTCAGCATGTGCTCTCCATCTGAAAATGCAGATTTGCGTCTGCTAAGGAGAGATGTAATCCCAGCACAACAACAATTAAAAAAAAAAAAGGGGCAAAGATCTTCATGCTGTAAAAAACAAAACAAAACAAACTCAGAAAACATTTCAGGTGTATTAGGGCAAAAAATAATAAGCCAGAAACCCCAAAATAAACATCATACTTCTGTAAAACCGTTGCCAAGTGTAGGAAACTGTGACTGCAGAACAATTTCTTTTTAGATGTTCTTTTTCCACCCTGCTGCATGTGACGTTGCAATACAATAAAGCATGGACTTAAATTTCAGATGTGTTTTTTTTGTGTTTTTGTGTTGCCTTTGGTAACTTTCCCACTCCAAATATATAACTCAGTAACAAGGTTGTTGATAAATTCTAATGAGGAAGGACTGTGGATAGCAGCAAGTGTGATCTGGGGTGTTCCATAAAATTTTGTTTTATTGATATTTGTAAAAACAGTTCATGATGACAGCAGTGAGAGCCAAAAAAGATAAGGAATGTTGTAAAAGTTCCATTTGTGGTTGATGTTGTCCTGGAAGCATGCTGTAGTCTTCTTCCTTGGTTTTCTTTGTTTTTATTGTTTCAGTTTTATTTAGTTTGGCATTTTTTTGTAAGAGAAAAGGTTGGAAAAGTAAATTATCTCTCTCTCTCAGCTGTTTGTTTAGTCATTTCTCCTTGAGGTAATGAAGCAGTACAGCTGTTTCAAGCATTCCAGATCTCCTTATCTTAGCTAATGTTTTACAGATTTTGAGAATTTGTCAGTGAAGGCCAAAATAGCAGTTAGAGTGTATCAAAAATTTTAGAAAAACCTTCCAAGACAGCACCCGTGTGAGAAGAACAGTGCTGTCAGCTGATCTCTGGTCATGCACTTGATTTCCTCCTGGCAGTCATTCAGTAGAGAATGGATGTGAACCCAGCTCTTTAGGCTGCGAGGTTTCAGTAACAAAGTAGTGCAGGCATTCTGCTGTGGGTTTGTGGCTGATATCCATGGGTTGGTATCTGGGTGACCAGCCAGTTTTGCTACCTTTTTCAGAGGTAGTCCTTGAAAAGATCTCCACAGAAATGGTAGTTGGCAACATGTATTTCAGAATTATTAATCACGTCTTGAAAATGAAATTAAAACTGTTAGCAGATTTCTCTATGTTTTTATTTTCTTGAACAAAAACTCATTACAAATGCCACTTTTCTCATCCTTTCTTTTTTAAGGTTAAATATCTTGAGAATAATTCTTTCATTTGTGATTTCTCAAAGAAATAAAAAGGTCAAGAGTAAGAACATTTCTTTCATATTATCAAACCAGTGCATGGAGTATGCTTTTAATTATTTTAGATAGTTGTCCTAATGCTTTTAGAGTGACTGAGTGCCAAAGAGCCAATCAGAGATTATGTTTCTTCATGTTATGGAGGTGCCACTTGCTTTGAAATAACCTTTTAAATACTGAGGCTGAATTGATGCAATGGTTTGGTGCCTTCTGTGGTGTAAACAGTAAGTACACAAAGCTCCCATTTTAATGGTGGTAACTTTATAATGATCTTAAAAAATCATTTATGTGCAGCAATTTTAATGTGCAGTAACAATGAAGTATCATTTAATATGCCATGTAGTCATGGCTTTTTTTACTGTCCAGTTCCTTAATTTTCTCTTTGGCCAGGTTAACCATTGTTAAAATACTTCCAGCAAAAGCAATGCTAAGTGACTCAGGCCACTACAACAGAAGTCAGCCAGACATACCATATTTTGAGAAGAATTCATGTAGACACGATGTAGACATTTAGGAGCTTTTTTGTCCTTCACTTGCCTTTGGGGCTGTGCTTTCTTAAATGTCTTTACATAGGATGCAAGAACCTTTGTTTTTAACTTGTGCCTTACACAAGAAACAGAAATTCTTGGGTTTTCTCCCCCACCTTTACAGTCCTGATTTTGCAAACTCTTCAAAGTCCTCCACAATTTCTCTCAATTTCTTCTCTCATTGCCTTGGCCTGAATTAGCACAGGGTGTTACCTTCATCATGGTGTTCCAGGCATCTAAAAGAGGCAAGATTTGGAAAGAGAGATTTGAGTGCCTCTTCCACCCCCAGTTCTATTTCTGCAGCAGTAAACATGTATTTACACCACTAGTGCCTTTCCTAGCAGAGCTGGGACCTAAAACTATGAGCTTTACTTCCACAGTTTTGTCTGAACAGAAGCAGACGTTAGAAAATAATAGCCTTCTTTGCGTGTGTTTGAAAAATGATTATTTTTCTCTAGGAACTTTTATTTCTTATATTGCTTAACCTTTGGGGCAATGGAGAGCCCAGCTATATACAGAAACACTTTGAATGCTGAGCTCTGGGCAGGTGGCATGGCTTCATTGAGCTACTGGGATCATTTCTTCAGCAGACACAGCAGGAGCATGGTCTATTATTACAGCAAGCTAATAACACCTCTGGAGGTGAAAAATAGCACGGAAATGGTGCTACTTTTTAATAAAAAGGAATATGGAGGTTTGGTCATGAACATGAAATCAAGTATGGAGGCAGTAACAAAGCTTTGTTGTGGAAATTAAATGGGATAGCATTATGGCAATACTCAGTCATTTTTCAGTGAAGCTGGATGAACACTAGAGAAACTGTTTTAAATAAAGAAATAAATAAATCTGTGTAAGCTAGGATTTTTTTACAAGAACTACCTAGGGGATAAAAAAAAGACAAGTTCACCTCTTAAAAAGGAAGAAGCCACACTGGAAATAGGGAATGCTTTACTCAGTGATTAATCTTTGTATGTATTTTGGTCATATTTTTGTGTCTTCAGACCCATAAGAAGTGTAGTTTCAGATAGTTTTTGTAAATCACCATCATCCAGCAATACTTTTAGAAAAAAGTTCAAAATTGCTTGAATTTTTTTTCTTTAGAGATGATGTCAGATACAACAATAAATCCTGATTCTCAATTCTTAGAAGGAATTTCTTAGAAATGTTGGGCCTAGAGGGAGCAGAAATACACTAAACAGAAAGGCTGTACCTGGTGACCAAGGGAAGCTTTAAACAAATAAAAATAATTGAGGTTATGGAAGACCAATCTGTGGAAAAGCTGTGGCAGCTGCTGGTGTTCCCTGTGCACAGTCTCCATGTTAATCTCCCATGGTTTCTGGCAGGTTTCTGCAGGGAGCACTGGTGAGCACAAAGACAGGGAGAAATGGGGGCTGGATCTTTCTTTGGTCCTGGAGCAGAGTGCCCTGAAAATGAGAGAAGGGCTCCCTGAAGCCACATTCAGTGGGCAGGAAACACAACCTTGTCCTTAGTGGGTCTTGTGTCCTTGTCCTTTGTGGTGAGTCTCCCAAAGCATTTGGCCAAGAACTGTGACCAGGAAAGGGCTAACAAAGCAACACAAGCAGGACAGAGGAGCATGTCTGCCCATCTGTCCCAGAAACTCATGCTTGTTTCCAGCTTGGGTTTCACTAAGACTCTTTTGACACAGGACAGCACTTCCTGCTCCATGACTTAGTAACTCTGCAGGACAGAGTTACTATGCCTTGGACCTGCCCATCTATCATTAAATCCCTCCAACTGATAAATTTTCCTCCTGATAGCCCCAGTGTTCCCTTATAGATCTTGTTTCTAGCCATGTATAGTGATTATTTCTGTTAGATTCAACTCTAGTGAAAATGCTCAGCTGAAGCTTCCTTACAAAGATCTGAGAAACTTACTGCAAGTAAAAATTTACAAAATCCTCTAACTTTCCACAAAGCATGTGCAGGTCACCTAGAACGCTTCGGTCTAATAACTCTGATGATTGTGTCTTCTTAGCTTATTATGCACTTCATATTTGCTATATAATAGAGTTTTCACTTTGTGATCTGCAAATAAACTCATTTACATGTTAAATATTTCAGCCTTCCAGGATGACACTCACTGGAAGACTAGGTAGCTTTTATTGTGTTTTGACCCACAAATGGGAACATTTCTTCAAGCTGAGAAGGCAGTTGCAAATCACTTGCCTTCTTTTTTTTTATTTTTTTATCTAGACTCAGGTGAGCAGATTTGCATTATTGTTTCACTCTTGGATATTTTAATTTTCAAACCATTGCACTTGAAAGCTTAAATAACCTTTTTTGTCGTGGTGGGAATTGACTTAGATGGTGGGGTGACTTATAATTCAAGTAAAGTTCAAATCACATTGGCAGGCAAGTCTGTTTAAGCGTAACAATCTGTGACAAAAAAAAAGCTTGGCAGTCACCACAACCTAAGGCAGCAAACGTGCTACAAAATACCACCTTAAGATGGCCCTTCTTTTTCCCCTTGTCTCCAAAGTGTATAAAAGTTGGCACATAAAATTATAGGCCACTTATGCAGATCTTTAAAAAGGGACCCTTAATCTTTTAACACACCATTTACATAGAACTGCTCCTGAAGTAAATCTTTCTATGCCTAATTAGTGGACAGATTCCCACTCCTGCTGGGACCTGATCCAGCTCTCTCAGATATTAGCATAGAGAGACTCTGACTAAGTGTACAAGCTGAAGCAATCCATTATTTAGCAGCTAAGTTGTTAATACAGGTCCTTAATGGACAGACTGATCATTCTCCCTATCAGTCTGTACCGCAGGTGAAAATATGTAAAATGTTGATAAGCCTTGTAGAGGAGGTCTGAGCAAAAGGGCTCTGCTAAAGCTTCTGCTAATACTTCCTTTGTGTGAAATGCAGCTCATCCAAAAGAAGATATTAGAATTTCAAAACCCAGACAAATGGCACAGTGTGGTCTTGGGTTTTCTGGGTGTTCAACCTGTGTCAGATAGATTCAGGTCTAACACGCACAGATGCTGGTGGCACAGTTCTGTAACGGCTTTGAGTAAAACCTCAGGAAGACTTGTTTCCAATCCTCTTTGTTTGTGATAAATTACAAGTGTTGGCATGCTGCTCCCTGTGAGATATATGAACAGACTTGATTTTTATTTTGATCTGGTCATTCATTTTTATCAGGATTAATTTTACTGCTGTTTAGATGCACATTTTCTTGCATCCTTTGTAGCTATGGAGTCCAGGAGCAAATTTTTCAGTGTTTAACCTTGACCTTATTTCTGTCTTTTCAAGACCACTGTTCTTTCCCTGCCTGCTGCTTGTAATCTGCCTGTTTGCTGCAGGGTGAGGTGCAGATTGTAGCTGTCATATACACAGCTGGATTTCATAAATGATTCACACCTATTTTCAAACAAGTGCACTTTTCATAAAAGTCCTTGTAGTAGGTGTTTTATAAACCCAGAAAGCCAATGAGTCCAACAATATAAATCGGAAAAAACCACAGGTCTGCAGGGTTTTTTTTTTTATTATGACCTTGCCTGTCCTTAAAACCAGATTTCAATCACAAAACCTGCCTTTCCAGCTCAAACTTCTGAAACTGGATCACAAACTCATGGTTTTCCTGTCTCATGTTTTCCCAGTGGATTTACTGTCACAAGTAATTCTTGCTCTGAGCCTTTATTTTTTGTATCCCGTTGAGCTTGACTAAGAGCCCTTGTAAGGAATTCTCTTGCTTGAGATATATATTTAAATATTTGAGTTCATGATAATGACTTTCTATGTAGCAGTGTTAGCATTTCTCCTACTTATTTTTCTAATTGTGATAACTGCTTATTTCTAAGAACTGCTTAAGAGTAATAAAGTAACTGCTCCTGCTAGCAAGGTTTTCCATACTGAGTCGTAAA
Organism: Erpornis zantholeuca; assembly: GCA_013400515.1. Lineage (NCBI taxonomy): Eukaryota > Metazoa > Chordata > Aves > Passeriformes > Timaliidae > Erpornis > Erpornis zantholeuca. The sequence goes on along the minus strand of VZTN01029717.1, from coordinate 107,215 downwards.
CAATTTGTACAGTTGCTACCATTTTTTGGCAAATTCACAACTTATCCTAGTATTTGTGTGAATTTTATAAACATTTAAGCTGCAAATAGATATGTAAAGTCAACTGCTGAGCCCAGTAGAAAGCAGCACACATAAAACTTGAAAGGTACACTTGGTAGGGGGAGCGATATCAAAGTGTGGGTGACATTTTGGAAAATGCTGAGCACAAACTTATAGGGATAAAGAGGTATGTTAAAGACTGCTGGCTTGAAGAAAGTGAATGTTCAAGGGTTGTGGTATTAACATAGTGAAATCATTAGCTCCTGCCCTGAGGAGCTGCTTTTCATTGCTTGAAGTCTCGAGGTGGCTGCCTGTTAAGTAATGTCAAAAAATGAGTGGCTGCAGGTTCCTTGCTTTGAATTGGAAAGCACTCTGGATCAGAAAGGATTGCAGGAACCTCGGCCTTTCAGTTTCTCCAGCATACAGCAAGTTAACTGGTGTCTTCTAGATGACCTCTGGAAGCCACTTGTAATTCTTGAGCAGGCTGGAGCCCCTGCTGCAATGCCACCGCAGCTCGCGCCGCGCTGTGATCTGAGTCTCCTGGAACAATAACCACACTGAGCCACCCTCGCTGCAGATGCTAGGTAAATATTAAAATACTTCTTGAAGGACCAAAAGATCATCCCTTCTGAAAATAAGCTGACTATTCTTCTGTTCTAAATGTGTGGAATAGCGACAATATTCACTTTTCCCATCATTTGTGGAGTCGTATTGGTTTTTAGGGTAGAATTAATTTCATTTGCATGTTCCTTCTTTGTTCAATCCCTTTTTAAATACTAAGCCCATTATCTTGGTTCTCAGTCATATTTAATGGACTTTTCTGTGATTTGTTCTATTTTAAGTACCTATTGCCAGTTCTCTTTTTTAATGTATCATATTTGATTTTCCCCTTTTTGCTTCATTTTGCTCTGAAATCAGAATCTCTTCAGATCTTATAATGTGCTGCTACAGTCTTACATTTGTTACAAATTGAGGAAGCAGTATTAGAATTAAATTAGGTCTAATCAACTCCATATATTACCTCTCTCACTCAAGGGTTTAGAGCTCTGTTCAGTTGCTCTTTACCTGCTCCTTTTTTTTCCTCCAGCAGTGTGTGCTATTTCCAAATCTTTTTATTTAGTGGGGAGAGGCAGCTGTGAGGCAAAAAAATATCAATTCACCTGATTCCTGATTGCCTTTAATTCATGAATTGTTTCCATAACTTGCACAGTAGTGGAACTGTCACAAAGAGTCATGCTTGTTGTTCATGTTAGCTAAATCCGGTCTGCTCTTCACATTCTCCAGCTCATGAACATGTTGATTCATGTTGAACATGTTGATTCTCCCACGAACATGTTGATTCAGAAGAGCGTGTGCTGCATGCTGTCATTACTGTTCAACAACCTGAATACTGATGTTTGAGTTCCTGGCTTTTATATCTCTTTTTCTTCATTCACTGAGTCCACAAGAATCAAAGATGAAAAAGGAGTGGCATAAATTGGTATAAATACCCAATTTATAAGTCTTGTTTCTCTGTGTCCATAGAAATTGCCATCTCCATCCATTCTTGACTATTTCAGGACTGGCTTCCTTTGAGCTATGTTCCTCCCACGCCTGACGTTCCTGCTGGCTTGGGATCCAAGTCTGCACTTCAGACTGTGTTTGTCAAGAAAATTCCTTCACACAGACAAGTGGCAAGCAAAACACACTATAAGCAGGACCAAGATGCTCTCAATTGTGTCTACCTTTCGAGGAGTCTGACTCCACATTCCCTACCCACTGATGTAAATATTTTCTTTTTAGTATCATCTCTCCAGCACTTAAGTTGTTTAATTACAGCATGAAAACATTAGGCATATGTTCAATTTCCAGTTACTATCAGTGTCATTTCTTGTTTGGTTTATGCTCCACAAAGGTTCTTTTGTTAAAAAATATCATTTTGTTTTGACATTCCAGGTTCCACTTGTTTTGTGCTGTGCTGTTGCCAGTGCTCTGTGGGTGTTTGGACACTGCTAATCCTCTGGACTAAATAAATGCCTCATTATTCACCTATTATATCTCACATGTTCTTGAACAGTGCATTACTTCATGTCCAATATTTAGATCTGCTTGCTTTCAGATTGAGAGAGAGTTATTTTGACTAATTGTAGGAATCTTTCAGGTAGCATGAAACATTTCTGCTATTCATACACTTATTCTGCTGTGCTGCACATTCCTTTGTGTTTTCCTTAGTAAGTGCTAAACCTTAGTTATTGATTAAGAACTTCTGCTTCTACATGTTTCACTTATTCCTTATTCCTATTCACTTATACCTCCTGTCAGCGTGGTCTCAAGGTGTAGGAAATACTGGTCTGAACTCCTGTTGTCTTAAAGGTTTCTGCAACAACCAGAATTTCTGTCTCTGAGCCACTTTGTGAACCCACAAGACACATATACATATACATATACATATACATATACATATACATATACATATACATATACATATACATATACATATACATATATATGTAAAGACCAGCATTCATTGAAATAGCCTATTTAACTCATGCTTACTGTCCTTAGATTAAAGAGATTAATCTTTTGCTAAAAGTGTAGCTACATGATTATATTTCTTCAAAAGGTTAATTTTTTATAACCTCCCTGGTATTCTGCTAGTTCAAAGTGATCTTCACGTTGGCCAATCTTTTGTTTTCATCATGCATGAAAAAAGTACACCAAAAGGGTGAGCAAATGCTTGTTCACTTCATAGTCCTTGAATAAACAGAGTATCTGTTGCTTCATCAAAAACACCAGAGTAGCAGCATCCTTCTGAAAGATAAACTTTGATTTTTGTCCTGATCAATCACTGTAAGAAAAGGTGGGAATGAATTCTTTAAAAAATTCCTGGGAGTTTCAAAAACAAGCTGTTGCTTCAAACAGGGCAAGTTGATTGACTTCCACAACTTCAGAATGGCTTACTGTATCTGATGCTATCTGATCTTGAGCAGGAGTACAAGCTGTGTCAAATCTGTTCCAGGGTCTACACAGACCCTGAGTGTCTCCAGTTCATTACACTGACTAATTATACCCCTTCCAATCATTTCTTCTTGCTTCAGTAGGTGGAGCTGTACCACGTTCAGATTTTCCCTTGGCCAAGATATGGCATTGCTGGTGCACTGACAAGCACAGCTTTCCCTTCCCAGCACTGCATATCCCTTTTCATCCCTTTTATGCAAGTTGGCATTTTGCATCAAATTGAAATGGCACATATACAGGAAATTCAAGTTCTGCACTCATTCTGCTGGTTGGGAAAAACAATCAGTCTCTGTTTCTAATATGCAGTCATCAGTTCTTTGATGGCTGTTTCCTGTTGTTCAAAAGAACACAAAACATGTAGACTCAGTTTTAATGTTTTGGGCTTTGGGGAAAAAATAATATCTAACACAGTACATTTTGCTTATTTTGCTAGTTACAGGTTTGAAAAAAGACTCTTTGGAACAACTGAGAATTTACGAAATCATCTCATTAATTTTTTTTCAATTTTAGAATCATATCAAATCTACTGACAATTGTTAGTTTTCATGTTCTCGTGTAGTTTACTCTTTATATTGCCAATGAAAGCCTTTTAAATAAAAGGACACTATTAAATAAATGGACATTTCTGATAATTTTTGCAAAATTGCTCTTAAAAATTCAGTGCTAGTGAAAAAAAGAAGAGGCTGGTAATGAGACTAATTCACTCTTCAAATGTTACTGTATCATTTGAACATTGTCACATCATCTCAAATCATTCCTAATTCTAAAAACTCTTTTCCATTTAAACTTTCTCTGGAAAGCTTTCTGTAAAAGCAATGAGAGTATCCAAATTAATTTTAAAGATCACAAAATTGCTACTTCCTTTTAGAGGAAGAGCTGTCTTGTACAGATCTCCTGTATGCAAAATTATCTTAATGGTATCTTCTTTCATCTTAGTATTCTCCCTTGAGCAGTTTGAGTGCTTCCTAATTCTCTTTGGCTGCAGCTCAATATTTCAAGTAGGCATCAGAACCATTACAGATGTTGGCTTCTCTCCTTTGAGTTCCAAGAGCTTCTCTGGTGGGGGCTGGCTGTTCACACCTTTTCTCAGTGCACTGCATAACCCAGCAGTTCCTAACATTTTTCTGTACATTTTATTTTTCTAGGTGTTTCTAAGGTCCATGACTTTTCCTGCAGCTTCCCTGCCCTGCCCATGCACTCCCCCATCCCTCAATGCATGGTGAGGCTGCTGCTGTGAGTGTCCCCAGCCTTGGCCCTTCGTTCTTGTCCTGCCTCTTGGGCACACTGTGCTTCCCAGGGGCGGAAGGAATTTAATGGGGTGAGTCAGAGGGATGGAGAGAGGAGGATTAGTTTGCAGGTTTGGTGTTTCTCTCTTGGCTAGCCTGTGTTGCCACCTCCAGAGTTCATATGCCCAGTGGAGCTCAGCAGCTTGTGCCCTGCTCAGCAGTTTGCCCTATACATTGTCTCTTGACTAAAGCATGCATCCCCTAGGAATCCCTAGTATAAACAACAACTAGAAAAGAGACAGTCTTTCATAACATACCTGCTTTTTCTTTTTAGCTCTTGTACAAGCTTTTTCATGATCTCTAACAGCAATTGTACATTCACTTCCAGCTTGAAATACAGCTGTCCCATTTGGAAAATGTAATTATCAACACTGATGTTATCCAAGACACTTTATTTGTCTAATCAGCTGAGTTGTCAGGTTGAGTTAGCAAATCCATTTGTATGAATCACAGAGAAGCTTGCAACCCTGGTGTATTTGTTTGTGATATTTATGAGGTATGTGTGTGGGATAGTTTGAATGCAGACATTATGATTCCTTTGCCACAGCCCTATGCAATTCATCATGCACAAATGTTTCTGAAAATCGTTTTGAAAATACTACTGCAGAGATATAGAAACTTGTGGATTCTACATTGGAGTTCAATGGCAGTCCACATTTTGAGGAACTTTTTTACTAGCAGGTGCTGTGCATTCTAGAGTCACTCGTTATCACTTTGTCAGAAGGCAAATTAGCCAAAACTGTAGTAATCCATTACAGAGGCCTTAATGTATTAAGAAACATTGTTTCTGTTTGTAATTGTCTTGAAGGGTCCGTAAAATCAACCCTTTGAAGAAGAAGTTATAAAGGTTTGCTGTACTACCTCATAGCATGTATCCCTTCACCTCAATCATCAGTAAAAAGGCTGCAGTGAATGAAGCTAAAGGGCAGAAACAGCTGAAGATTGATAGGCAGTATCAACCTGCTGGCACTGTTTTGCTGCACTCTGATATTGCTGTTTGATACATGCTTGTGGTTTACTCAGGCAAGCTAAGCTTAAGTGACATTAAAACTCAGTAACATTTTCTTGTGAATCTTCCCACTTTGTTCATAGATTTTCTCTATATTTCCAGACTGTTTAAAAGCATCATCAGTAGTGATGAGCAATCACTATTTAGGGATACCTTATTTTAAAGAAGAATCTTGCTTAGCAAGCAAGGCTGTAGTGATTGCTCTTGGAACTGGTAAATGCAAGAGGAGAAGAGAGAGAGTGGTTCAGTGTAAAGTATAAACAGCAAAATGAAAATTTACTAAATATATTAGTTTATTAATTCATAGAGTTTTTCTATATATTTTCAGTTAAAAAAATAAAAGTAAACTTTCACTTTGATCAACAGATTCCTCCATGGCAATGGACTTGAATCTTAATAGCAGCAGTGAACAACTTCTTTTTCCGTGGAAGCACATTTATTTTCTTCTCTCTTTCCCCATCACTTTTCTCATCCTTTAAAAAAAACTTAAACAAAAACCCTAACAAACCAAAACCATAAAAAAACCCAGAAGTACCTCTCTTTGAAATGTGTATATCTATATCTATATATATGCACATGTGTATGAATTACAAATAACAAACATGTTATTATTTCATAATTATAGTAAATAATTGAATTCAGAGTTTCTTAGAATTGAAAAGCAATAATTCTCAAGGAACCAAAACACATTGTAGTTAATCCCCCACTGTCTGGAAGTCATAAAGTCCCATCTCTGGGGAGCAACCATCTTTTCATCTGTACACACCCAAGCCTGCAATCTCATTCCCTGGCACTTCTCCTCTTAGTTTTGTCCAAATATTCAGCAGTCAGCATGCTTCTTACGAATACTTTGGATTTACTGAACAAGTGTTTCCTGATTGTTGCTGGCTGCATTACTTGCTACTCCTCCTGCATCTCTAGGTCTGCAACCAAACTGCACTTTCTCACTCAAACTGGAGTTATTGTGAGCTATCTTGAAACATGAAAGGGGGAATACACCCCTCAGAAACCTCTGGCTGGCTGTTGTTGGGGCTATGCACACAGCTGGGGTTGGGAGGGTGGCGATGCCCCTCTGCCATCCGCAGTGGCTGTAGCCACACTCAGCACCAGGCAGCTCAGGTGGAACAGGTGCCTCCAGGCAGTTTAGCCAGGGCTCCTGGTGGCTGTGCATGCCCAGCGGTGAGAAAGCACTCAGCATCTCACAGATGCGAAACTAATGGCTTTTAAATCTAATATTGCCAAGTTTTCATGCCAATTATCAAACGAGTGTTCCTATTTCCTGTAAAGATGTGCTTTATAATACTCTCAGCTACACTTTAACTGGCTACATGGTGCAGGCTGTCTGGGGGAACAAGCTGTAAAAGAAGCTAAGTGCCAATTAAAGCTTTGAGAAGCTGCTCTTTTGCACGAACCCAGTGAGGCAGTGCAGCATACATAATGTCCCTTATACAAATCCTGAATTGCTGCCTCTCATTTCTAATACTCTGCAGCAACACCTGGCTTATGGGACCCAGGACATTCCTGTGGAAAATCAACAATGGCAGGCTTTTGGAAAAACACTGTTTATTTTTAATCTAATTGTTCCAAACCATATCAAGGGCAAGCTGAAGGAAAGGTTCTTGACATTATCCCTCTGGCAGACTTAAATGATAGACAAGATCAACAGAACAGTTTGCTGTTAATTACATATTTACTGCTACAAAGCTGAAAGTATTTAGTAGCTTTGGGATCAAATTCTGTCAATCTTCCAAGACAAGGTCTTAAGCAATTGGGCTGATTACACTTCCCTAAGTTTACATGTACTGAATTTTTTATACTTCCTTATATTTAAATCAATTGTATTGTGGGAGAAAGCAAATAAATGTTTTTTTTCACATTTACTTCTTTCCACAGTCTCCTGTCTCTTTATGTACAGACTAGAATTCTCTCTGCAGTTTCTCTAGGGGTGGTAACAGCAAGGCCTTTTTCCTCTGCAAACATATATGACTTTGCTGAATTAATAGAAACATGGAAAAGGAGGACCAGCAGTAGATGCAGGTAGGTAAACAATTGCTAACTATTGAACTAAATTACTTTCTAAATTATTTTTTCACAGTATTCACACTTCTCAGTATTTGGAAGGAGTCTGCCATTTCTACCTGTGTTTTACAGTTTATTTTATATTTACTTGTCAAAGCTATTGGTTTTATTTCTTCAATTTCTTTTCTCATCTTCTCAGCTCACAGGACTGCTTTTGCTTTTTCTTTTTTCTTTGTGGGAAGAAAATTCCTTCAAGATGCCAACATCAATATATCCTGCTGTTGCTTTCAGCTCCATTCCTCTACTGAAAGGTGGGAGCAAAGGCTTGGCAGCCTTTAAACTTATTTTGATTCTGTTTCCAGTATACAAACATTAGGAAGAAGCACCAAGCCAGCTTTCAGAATATGGGGTAGCTTTGCAAGCAGCATGAAATCCTGATTGTTTTCTCTTTTACAGGAGGATGTAACTTGTCACATTTTACTTGATGCAAAATTAGATTTATTTTCCTCTTTCTTTCCCTGGAAAAACGGCCTGCTCAGCTGTACTAGTATCTGTACAGGAAAATGCAGGAAGAATGTGTCAGGAACTTGAAGAGAAACAGGATGCAAAATATTAAAAGATTGGGTCCTCCATCTAAGAGACAGGGGAAAAATACTCTTGGATAATTGTAATGCATAAAGAAAGCAATGTTTTACATTCTGGTTCCCTTTGGTAGAAGTGTGGGTGAAAATTTTCCTCTGTGCCTGGGAGATTAAATCAAAACTATATCAAGGTCTGTTCTGGAGCCCCCAGGTGGAGCTAAGCCACCCAGGACAGCAAGTATACAACAGGAAAAGTCAATGGTGGTTTAAAAGCTGGGGGTTTTGAGAGGAATATTCTGCTGTTAGATTCCAGCTGGTATTTTCCTGTACTGGTTTCTGGGTACAGCCTGTACTTGCTTCTCTGCAACTTTCTGGTTTTTTACATAGAGAAAAAAAATATCATAATTTTTATGATTACGATCTTGGCCCATAATCCCTAGTGTCAGAAATATTTTTATGCATTTAGTGTATTCTTTTGTAAAGCATGAAGGAAACAGAGAGCCTGGATTGTCTTCCTTGGCCAGATCATCTTCAGAGTAAATCTCAGGTATCCTTGGGAATACCACATGAGGACACCCGTATTCCACAGGTACACTGAGCCTTTTTATCTCCTCCTCATCAGAGCTGTGACTCTGTGTTCTCTGGAACAACTGAAATCTAAAGGTATCTCAGTTATCTGTTAAAAACTCTACTTATCTTCCCTTTCAGCCAAGTGCTTTGATTGTTCATCAGGATTGCAATAGGAATTCTTTGGTGGTTCATATTCTCTGTATCAGTTACCAGTATTCAGAAGCCTCTGACTTTGCTTGCTATCAGAAAGGGTAGATTAGTAATTTTTTTCCTTGCTTTTGCTATTATTTTCTCTCTACACATTGACAGCTACTCAGTTTCAATGAACAAATTCTTTCCAAACACAGCTTGGCAATAGCTATTAAACAGGAAATAAGTATTTTTAAAAAATTAAAAATTAACAGCCTGTTCTTTTTTCACTATCTAGAAAATTATGTAAGTCAAAGAAGTGCTATCAAATATTTGGCATAAATGTAGAAAATAGAATTTAGGGTGGAAATTTAAATTGTAAAAACATCTGTGTGATCAATGTATGAAAAATTACAACCCAAAAATAAACCACAATCTTAACAAGTTTTATATCTGGGGTTTTTTTTAATGATAAGACCTTGCTTAAAAACTTATATATGGTTTCCCAGGACACAGAAAATTTAGTTGGTGACAACACATTTACCAACATTTGGAATATTCTAAAATTTGGGATATCTAAAATTATGCCAGGATAAAATAGGAGAGCTAAAAAAGAACTAACTGGTTCTTGCTTTCTTCCAAGTCATCCTGCCTACAGAGTTGTTACTCCTGATTATGCTGCTTCAAGTTGGGGTTTTTGCCTGGGCAAGACAAAAGCAGAGGTATTTAGCATCTTTTTTACTCCCCCAGGCCCCAAAGGCTCCTCCTGTCTCTCATCTGCAACACATTTTCATGTTCTTGCTTTATTCACTGCTCCAAGTGCTTTGGGTCCCAACTGGTTTTCTTTGGGTTTGGAGCTCTTGCAATAGTTATGGTGGGGGTGCCTTTGGAGGTAATGTGAGCAACTCCTGATACACAGATTTTACTGGGGATTAAGCCCCTTGGTGTCATCCTTGCAATGGCTGCAGGTCGAACACTGAGAGGGCACAGCCACGAGTAAGTCTGGCCATTTGGTCCAGGTGAGCAGGGTTTCTTAGGTTCTTGTTTTTCATGTTGTTTGTTTTTTTTTTTTCTCTCTGGATGTCATTGCTAATCCATTAAATACACTTGGTAAAGTAGAAGGGAAGCACAGGGAGAGGGCATAAGTCAAAAATGGTACCTGTGGCAATTTCTGGATAATTTTTGCATGCTGAGCATAAATGGTAACCAGATAACCAATGTACTTGCTGTGCAGCTGTCACCTTGCCTGGGAATATATGTAGCAACAAAGACCAGTAAATGACCTGACACCTCTTAAGAGGTATACTTCGTGTAGCAGGATTTTAGCAATTCAAAAGCTAAACTGGGATCTAAGAAAGGTCATTGTCTGGTCAGACAGTTTATTTTTGACCTAAGCAGTGTTTAATTTAAGAAGGAGAAGGACTGGGATAAGCAAACACAAACCTAAATGGGCAGCTGCCTGCCAGATGATGTTGAAGCTGAGTCACCCTAAAGGGCAGCCCATTTGTACCCTCAGTCAAGAGGAGAAAGGTGAAGACAAGAATGAGGGAAAGAATCCCCTGCCTGCCCATATGATGCTTTGATATCAGTGAAATCAAGCCACTTCTGTTCCAATAACAAGGGAAGGAAAAAAAGGAAAGGCAAATAGAGAAAGATGTAAATTTTAAATAAAATATGTCTATATATGCATGCAAATTAGCTGAAACCCTTGGTGTGTCCAAGTATAAGCAATGCTTTAAAGACAGTAATCTGGTTTTTGTAGTATTTCTTAATTCCAGTATGTATTACAAATTTATGCAGTATGAATAAAACCTGAGCTTTTTCATAACAGCTCAGGAGTAAAAGTAATGAACAACCTTAGAAGGGCTTTCTTATAAATTAAACATGCTCCTATATTTTGTTTAGGGTCTTAAGTCCTCAGTTCTATGCTGGTGACTGGAATAATCAGGTTCTGTTTTTAAGGTTGTGATTTTTTTGAATATAAGCATGAATTTGTTGCTTTTAAAAGGAACTTTCTTCTGTTTCAGATAATAAGTTCTTCGTAGTTTGAACCTCTTGCATCACCCAGCTCTGTTTCTTGCCACATCTAGTTTCCTTATCCTTCACTACCATCAAAAGTGTTCTTTTGGCTGCCTCAGAAGAGTTCCTGTCTTTCCTATTTGAGCTGAAATTTCCCGCACAGCCCTTCCGCTTCTACCTTGGGCACAGAGGTTCTGTTGCAATACCTAAAAGCAATATCTAATAGATCAGGTGTGACAGATCTCCCCAAACCCTCTGTAAAAGGCTTTTTGCCCAGCTCCCTTCTGAAATATCACTGAAGTGGTTGTTTGACAGATTTGTGTAGCTATAAAAGCTCTCAATTGCTACTATTACACAAGTCTCTGAAAATATATTGATAAGCTTAAGAATCCATATTTCTGATTCCACCCACTAAACACAGCCCTGGTCTGTTTCTCTGCCTGACTACCTTTTTCTTCTTGTCCACTTTCATCTGTTAGTTTGACTCTGGAGAAAAAAAAAAAATTAAAAGACAATCGTCATTGCTGTGGCCTCAACAGTAGCAGGCAAAAAGGAGGGGAGGAATTAAACACTTGCCAGTGTATAAATCATAAAAGCTGAAGTGGGGCACCTGTTTACTTCATCCCAGTACTTCAGAACCCACTTCTGGTGCCTTCCCCACAGCTCTGACCTGAGAGCTCAGACACCTGTGCCCAGCACACCCTGGGATATCAGGGACAGTAATGTGGAGGGGAGGAGGGGGTGGTGCTCACCTTTTTAGGCTGCCAATAACTCTGGGTGCGGCATTATGGCTTGTTTGCTTGCTGTACAGGGGATTTAGAAAACTAGTGGTAGTATCACCTCAAAAGCAATTTGGCTTTGGTAAGACATAAAATTAGGCAAAAGTCCCTGCTTCAAAAGATGCACTGAAGCCCATAGTTAACCTGGCCATATGTGCAGCACCCAAGGATGTTTTAAGAGGAGAGGGGCTGGACTGGGGCAATGAATTATTACCAGTTCTGCTGTCACAAGGTGCAAGGGCAGTAATTGCAGGGGAAACACTCACACAGGGTGTGCTGTCATTAACTCCTCCTCCTGACTTCTCCCCAGTGTGCTGCTCAGCAATTGCAGCCTTTTTGTGCAGAACATAAACTGACAGAACTGTCTGGACAGCCAGGTAGCTGGGCAGTCAAGTCCATTCACCTGGGACCAGGGCAGAATTTCATCAGTTCTCAATGAGCTTCAAACCTAGAGAAAGAAAACAAGTTATACCCATGTATTCCATGTACACTTATCAACACTTCCTGTATTATGTGCTCCACATCTTCACCAAAACAATATTGTCTCTTTATTCTTCTGACACACTCTCTTGGACACAATGTGAGGATGAGAAATATTTTCTGGAAGTTCACTTGCCTCTGTATTTTTTGACTGTAAATCTTCCCTTGTTTCCTGTGATCTTGAGATTCTCAACAACTAATTTTCCAAACCTAAATGCTTGTGGGTAGGTTTATAGATTTTTTGGAGTTAAAATATGTAGAATTTAAGTCCTAAAATTAAATATACAAAGTATTTACATAATTTAGGACTCACTATTATTAATTTCTTTGATACAGATATGCCTATTAAATTGATGAGAAAGCCTCAAAATTATATTTTGAATTCCCTAGTAAAGTTCTCTGGAACTTAAATGCATCTGCATTCAGAAACATTGCCTTGTCTGCCACTGTTTTTCATCATAGGAGACTGGAATATATTTAGCTTCAAGAAAAATGATTTAGTTAAAATGTAGTTTGAAAGCTCCCATGGCACTGGAGATTTTTTAGGGAACATATTTCACAAATTGATGCTAAAGTATCTTCTTTTGCTTACATTTGTGCCTTGGGGTTTGGGCAGGTGGGAATGGCTTTCATTTTGAAAAGAAATAACAACACATCTCTGGAGAGTGTTCTACTACCTATATGTCTCCATTTCTATTTCACACAAGGCACTTAAAGCATGTCTTCAAATTATAGATATGCAGGAGTTCACAACTTACCTACTGGAGTTTAACGATGAAGAGATGCTTCCAGTGTGTTTAAGGATTTTCAGAGGACTTAGCACAAATGAGGTAATCAATCTTGCTGCAACCCTTACATCAGATAGGTATTTAATTGAAAAAGAGACAACCCTTATGCTTTTGTGGCCTCTGGAAGAAAGCCCTTGAAGGGCAGCATGATGGCACACAGGTCTGTGTCCTGGCAGCTGCTTGCCTCAGCTAGCCTCTTGTACAGGTGTGCTTCTTGATATGCATAAAATTTGCTTCCCATATGTACATTCTTCAACCATAAACTCTGAAAACTACTCAAACATGTTTCTCAGGCACAGGATAACTGGCTGGTTTGGGGGTTTTGTTTTGTTTGGGTTTTTTTAAACCCAAAGGGGGTAGCTTCATTCTGGAACATATTTAGTTTGTAAGTAACAAATGGTCTGTGAAAGCCTCAGAGGCAACTCGATAGTAATGAGGCCAGGCAGCAGAAGTCCCCATTGTTGCTCATTGTGGTGAGGCAATGTAATTGGAACTACATAAAGTGAAACAGAGATAGAATTTAGCAAGGTAGTACCCCAAACAAGTCATAAAAATAAAACACCTTGCTTCTGCCCTTTCCAGCATCCCAAGAATACACTGCTGCTCTCTCATTTTCTTCTTCCAACATAAGCTTTGTTTTATTTCTTAATGTTCTTTTTCTTCATTTTTCATCTCTGCCTAAAAATTTTGCCAACATTTTGTAAAGGTGATTTCCTGATTTCATTTTTGTCAGTTTTAGTTTGGTCTCTTCCAAAGAGACACAAGACCACAGCAGTTCAGAGCATGGTAGTGTACCAGGGCTCTTTACTTCAAGAAAAGAAAAATAGAGGCAAAATTTTTATTCTAAGTCTAATCATCTAAATCTAATTATCATCATTAATCATCATTCTAAATTAACCCTCTAAATTCTTCTTACAAGTATTATCTTATGAAGTGTGCTCCCATCAAAGCTTCTCACTCTTCCTTCCTGGTGTACCGGGGCATGCAAGGCTGGACTCTTCGTATGAGCAACAGAGCTCTTGCCAGTTTAGTTCAGGTTTAATTTTCAACCTCTTTTTCTTGTAGCTTCCAGCCATCCCATGGAAATGTTTATTTTACAGATGGTCAGCTTGACCTACTGACTTTATAATAGGAAACTATTCCTATGTCTCAGTTCATCATAACACAGTTAAAGAACTGCAGCCCAAGCCATTCTGAAGAACTGAGGAGACAGATGTTTCAAGTCAAAAGTTTAATAAGAGGAGTCTTCAAGGAAAACCTCCTGTAACAGGGTGGGTATTCTTCCCCCTCAATATCTCTGAAATTCTGTATTTTCTTGATTAAGTTGTCTGTTTTCATGAAGGACACTACTGTAATAACAGTAAGAGTGAAGAATGTAACATTTAAATAGCCTTTACAGTAGAAAGGGGAAAAGACACAGATGATGTATAAAATTTTAAATGTCTCTATCTCATATATGTTCCTCTGCTTCAGTGTAATGTCAAAAATATAGAATTGTTTTCTTCATCCATTAGATACATATATTTTCATACATCAAAGTTTGAAAAATTGTTACAGAAAAACTGAGTATTTGACTTGTACTTGCACTTAATGCTCAGCCTGCATCAGTGGCAGAAGTCTCCACTGTGACATAGATAAAATATTGATAAACATTAAATTAGCAGGGCTCACCAAAATTTGCCTTAGAAAGGTACTCATTTTCAGATTCAGAAAGACATGATGACTTGAATAATAAATTACAAGTCCTAAAACTGAATATCTGTCTGATTTTTCCAGGGCACTTGAATTCAAACGTAATTCATCACCTTCTGGAGCAAAACCAGTAGAACAGGAAGTTAGCCAGAGCCAAAGCTGCCGAGCTGCTTCTTCCACAATGGTAGCACAATTCTTTGTGCATCTCTGTGACTTCTGTGACACTGAGAGTGTTGGAATTCAGTGGCGTGGAAATGAAAGCCAGCAGTGTGAATTGCAATATGACATCCTGACAGCAGATTTACTGGTTAGTCGTTTTTCAAGCATGTTTAAGTTGCAACTGATAATTAGAAAAAAATTTATTACTGTCACATTGGAAGCAACATTTAGAAAATATTCTGCTCCCTATATTACTGCTTAAGTCACACAAATAGACTGTATAGAACAAAAAATTAACTCAGTTGTGACCAAGTAGGAACCAGAAGAGTGTAGGCATTTAAACTACTGCTAGATATCAGTGATCTCACAAAAATTCTACCAGGAAAAACAAATCACGTGGTTGAGCAGGTTGTTTTTTTTTTAATTTGGATGGGTGAAGGAAAGAAATTATTATTATTTTGAATAACACATACTAATTATGCAAAATCCTGGCATGGAATGATGTAAGAAAATCATACCTACATATCATTACCTGCACTTTTTTATTAATGGCAAAAGAAGAAGCATGTTATGTGTAATGCAAAGAATTTATTTTAAGTCCAAATGGAAAATTAACTGTCTCATTTTATATTGTTTTGTTAGTCATCATAGAAAAAAATAAGTACTGTAAAAGAAAAAATAGAATAACATAGAGCTGTCATATTCCTGCTTCCTAGTATCTGTTACTTCTGGTATTATGCTCAGCCTCCCAGTGCCCCTTGGGCATTGAAGCTTTCAGAAATAAGAAGGGATCATGCAGCTCAAATCTTTAGCCATGAAGAATATGATATTTTTGATTTCTCACTTCTCACCTTGGAATCCTCTTGAGGTAATATTTCTGTGTTTGCTAACATGCAGTGCACCTTGCTTACTCTTTACTGAGTAGTTCATGGTGCAGCTGAATTTCCTATCCATGGTCTATTTCACACAAGCTGCATGTTTTATCTCCATTCTCTTTGTCTCTCTGCATGAGGTTTTGCTCAGCTTTCAGTCTGCATTTCTCCAGCTGGCCATTGGTGAGTTGTGTCTAGTGCTGGGGCTCCTGTGTGAGACTGTCCCATCTCTTACCATCCCAGGCTTGCACTCCTCTAGACCATCTGCTCTGTCCCCACTTTCCAAGGTCCTTGCTATCATGCCATGTCTTTTACAGAGAATATCAGGATAAAACTATTGTACCATACAAAGATGAGAAAAAATAAAGCAAATTCAGCATAACCACGTGGTCACTAGAAAAAATTCTGTTATAGCTAAGCTGGGAAACTGCAGGCAGATCAAGAGAAGTTGAGAAAAAGTAAACTTGAAAAGCTCCTGTCCTGAGGCCTTGCAAACTCAGTACTGCTGCTAGCATGGCAATACAGTATGTGCAGGGCACCAGGGCTACACTGCACCAGCTATGGAATTATATATGTTCCCTTCTTTAGTAATGTGCTTCTTGTTAGGGACATCACTCTCAGAAACAGTTTGGAACTACTTCAGCTAGTTTTTTATATGTCATGTCATGTCTATGGCACCATATTTTCTCTCCTTGAAGGATTTATGGTCCCAGTTGCTGACTTTTTAATGAGAAGGCTGACAGCAGGTTTCAGTCATTCCTACTCCTGGATGGGCCATCATCTCTCACACTTCAAGTCATGGCACTCCATCTACCCTGAGTGTTCCCCATTATGGGATGTGGCAGTAGGTCAGGGAATATGAAAAGCAGGCTCCTCTCTGATGGGCTGCTCTGGAGGTTTGCTTTTGTTTTTAATAACAGGTGTTTGATTAGATTCATCTTGATATGTTAAATTGATACGAAGTCCAAGAAATGATTGGTTATGAAGGATGCAGTTTAGCATATTATTCAGAAGAAATGAAAAAACAGGGCACATTTACAATAATTTGGTAACTGCTTTTGTTTGCTCTCTCTGGTTGCCCCCAGATTAATATCTTACATGGAGAGTTCAAACATACTCCTCGGGTTTAAAAGGTAGAGGTTCTAATGACTTGTGCAAAAATCCCCAGGGCTTTGGAGGAAACTAATCTTTTAATCCATCACTTGAGTCCTTTTGACATAGTTGTTCCTCCATCAGTTACCTTCAATGTTACTAAATCACACTAAATCACACCCAGTAAAAGTACATGTAGAAAGTGTTGAATGACCTTTTGTGTTAGCGATTTGCTTTGTTATTACATAAATATATTGTTATACGTGTCTAAATGTAGCTATAGAGAATAAAATACACAGCATCTTTTGACAAGCCACAGCTGACAGCAAATTTCCTCAGATGAGTTCACTCTCATGACCTAATACTAGGGTGTGGTTTTACTCCATCTCTGCAAACATACACCAAATATTGATGGCTCCTGTTGGACCCAGCCTAACAGTGAACTCAAACTTTTGAGTCACCCAACTCTTTCTCTCATGTTCATAGTTTCAGTTCCCAGGGCCTCATCCTGCTGAGGGTAAATGGATATGTGACTGAAAACCAAGCAGTTTCATGGGATCTTATCAAAAAACTGTTCTGATGGGAAGTGGAGGAGTCATACATCCCAGTTTTTTGTCCATGGAGAGAGCTGGGAAGAGGGTACAAAGTCATGCTGGACACCTGCCTGCATGGTGTAGCTCTAGTCTGAAAATTAACTTTGCAAACAAAATTTCAAATGAAACCTTGCTTCTGGTTGCTCTACTAAAAGAAACTAAGTGACAAGAAAAAGCTGTTGTCCCTGGGATGCTCAGCCAGTCTCTTCATATCAGTGCTCTATTCTGGCTGTATAATTTTAGCACATCTTTACAAAAACGTGGCTTTTTCCTGCCTTCAGTGCAAGTAACAACTAGCCTTTCTTGCAGATCTAGTAAGCAGTAGTACTGTGCAGGCAGTGCCTGTCTCAGAGAGGTGTATGCTTCCTAGAGCTGACAGCTAAAATTAAAAATGCCTTTTTTATCATTTGATGTTAACAGGAATGATGTGGAGTGCATTCAGAGAAGGATCTATTGTATAAAACAAAGCCTTTCTTCCAGTCACTCTGGAGAACAACACCATGTGAGAACAGTGCTGTGCTTTAAATCATTAAAGATAACTTCTTGCCAGGTAATGTGAGATAATGATAGCACATAATATTCTTCTCTTGCTGCTTCTTTCTCATGTATTGATTGGCTCTATCCTGTAGGTGTGATAGACCAGGGTGCTTACCCTCAATTCCTTAGAGCACTTTGAAGAAACTACTACATTTGTCAAATGACAAAAAGAATCATCTTAAGAGAGTCAATTGAGATACATCAAAAGCAACTGGAAAATCTGCAGTCCCAGGTGAGCTGTTACTTGAAGATTATCCAGCTTTCAACTCATCTGTGGTTTGTCTTTGAAAAGTTCTGCTGAATTCAGTCCAGATTTGAAAACTGACCACCACAATTTTTTTGGTTTATTCTGGGCTCCCTTCCCTCCCTGTCTCCTGGGAAGAAAAGAGAAAAAAGCAGCATGGTTAAATGGATTGTGGGCCACATGGTACTTGTACCATGGCAGCTATGGGGTTACTATTGCCTAGTTAAAGATTATTTGTTTGAAAACACTTCTTATTTAAAAAAAAAAGTTATAAAAAAATCTCTAAATCCATCCATTGTCCACAAAAAATATTCTGACTGTGCAAGCATTAAAGCAGTCATACTTCATGTAATGTATGAATGTTTTTTGGAGTTTGTCTTAACTCAATGGTTTTCATATAGGCATTAGGAATGTGCAATCAGCTGCTGTAACCTCTTATCCAAACACAATGCAGATGTTAATAATATCTGACATTATTGGCAAACACCAAGTTTGCTGGGAATGAAACAGATGTTGACCAGTTTGAAAGACACAGACCTTCTTCTTCCCAAACCTGAAATACAGAAATCAGTGTTTGCATTAAAGTAGTAATAATTTCAGGGAATTGAGGTTTTAAGGAATATGATATATTAGTAGTTTACAGCCAAGTTGTTTCCTAAATGCTGTTAAGGACTTGTCTTCCTTAGTCCATGGAAAGAGTGGTCAAAATGAGTTCAAATGCAAGTATGTCTTTCAGGATCTTGAGCCTAAGCCCAGCATTTGGTTTCCAAGGAGAAATCTTGCACTAAGAACTGTTGCATTAGATGAAGGGGTAAGGGCTAAATAAACAGCTGCTGTTCACAGGAATTTGCATCACAAAACTCTATAGCTTAGTGCTTCTTCAGATGACAAAGTTCTTGTTCTCAGCAACAAAATTCTAATAGTGTGAACCAGGACATCTGCTTGTTTCTGCCATATTTAGGGAACAGAAAATTACTGTTTGGTCAAATTATCATTTTGTGATGCATAGTACCATTCTTTTAATCCTGATTTCTGGATCTATCTTTTCTTGAGGGAAAAAGAGATCATAAGACTTTCCTTAAATATATTTCATGTCTAATTGCTGTCTTAACAGTTGAAATTTTCCTTATCAACTACATATACAGTGGTTGCATAGTTCTAAAAATTACTTGGCATGTTCATTTTTAGACTACCTCATTCCATTTTTCTGTCACATTATGCTCTTTTTCAAACTATTCCACTATTTTCCAAGAAGAGGCTTGACACAGTTGGTGTTAATAATCAGAGATTAAGACAATGAAGACACAGCACCTCAGGTAATTTCTACCCTTTGCTAGGTAGCGATAAAAGGTCATGTTTTATTTGTCTTTATATCCTCACAAGTGTATGACGAGCAGATACAGTTAGTCCACATGAAATCAGTTCTCCTGTGTCCATTGTGCTGTCTGCTCACAGCTGTGCAGTGTCACACAAACCCTTCTGCCCCATGCAGCAGTGGGAGCTGCAGTGTTTGTGCCATGGCACCACCTGCTCTGCAGCTGAAGAGAGCTGCCCCTTGGCATGGACTCCTTTGTGCTTTATCTCTTTGAACATGTGTGGTAGTTGAAGAAGAATGGATTTTCCATACCGTTTCTTTAATCTTTGCTTTCTTTCCAGCTCTTTGGTAAAGTGGGAATTAAAGAGTGTACCACTGTGCCATTCCTCACCTCTTGCAGGTGTTCTGCATGGTTTGATACCTTCTCAAACCCATTTTATTTCCCAACTCCATTCACTCCATTATGTATCACTTCAGAAGATCAGGCTTTCCTTCTACATCATGGAGCCTTCTCTCTGCCTCACTGTCAACTGCATCTTTGGCTATCCTGATTTTCAAATTATCGGTTTTTGCCTGTCCTCAGTCTCTTAGCTCATGTGGTTTTTATCTCCACAGTGACATCTATCTGCTTGCTGCTTCATCAGATTTTCCATTCAGGTTGCTTCATTTCAGGGAAGTTAGTCTTGTTTAGGGTTTCACCACTGCACTCTGGGCAATATCTGTTTGGGTTATTAAGGATTTCTGACCACAGTTTATGTAAGAATCAGATGCTTGGACATATCTCAAGTCTTTCAAAAGTTGCCAGCCAAGAAACCTGCTCACATAAGGATGGTCAGCAGTTGTGTTGATTATTTTTGAATCTGTTTTTAAGAGAAAAACTGAAATCACTCCAGCTACAGGAAAGCACATTGACTCCCCCGCTTGTGATGCTCTTTGCAAGGCTGGTAATACTCTTCCCATTTATCCCTTCAGCTCATCTGTATATTTGATCATTTTTCTGCTCTTCTTCAGGGTTTTAAAAACAAGTTCCTCAATATCAAAGTTTCTATTTATATTTCCTTCTTCTCTAGAAAAAATTACATCTCCCTATATAGTCGTTCTGAAGCTTGTCTGTTTCAGCATTGGTTATCTTTGGTTTTGTTGTGCATGTCTTCCATACCTTGGTGTTTAATTGCCTGGTAGCACAATCTCTATGTTCTATTTAGCCCAATGTTTGCAGTTCTTACTTAATCCTGCTTCATTTATGCCAAGTTGTCAGCTCTCCCAAGAATTATGAAAAAAGGATTTAGTAAAGTTAAGAGTTTAGAGCATGTAGAATATAGGAATGCACTGATGGTCCAGAAATGAAGCAAATAAGAGTTTCATGAGTCACAATGCACCAGCTACCATAGAAATGCTGAAACTTTACTTTAAAATTTAACTTGATACACTTGTGTTGCTGCCATACTGACCATTTTTTTTTCTTAGAACATCTCACATTTATCTAAACTATATAAACTATTGGCTTTGCAGTCTGAGGGCAGTCTCTAGCTCCTGGAACTGCCTCTTCAGAGGGTAGAAAGGGTGCAGGCATTGGAGCCACCTCTGCTGAACTGAAAGCTTCCTGCTATGAAGCTTTTCTTTTTGTTCTTTGCACAGTTCTTTTATTCCATATCCTATTGTACCTTCTTTGATTGAAATCCCTTGCCAATTGCTCTTGAAAAATCTAAATATATCTACTCCTCTGAATATGCCTTTATCTTGGTGGTAATACCTTCAAAGGACCCTTGCAGTTAAGATAAATGTTTTTTCCACTGTACAAACTAATAAGGAATAACATTTCAGTTGTGCATGGATCCAAAGGAATTTTGACAAATGAGTGCATTTTATCATGGTGGGTTTGTACTACCTCTTTATATCAGTTTTTTTCAAGTAAAGCATCACTGCTTTCACTAGAGTCCATTTTTTCTAAATTCTCTCTTGAACTACAAAATCTTTTGAGGATTTTCAAGTGAAGAGGGGTTAAGCTCTTTATTGCATGTTTCTTGAACTTAAGTCACTTATCAAAGAATAATAAATGAATTCCTAAAATGTAGTGATAGCACAGCGCAGAAAAGTGATGCACAATATATACTTCTCAAAATGCAATGTAAACCTTTATTCTTAGGAAGGAAAAAGAAAAAAGCAGAGACAATAGCCATTGTAATACATGGTTTAAATGACACTAACTTTTTCCCAGAAAGGAAGTATAAATGCAGTCATATTTTTGAGAATTTGTGTTTGTCTTCATATATGAACACACTTTGGCTATTTTTAAAAAAATGAATGGAAATTTAATGTAAAAAATTTCAGCTGAAAGTAGCTGACAGCTCTTTCAGCAATATTACATATGGCTTGCCCTGCTCCTGTTCTCCCTTTAAAATTTTCTTATAGCACTTCTTGGAATAGAGGTGATGAGAAGAGCCCTTGCGCTGAACCAGATCACAGATTTTCCTCTAGTATTTTGGCCTCACACTTATGAAATTGATATAGGTATTTATTCCATCAAGAAAGTCCAAATACAGTTTTATGCTGAGTGACTACTCTTACAAAGCCTTCCTTTGTGCTAAAATTATTATTGAAAAATTTTCTGCACATAAAGTGTTTTCTATGTGTTGAAAATGTATGCAAAATATCTCTTAAGGAATCCCAAGGTGAGATATAATTTAGTGTTGAATTAGTGTGATCTAAAAAATTTACCATTCAAACTGCTCATATTAAAACATATTCCTATTCCCATTTTGGTAAGTATTTTTGTTTGATAAATTTGCTTTCTGCTCATCCTCCAGTCTTCTGGAGAGTTTAGTTAACAGCCAACCTCGAGACCTTTGGGAAGAAAAAAAAGGGAGGGACATTTTGTATTCTCATTTCCTAAGTTTCCTAAAAACAGAAAATACAGAATTCAGGTGGTAATGCCCAGGAAATTGCATGCCTGCAGTCTGTATGTTTGCCCTGCATGGGAGAGGTGGTTTGATGTCACCAGAACAAGCCCAGGCTGAATGATCTCTGAGAAAGCAGGTGTCCACAGCTGGAGTGACCTTTTTTTTCCACATGCTTGTAAGGGTAGTTAGATATTTGGAAAGAGGGGTTGCAGCTTATTTCTGTAGTTTTTTCTTTGTGCTGATACATTAGGGGGCATGCTGAATCTGAGCATTAACTTAAAATGTCACTCGCTAACCTTTTAACACTCATTCAGTGAGTCTTTACCATTTAATGACAGGCATATATAATTAAGTGCCTAAATTTCATGCACCTTTTTCCTAAAGGGCTTTTCATTAGGACCACAAACAGCTAGGTCTTCATTCTGGAGGCAGCAGAGCCCCAGGAACAATGTCTTTCTTTGTTTGGTTTCATGTGTTCTGACAAATACTAACAAAACAGTGCTAGAATAAAAATGAAAATACTCCATGCACACAGTCAGCTTTTGGCTTTACATTGTGCAAAATAGAAATTCATCCCCAGAAAAAGTCATGCTGTGTCTCACAAGGGTTGGAAACCCATTTAGTGTTAGCAGGGAACTAGAAAAGGTCAAATTTACACTTATTCATGAGTTACTCTGTAAAATCAAACATGCATAATGCTTAAGCAGACTAACCAAGCAGAAGTGGTGCAGGTCTCAGCATAGCTGGCCTTTTCTTTCCTCTGAGGAATACATGATGGTCACAATACATGAATGGTCACAAAAGCAAGCACCAAACTAATTTTACTTGAGGGATCAGTTCTGTAATTTCTCTGCCCAGAGAACTGTAAGGGGAAAAGGGCCACATGCAAAAAGTGGGCTCTAAAGGGTGCTGTACTCGGGATGAAGACTTTCCATCTCCAAAGAAAACTAGATCACCTGGATGATGAGCTTATTGTCTTTCTTTTTGAGCCTTGCTCCTGAGATACAGTATTGCAGTCCCTCATTCCCCACCTTACCTTTATCTCTGCGTTGGCAAAGTGTTTCTCTTGTAACCAAGCAGTTTCAAACGTGCTTTCAGGAACACTGAAGATTATGCAAGTGCTGTCAGATGTGATTTGCTGGACGTAATTTGAAGCTAAGTATTTATTTTTCTTGGTGAGCCCTGCTGGATGGCTGGCACGTGGGAGAGGCGTGCAGGTGAGAGTCACGCAGGTCACACCACGGCTGTGCCCGGGGCTGCCACCGAGCTGGCTTTGTGCTGCTCTCCAGCTGCTGGGCCACCACTGGGTACCAGGCAGGAGCTTCACTAAAGCCCTGTGCACTAAACATCAAGAGATTAAGGCAAAACAAAGCTCCAAAGGGCATTTGTCACAAAGCAGGGGTTGATGTAAGGAGGCCCCATGTACTGGATCTTACTTGTTTTAGACACAGTGAAGAGTAAGTTTCTTGAAGGAGGAGTTGTTCTCACTTTTTTTTAAAGGGTTCTTTCACAAACACAACAAACCCTGAGCTGAAAATGCTGTTGGAGTGTGTATAGTAAATGCTTTTGTGCTTTCCTTTCCAAGAACATGAGAAACCTCATTCCAAATTCTGTAGTTTTTATATTAATTTAAAAAACACTGATTTTTTCCCAGGGGATCATTTGTGTGCACAGGCCAGAGTGTCACTGAAAAACAAGTTTTTCCTTTTGTCACTTGACAGACAGAGGCACATAGAAGAGGAAACACAGTGAAATAAAATTTTTAAAAATCTGTTCTGTTAAATACCACATAGGGAAGACTAAAAAATCAGCTCAAAAAAGAGCAGCCTTAGGTGCAGTTGCAGAAGCTTCTGTACTCTGTAAGTGGTTTTTGACTTTATATGCTGTTGAGCTGATTTGGTTAGGTTTTAATGCATAAATTACAGTGATCCTTAGCAGTGAAATGGATACAAACTTCCCTGGAACAATCTCCAAGTCTCCAAGAAATAGGTGTGTACTTCTTTTGCTGTTGTTACAGACCTATTTTCATGTTACTCTCTATTGTTTCACTTACATTTGCTGCAGATGAAAACACAAATGTAAGGTTAGCTTTAGTTGCTTTTGTCACAGTGGTTGTTCAGGAAACCATTAATATTTTTCCCTCAAGTATAGAGAATTTGGTGTATATTAAAAAATTGCTCTCCTAGGACTCTCACCCTGCATATCAACTTAAAATTGTAAATATGGTGATTAAATTTTACCGTATTTCATTTCTCAATGAAAAGTTTTCTTGTAATTATAGATACTGGCTACATTAACATCTTCATTTTGAAACCAGTTGGTAGCTCAGAGCAAGATGTTCATATTTTTACTGCCATTGACAAGGGCTGTGCGAAATACCAAATTTAGGTGTGTACAGTATAGTTTGGTGTGTACAGTATAGTTAGCAAGAGCTTTGGAAAAGGGCATTTGTCTGCTGAACCACAAATATTTCCACTCATCTTTTAGCTCACAAATGATGATGAAGCTCATCTTCTGTGATGGTAATTTTACTATGGTGACTGGATGAACTCAGGATTAATGCTTCATGGATTTGGCAATAACCTCTTGGATTGCTTCTGTGAAGGTTTAATTATATTTATGTTTTTCCATTAGAATAACTCCCAAATTATTTTAGAGACAGCTCTTTGTACTTTGCTGCCTTTTTTTAATCAGAACAAAAAAATTAACTCTTCTTCAATTAGACTGTTCTCACATTCCCTCAAGTGTCAAAAGGATAAACCACTTTTATTTCAGATGGCTGAAAATTCCACCCACACATACATCTCGAACGATTAAAGACAGGGGAAGGGTGTATGTGTGAACTAAGCAAATGGCTTTGCCTTGGATAGAGACCAGGCCTCTCTCACTACAGATTTCATTCCTGAAAGAAAGGGATCAGAACATTAATGAATATACAATTGGGAAAATAATGGGATGTTACAGCTCCTATAATTCACCTTGCCCCACATTTCTGTGTTGTGCTAGCAGAAATAGAATGCCAGAGAGAAGTAAATAAAGCTGTATGTTAATACAAGTCTAAATTATAAGGCATGACATGAGTAATGTTTTTTAGTTAAACTGGCTTGGAGAAAAACATATTGGTGCTGTCGGTCTTCATGCTTCAGGATGCACATTGATCATTCAAACAGGTTGGGGAAAAAATTATCCCCTCACAGCCCATTCTTCCTCCTTTCACTGCAATTTTATTGAGCATGAGCGGGATTGTTTGCATTCTGGTTTATTTGTTTTTCCCTGTTGTTGACTCCAGCTGAAGATTACATGAAATATTGGTTTAGCCTGATAAAATAATGCCTGGTCATATTAGCAGCAAGTAGTAGAGGGGCATTATGTGACCACATGTGAACTGACTGGGGTTTTATTGGTTTTCTGGTTTCCTGAAAAAGAGGTGTGTCAGATCTGTCTTAGGAAGATTAACCTGTCATTAACCTAAGTGGTATCAAGAAGATAAAAGCTTGCCAGCCAATAAGCTCTTAATTGAAAACTTTTATTTTCCTATAGCAGTCAATCAGTGAAATGTAAAAACATCCAGTTTCACTCACATTTTTCTATAAAAACTGCAAGCAGGATGTTGCACAAGAAAAAAGTGCTTTAAAGAGATGCCTTTCTCCTGAAAGCTTTTCACTTAAATCAGAACTGTGAGCTGGGACTTTTTTAGCATGGAAGTGTGTTCATTCGTTACCCAGAAATGTATTTAAGATCTCCTCCATGCACCCCAGGCATAGAAGTGCAAGTCACATCTGGAATGTCCTCTAACAATCTCAAGACTTTTTCAAAAATAAATGTATTCTGTAATGTGACACAGAGAAAGAGACATCCCTGGGATTGATTTCAGATTGTAAATGCATTCAACATACATGTTTTTAAGGCAAAAATACTTCCAGCCTAGCTTGTTTCCTTTGTAGTTTTGTGGGTACCTCTTCCCAATCTCAAGGAAATCACCTGTTTTGTGAACCGTGGATGCTGTTAAAATTGATGTGGAAAACAGTGATCCAGAAATTATCTGTGTGAGGAATTTCTTTAAAATGCCAGAGCTGTTGTATGGTAACACAGTGTGTCAAAACTGACGGCAGGGGTGATGCTAAACCTCCTGCTGCTTAAAAAAAGACTTTTCAAGCTGGTGTCTTACAGTGCTGTGCTATCATTGCAGGTTGAAAGCATTTGTGCACAAATAGGAATTTACCATGGTTCTTGTAAACCATGACAAAAGACTGTGCTGTGGCAGGAAAAGTAACATGGATGGACTTTCAATGTCTTAAAGCCAGTAATACTCTTAATATGGTGACTGAGCACTCTTAATCTCTGGCTTGGGATATCATTTGCCTTAATTACTTGTGGATCATCTGCCTTAAAGTGCTGACTTGTTCTTGAAAACATAAGGTTGGTGATGCAGTGAAAGTCAACTGACAAATGTGATGTATAACTTCACTTAATATTTTCTTACACAAATATAAACAACTTAGAAGAATATCAAACCCTCTAAAGAGCAGGTTTATCTTTTCCTCTCTCTCTTTTTCCCCCCTTTCCAAAAAAAGAAAAAAAATATATGTAAAAGCTACTGATACAGTATATCAGAGGTAAAGACATCTAATATGTATTAACTTTCAGAAATGGAAATTTGATAGCCAGAGGTATATTTGGTATAATTTCCAAAATTATAAAGAAATACTGCAAAAAAGTAATTTATTGACAATACTTAGAATTGAATGCTCCAGAATCAAGAGGGCAAAGTAAGTAAGAGGAAGTTAAATCAGACAAAGCTTAGATGGTATTAGCAGGTTATGTTTACTAATTTGTTGTAGCATTTCACCACAGTACAGAATGGGATTTTTAGAGTACAAAGAGCATTAAAAAAATCCTAATGTAATTTTTAATTGAACAAAAGAAATCTGCACCAATTTCTGGCACCTTTGGTGGAGAAAGGGAACGACTTTCAAATCAAGGGGTAATAGCAGTATGTATGGATAGTATGTTTGCATTAGGAATTAGCAGTTAATTTAAGAGCAGAAGATTCCTGACTTGATTGAAAGTGAAATAATTCCATTAAACTAAATGTCAGCAAAGTTTTGAATGCTTATAGCACACAACTGTTTCTCATAAGGGATAGAAAGTTTGGCACTGAGCAAGGCTCCAAGGGTGTGTTACATTTATCAGACCTTGGAATTCATCCATTTTGGAATGATACCACAGGAAGCTCTTTAGGTTCCTGTCTTTTTTGTCCAGATGAACCATAGTTATATCACTTTTTCTCACATTTTGTTCTTTTTTTTCCTTCAATTGAATACCTGTCTGTATGCAAATAAACTCGTTTTTAAGAGGCAGCATGAATGATAGAATTGCAGTATAAATTAGTATCATTTGGCCTAATTATTGCAGGTCGTACCAAATCATGTTACAAATGAAATTCCTCACTAGCTGTATCCTATCTCCATCTGTAATAGATGGCCTGTGCCACTGATGTGCAAACAAAAGTTGAGTTGGTGCTGCTAAGCCAACTATATCCTGAGGACACTATTTTGTGTTACACTATTTTTTTTATTTAATTGAGCAAGCGTTCACCACAACACAAGTTTTACCCACCCTATATCATTCAATCCCAGTCTGTCTATAATTCCTGCTTAGATACTATTCTGGTTGTCCTATAAATGGTGAATAACTATAAAATCATTCCAAGTGGTTATGCTTTAAACTTTAACTTTTTAAAATTACTTTGTAATTCTCTCCAGGTATGGAGAGAATCCCCACAATGCTTATGTTTTGTGATTCCATGGGAGTTTCTTTTAGCCCTCTATCACTGCCTCAGTTTGTTTAAAAAATATATACACACCTCTGACACTGTGATTTGCCTTTCCTTGTCTGGTTCTCCATACAGAGTCTTTCTCTCATTTTTATGTTTTAAGCCATGCAAACTCTGGCATTTTGGCAGAATAAAATAAGGTAGTAATTTTTATTACTACTGAGCCCTGGCTCTTTGTGAAAACTGGCCTGGGTTTTCTTAAGTTCCTGGATATCTGGCAATTTTACATGCACTGAGATCAGCCATTTAATCTGTCACATGGAATAATGTAGGATAGCTTTGATGGATAGTTTGCAGAACACATATTATCCCTGTTTCAGAACTAGCTGAAATGTCTGATAATCATTATACCATGCTTTACCTCATTTTTATGTGTTCAGATAGGTAGTTCATTACTTTTAACACTTCTCATCATGCATGAGTGGTGACAGTAATAGCTTCAGTATTGCTTTCTATTTGTAGGAATGTGTTATTATGAACTGGAGTAAGTTACAGCTGTCCTGATCCTTTCCCTCCTTGGAAAGCATGGCATGCCTTCCTTTCCTCATCCTCCCCTTAATCATCTGTTGGGCCTTGCTGGAAATAGCTACACCAACACACTGGGGAAAATGGCATAGCTAAGCCTAGTCAAAACTCACTTGAAAACTCTCTGTGGCCACAAGGGAGGAACAAGAGCACTTAATGCTCTTCCTCATGCTGGGCCCTCTTCATCCCCTGACAGCACCCCACTCTTCAGGAGCTCTTTGTTTTCTTTTCTTTAATTCTGGGAGATTTGAAGTGGGTTTTGGTGTTGGGTTTGGTTTTCTGTTGTGTTTGTGTTTGGAGTTTTTTTTGGCAGGGAGTGGTTTTTTGTTTGTTTTGGTTTTTTTTGTTTTGGGTTTTTTTTTTTTTTGCTTTAAGTTAAAAGCTTGCCTGTCTTGCTTTGTGAACTAATAATTCTTGACTTTCCATGACTTCCACACCAGACTTCCAGCTCCTTGATTAACTTTTGTAGCTGGTATGATTTCATTGTGAATGATAATCAGCTTTCTCTTATGGCAAAGAAAGTTACAGTACTGCACGGACACTATATAAAACCATTTTTCTGGGGCATTTGTACTGATCAGCAACAGTGCGTATGGACAGAAGATAATCAATGCCAATTACACTGTGAAAAAGCCTCTGCTATTCTCAGATGGTAACTCCTATGAGCTCTGTAATAAAGGCCTGCTACCAGCTCTGTTAAAAATCCCTGTTCTTCTGAAATATAAAACACGTGTCTAAGATAAAGCTTTGTATAATTAACCTAATATCAAAGAGCAAGTGTGAAATTACCCACTCACTTTTTGGTAGGCAATAAAACAGGGCAGTTGAAGCAGTTATGTGCTATACATAAATGACAGGAAATTTTAGGCTGGTAGGAATCTGTTCCTCTGGTCAAACAGGGTTTTCAGTTTCTGTCTCCAGCAGAGAGCCTGCACTCCACTGAGTGCTTTCCCTGCAAAACCAGTCTTGTTTCTGCCTCTTCCTTTTGGATTTTGCATGTCCAAGGGCAGAATGAACAAAGAGGCTGACCTGGCACTGCCCTGGGAGGTTTAAGCTGCTTCTGTCAGATTTTCACAGCAGCTGTGAACAGCTCTTCCATTCTCATTAGTTCAACTACTTCTCTTAGAGGCCTCTATATCTGCTTATGATGTTATTTAGCAACCAGCAGCAGACAGACATTATTAAGACAATTATGTCAGTCAAAGCACTTGCAAAAAGTTTAATATTTTTCACCAGATCTAGTAAAATGCTTTGTGTGTACCTACATATATATATATACATGCCTTTGTTCTCTGTTATGGCCAGCAACCGAGTACCCACCAGCCACTCTCTCACACTCCCCTCAGAGCTGGAGGAGATAATAGGAAGAGCAAAAGTGAGAAAAATTTGTGTTTCAAGATACAGACAGTGTCATAATCTGTTTTATAATAACAGTGAGCTATTGTTTGAAAATGTATTGGATTGAAATGGGAAATAACTAATAAGGAAATATTTATAGCTCAGCTCCACCATTTTAAACCCATTAACATCGATGGACCTGCTTCTAATGAAAATAGAAGCAAAGGTAAAGTAGGATGCAGTTGCACCTGATGAATCAGTAGCATCTGACCCTTGGTAGCTACAGCCTTGTTTTAAATCAAAGGTAAGGTAGATTAACACATAGACAACCAAAATTTATTGTACATGGCATTTTATAAACTTTGCTTCCGGAGAGTCTGAAGACTTACTTTGGAATGAGGCTTTCCTAGAATTTAGTGTGATCTTAACTGAGTCTTATGCATGGGATTTTGCCTTCCATATCCACTGAAATGGTTATTTTATTCTTTTAAAGATTTAAATCACAAGTGCAGTCAATTTTGAGAAACTAGTAATAATTTCACAATCCACATTTTTCTGTAAATAAATGCCTCTGTATGTAAATTATATCTATAGAATTCTTGTTTATTCTTGTTCTTCGTTAACTGGTAATTTATTTTGTAAATATAGGGTTAAGACAATAAATCTGACATTGTTGATGAAAAACAGCCTTAATCATTTTCAGAAAGAAGACTTTAAAAGCAGTGATTAAACACCTATTCTCTAAAGTGCCAAAAAAAAAGAAAGGGTTTTTCTAAGATCCTGCTATTCACCCAGTGTATTAAAGTCTAGGGCTTGTCCAAGGTTTCAGATCCCTTAATCATGCTAGCTTAGCTTCAGTGGTACATTTTTAGCATGTAGTTAGAACAGTATAATTGCTACTTCATGCAGCTGCAAGAAAATGTAGCTGCTTAACTCCAGTGTGTCAAACACAACACGTAGTCTTTCAAGGCTTGGAACAACATCTGCTCTCATAAATTTGCTATAATAAGACTCCCTAGGTCGGAGTGTTGTATGTCTGACCCTACTCTTGTCAGGGTGGTTAAATGCAATGTAGCATTCAGCCAACTATCTTGTTCTTTTTTGGATGGATGAGTGTAAATACATGTAGAGTGTGGCTGTGCAGAGGCAAGAAAAATGGAAAAGGCAGTTCAGTAAGACTAATGCAGGTACTGAAATAATATTATATCAGAATGAGGTAGGATCTGGACAAATAATTTTCCTGCAGTACCTCAATCATTTATCCTTATGTGGTATGTTGGACTGCTGCTGTGTGCAGCATCAATTTCCACAATTTACAGTATGTATCAAAACTGGGAATTGTTGCTTTGAATTTTCTCATGTGCTTCTCTTAAAAGTCAGTGAAAGGAAGCCTGCCAAATAAAGTTTTTGTTTTAGCAGATTTCTCAAGTAATGTAGTATTTCAGAAGATGGCAACAGTCAGAATATTAGCTTGCCAGTACTGAAACTCTAGATATTTTAGTGTAAAAATCCAACATTTTTTTTAAAAATCAAAAATACAGAACACTAGGTGTTTTAAAGTTTTAGTCTGTTTCACTTTTTCCTTATTTTTGTGCAAAAGCACCTATTCACCTGTTAATTGATTGATTTTCCATGCTTAAGTTAATTCATTTCTAAGGTTTCACTCCACCAACCACTTCTTATTTGCTCTTTAATAAAATTTACAACACTAATTCACTTGTCTTCCTGCTACAAAAGTACCTGTCTCCTGCTGGATGAAAGAATATGTTGAAGGATTACTTCTTTTCATCCCTGACTGATAGTATTGCACTCTGGTGGGCAAAACAGATGATTTAATCAACATTCATCTGGCTTGCACTGTGTGTGTTACACTCCACCCTACACAGCAAGGCTGTCAAGGATTCCATGCTTTTCCAAGAAACATATGCTCTTGTTCCCAAAGCACATGCAGACGTTTGATACCTGAGCTGTTTTCATTCTGCTTCCTCCGAGCTCTTCCAACGCTTTTTCTTCAGGAGAAGTATCAGTATCACCATCATTTGGAAGATTAGCACGTTTTCTGTCAGCTCTTTGATTTCAGTTTGCTGTTATGCCTAATTTTGTTCTGCCTGGCTGAATTGGCTGGGATAGTCATCCCTTACTCCCTGCTTTCTGGACCAAGTGGGCTTTAGGATTGTGCTGCAGGGTTGGACAAAACCAGAGTTCCCCAGTCCAGAGCCCTGGGAACAGCGACCTCAGCCCAGTGGAGGTTTCACCTGCTTCCAGAGCCCTGACTCAAAAACAAGGACAGTGTGGTCTCCCTGCTTTCAAGTTTTAGTTTGATACCTACTGTGGTAGCTTTAGCATGTTAACTGCTAAGAAGCCATAAGAACTGCTAAGGAAGAGGACCTCTAACTTTCTTTATGTCCCTAAGTTCTTTAATGTCTTCTTCTGCTCTCTGCTTATTCTGTGTACTGAAGAAGTCCCTGTGCACGTGTAGGAGAACACTGGAAATGCCAACGTCTCACCCAAGGCAAGCTTTTCTATACAAATACTTTAGAAATCCTGCTGTGCCCACCTTGTGTACAGATTGGTTTCAATCATCTTTCAGTCTGCTTCAGAGCCTTATGCACAAATAGGAACAAAATTTGAGCACTGTGAAAAATACCCAGAACATCATAAATGCTGACCAAGTTTCCACCAGTCTAGAGCATGTGCCCTACAGTTTTACTCTCAGCAGAAGTTCTGAGGCACACAGGGCTCACTCTGGAATGTGATTTTGTAACACTGTGCTCGGGTGAGAGTTAGTTTTGAGGGCTTGGCTGCTGTTTGTTCCTATAGGGGCAGTGCTGCTCCTCCGTGTGAGCAGTGATTTTAATAAGGAAGGGAACTGAGAGGTTCGCACGCTGAATTCCTATTTTACAACATTATATAACTCTAATCCCTGTTCCAGCACTTCAGCAGGATGAAAGTGGCAGGTATTTGGCTCTTTTCCTGTCACATCACCGTAGTGTAATGGTGGATTTAACAGGGTGAAGTGAGGATTTTCATCTCTTACTACCTCTTATGCCTGTCTCTCAAGCCAGTAATAGTCATGCTCCCTGTGGGTGTTCAGGACTGGTGTTTAGGGCCAAAAGATTGTTCCTTTTTCTGGACAGTGAGTTGAATTAAAAGTGAAGCTGCAAGTAGTTTGTCCTTGGATGAGAGAGGAAATCTTTGGTTTACTGCTGAACTCAGCGCTCAGGAAATTGTATAAGTTGAATATGTAAGCTTTTGGCAGATCTTGTGTTTCTACCAGATTTGGAGGAGGAATGAGGATTTGAGAATATAGCTTTAAAACACTGCACTTAGAATTTGAAGTGGATGCATTGTGGCAGCAATGCTATCTAAATCGTCTTTGTAACTTTCTTTCACATTTTACTGCATTTTTAATTTGGTCTGTGACAGACTACATGTTTTACAAAGGGATAAAATACCAAACCTACTCACTTGGCAGATTGGTCTCATAAGACTGTCTGGTCTGTAGTAAAAAAGAAAGTGTTAAGTCAGGTCCTGAAGACAGAAGCAATAAGGGTTTTGTATATATTCAGACCATTTACCCCACGAGAAAAAAGGAGTGGTATATTAAGCAAATGACAGAATTAGGGGCATATTCCACACTCCTGTTAACATTGACCATTAAAACTAAGAAGCTCTAAGTCTCACACCAGGTTTCTGCTCTCCAGCAGTCTTTTACAGTGAACCACTGGATAAAGTATAGTTTAGTATATTCTTCTTCAAGTAAAGAAAAATATATAGTCAGGAACTTAGATTAAAATGTCAAAACTTAACCTTAAATAAGGCCTTTTATTTAAGGATTATCAACTTGTGAAATAAAAAAGTGGTGATATGAAGACGTTTTAAAGGTAAATATTAGCAAAATGGTGGCATTTCAGTTCCAGTTCAGTTCCAGTGCTGTGGCCAGCTGCTTCATTAAGATCGTTAATACAATTACTGTAAGTTATTTTCTGAGAGAGAAAAACAATTTCTTAATTAGAAAAATGTTGAAGTCGCTCGGAAACATTTTAGTAATTTCAATGCAGGAAAAACTGCTGTGTTTTGCTTTGTTATTCTTTTATTCAGTAAATGCAGTTTGTAGAAGAGCAAGAGGATGCTGCAGTTGAACCATCAGATTTTAGCTCGTGCATTAAACAGTCTCTTCAAATGTGTTTTATAAGCATGATATAGCAGCCTTATCATTATTATGTGTCTGAAACTGAACAGATGTTCAATAAAATTGCCAGAAATACCAGTGGTTCCCTAAAGTGACTTTTCTGCCTAAAGACAGAAATTAAATAAACACAGCCTTTCAACACAGTTCTGTGGGAAAGGACAACAGCCTTAATGCCAGAATTACAGACATCTGAGATGCTACCAGTGTCAGACTTGTTGCAGGTAATGCTAAACTTGAAAGAAACTGACTTCCCTTACTCTCTGAGTGCAAGGCATAGTAATTCAGTGTGTAAGGCAAGGTCTCACACAAGCTTCCAGTACAGTTTCTAGGTGTCTTTAGCCTCTATCTGTGATTATAGTTGCACTTCATTTATTGAAATGACATCCATGATTGCTTTGCCTCCATCTCAAGTCATTCAGTAATTCAAACAGGGTTATAAGGCAATGCAGATTAGGCAACATGAATGTTCTCTCTGAAAGAAGTTCCTCCTTCACCCCTTTTCTCTGCTGCTACTCTTACCCTCCCGACTGAACTCACAACCACTGTGAAAGCAGAGCCTTGAGTAAATACACCCTAAAATGTCCAGTGGGAGCTACTGCAGCCCCGCAACAGAACACAGC
Organism: Erpornis zantholeuca; assembly: GCA_013400515.1. Classification (NCBI taxonomy): domain Eukaryota; kingdom Metazoa; phylum Chordata; class Aves; order Passeriformes; family Timaliidae; genus Erpornis; species Erpornis zantholeuca. Next base: position 72,604 of record VZTN01029717.1, on the reverse strand, counting down.
TCTCCATCACCCCTTCAGATGGACACGGAGTCATGGGCAGGGACCTCATCCCCAAGATGCCAAGTGACTTAACTCAGGTGTCAGATCTGCTCACACTCTGGCACCAGCACGGCTTTCCTGCAGCTCTAAGACAAATCTCTTTCTGTGCTGCAGCTTCTTATCTGAGATAAAGTAATTGTTTTTTAAAACATGGAATCTTTCCATCATTGAAGTAAAATTAAAATAAAAAAGCTTTCTGTTCTACTACTGGCACTGTGTGGAAGACACATTGATGGTGTCAGATAGTACAGATACAGTGTGAAGACACATGGGATAGCAAAGAGTTGGCCTGCAGTCCAGTTCCTTAATTTTAATCACAGCAAATTATACACTATGGTGGCCAGATGGTTTGGTATCACTTTATACAGCTGGTTGAAAAAAAACAGAATAAATTATCATAAAATTGAGAAGTTTTCAGCTACTTAAAAGTGTACTAAATTAGAAACTGCCCATTAAGGAAATTTTCTGCTACTTCTTCTAGTGGAATGGTGTGCACTGAAGTCTTGTAAGCCCACTTTGTATGTATGATTTTAATCTTTTTCAATAAAAGCTCTAACCAAGCTACAAGAAGTTAAAGCCTTGCACCATTTAAAAGCATTGGTTTCATTTGATGCATATAGTTTGTTTCCCTTCTCTGTATAAGGGGATAGCTGCACTACAAACTATGATTCTTCATAAAGATGCCCTGACTGAGTGACCAGGACATGGCTTTCCTGGCCTTAGTGCTTTCGAAATCTTCATCACTGATGCATATTTGCTTTTATTGTCATTGAACTTCTCAGAGATCTGCCATTGATTTTTTTCCAAACCTTCTATTAAGAGAACAGTCTGCCTGCACACCTGGAGGGGATCTTACATCTATGATAACAGTCTTGGAACCTACAGCTGCCTGATAGTATTCGCTCAGAATGCAGAGTTCCTATTCCATGGGAAACCATGGTGACCCTGCCTGTGGCATTGTCACAATTTTTCCAATGAGTTTTGTACGGGAAATGATTAGTTTCTCCTGTTTTTCCATGCAGACAGTGTCTGCTTTTGTCCCCATCCTCAGCTGCACTGAAATGTGTGCTTCAACTGTGGTTGAAGCAATGTACAGGGTGCTGGTGGGGGCCTGCAGAGTGGCCTTGGTGGGGAGTGGCAGGGACTGTGCTGAGCACAGCCAGTGCCACCTCACTCTGCCCGACTGACCACAAGGCACAGCTGAACCCTGCAGACATAGTGGCAGTGCCCCAGGAAAAGCCCATGTGAGAAAGGGCAAAATGCTGCAAAGTCAGTGAGGAATGAGGGGGAGGCTGTGAAAAACAGCCCTGCAGACACGAAAGTCAGAGAAAAGGTGTTCCGGGTGTCTGAGGAGAGATTCTCCCCTGCAGGAGGCCACGCTGGAGCAGGCATGCACAGTGCAGCCCATGGAAAGGACCACAACTGGCAGGTGGACATGCCCTGAAGGAACTATGGCTCATGAAGAACCCATGCTGGAGCAGGTTGACCCTGAAGTGCTGCAGCCCATGGGAAGGAGACAACCTGCAGAAGAGGAAAAGAATGCTGAGGAAGGAGAGGCAGGGAGGAGATGTTATGGACTTACCATAGCCCCCGTTCCCTGCATTGCTTGAAGGGAGGAAGTAGAGGAATCAGGAATGAGCAAGTAAAGCTGAGCATGTCAAAAAGAGGGACTTTGGGGATGGTTTTGTTTTGGCTTTCTTTCTCTGCATGGTACTCTATTGTAATAGAGAATAAACTAAATTCATTTTGTCCAAGTCAAGCCTGTTTTCCTCACGACAGTAATGGGTAAGCAAACTCCCTCTCTTTAACTCAACCCTTGAGCTTTTTCATCTTCTGTCCTGCTGAGGAGGCGGAATGAGAGCAGTTGGGTGGGCATCTGGCAGCTGGACACAGACAACCCACCACAATCACTTAAAACAGAAATTGTTACACTTGAGGAGTCACTCTGAGTAAGTACAGCTACTCCGCTTTTACCACTCCATGTTACATGTGCTTAATTGCCATGTTTTCCTCTGTGGCCAAATTGCCACTCAATTGTTTCTACAACTGTGCAGATGTACAATGAACTCAGAAGGCAGGACTACAGCACCCTTCAGAGAAGCTGCAAGTCACTCTGTTCCCATTAATAAGCTGCTTTCCTGCAGTTTTTGCAAACTACTAATTCAATGTAGAAGTAAAACCTTTCAGATGCCTTTAAAGTGAAAGGTAAAGATCAGATATTTGCATGCAAAGTTTGAATAGCTTCCCCATCAAGGACCCAAGGTTTTGTTTTCAGGGATCTTTTCATATTTTGTCCTATGCTGACTTAAAGCATCAGGAAAGTTTACTACCTGTGTGTGCTTACTGGGAGCTTATGTTACCGGGAGATGCTAGCAGCTGCTTGTCCAAAGTGCACATTCACATTCTTAGAGGTTTTTCACAGAAACAAACTTCAGGCTTTAAAACTTTTCCAGGAACTGCTCTACAGTATTAAACAGCCTGTTATCCTTCTTCTTTTGAGCTTCCTTTTAGATCAAAGGATATGAAACTTGTAATAGCACTAGAGGGCATGTTTATCTGTTGTCCTGGCCTTTTACTCCAGTACTGCAGACTTATTATTTTTAAATACTCCAATGTCACCTTTAAGGCGTAAGAGGACAAATCAGCTGTCGTTATTCACCCGCTGATGATAAAGAGTTAATTGTAAGGCTCCTATACCCTCCTGAGTTGAATTACTGTTCTCTCCTTTCTGTATTAGCTTTTGTTCAGTTGTTTCTTCTTTACAAACTTCTTTTGGCTCTTTTTATACAGACACAGTACCTCGTGAATGAAAATACTAATTATTTTTCTTTCTAAATAACATCCTCCTAAACAATTAAAATAGTGCTACATCCAGGTAAAAAATTTTCTTTGAAGATGTGCTACTAGATAGATGTTATAATGCTTTGTGGATGCTCTGTCCAAGAAAAAGAGCAAGATTTTATTTATATTCTTGAATTTATTAACAAAAGTATGTTTAATACTTCAAGAAGGCTTCTTAAATTATATGAAGTATACAAACAGGTCAAGCTTAATTCAGAAAACCTGAGCACAGCTTTAGGTTTCAGTTATTGTCACAAAATATTCTGGCAGTCAAAACTAGCAAAAGATTAATGAAGAATTTAGTTCACTTAACTGGTTTTTGTGATTTTTTTTTTTGAGGGGAGTGAACACATTAATTTGTTTGCTAACAGCCTGAAAAATTTTGTCTCGAACTCATTAATGCAAAAGCAAGGATTAATTTTGAGTAACTCCTCAAACTGAGAGGAATTCCTCTAAGAGGTGTATCTTATGTTTAAGACAAATCATATCAGCATGGTGATTTTTAAGAGTTGTGATAGAAGAAAAATTACTCTGTTAAAGGCTCTAAGTCTAATGGCTGTGTGAACATACCTGGTTTCACAGATAGAATATGAAACTCCCACTTCATAAGCTAAAGAGCACATTTCTTTTCATGAAATTAAAGTTTCAGACAGCTTTGGGACTCCAATCTGCTTTTTCCCCCTTAGTTTCTTTTCACATTTTGACTGGAAGTCTGAGTCAAATTTTTCAGAGATTAAGAGTTCAAGTGACTTACTCTTAATAGTGAATGCTGATATTATGACATGTTCACTTTAAAAATGCAAAAAATAAGTCTGCAATACATCAGCAAAATTGCCTGGAAACAGTGACCCTTGCATTCTAAACGCTAACAGATTTCCTTGCCTTTATTTTAATTGCATGTGCTGATTAAGCATGTTCATTCCTCTTCTAAATACCCTGGAGTTGTGCCTTCTTGCTCATAGAGTGCAGCTTCTCTGTGCAAGTTCTCTAATGTGTATTTTTATCAGCTTTTCAGACTAAAACACAAAGGAATACTCTTTGTCAATAATTGGTTTAAAAAACACTTGAATAAATGATGTACCTACTGGTATTTTTTAATATCTTAGTTTGTCAAGAATTACAGCAGCCAGGAACTATCTTGAGATTGCTGTGGCAGCACGAGACAACTTTAGAGCACAGTCAGAGCTGCATAGCACAGTGGTGATGAAATTCCTCTTGAGGAATATAAACTATAAAATGTTGAGAAACCTTCATGCATCTTTCTTTTAAATTAAATTCCATGCCGGTTTTATTTTTGTGGATTGCCTCTCAGGATGTAATACCAAATGCAGATAGTAAGATAAAAAGATATTATTTTCCTTTCTGTTTTCTTTGTCCTATCCCATTATTATACCTTGCTCTCAGCTATTCAGGGTCCTTCTGACAGAAAAAAGACTGGTAACAAAAGTTACAAGTTTTTTTTCACTCTGAACTCACTAATGTAAAAAATTGGCATCGTGGCTGGCCAAAGGTTTTGGATATGGTACAAAGCAAGTTGGTGGAATTCCATGAGTCCATTCTACATTGGTTGCTGCTGACCAGGCATGAACCATGGATGGACCTTACAGGCTGCTGTTTGCATGTCCTCTGTTAGGGATTATTAACACTGGTGAGTTACTAGCTGGTAATTCTCTACATGACAATGGATAGTTATAGGAGTTCTCAGTGGTTCTCAGTAAAACTATATTTTAAAAGGACTTTAGGGTTGCCTATATTCAGGATATAAAATGAAACAATCTGTTTAGATTTAAAAGACCTCATACTGTTTAAAAATGAAAGAGAAAAATTCTATCCATCACCATATCTACAAAGCAATCTGTGCTTGCAAACTGCAGAAAGCTGTGAACTGCAAACATAGCTTTTCAAGGAAAACTTTGTAGACTGAGGGGAAAGATGACAGAATTACTAAAGTCCCTTCACAGGGTAAATTACATTAAATTACATTTTATTTTCAAGTATTTCTTTTTATTTAACTAAAGAAGAAGAATGTGGCTGGTTCTAGGTTTCCAGAGTTAGTAGCACGTTCATCTATGAGCAGGGATGCACAGAGATAGCACAGATATCCATCTATGGATTTTTGGTAGGGAGACATCCCCTGCTGCTCTGGCCTTGAACATGCTCGTGTTTCTCAGAGTCCCTCTGGGCTCGTGAGAGAATCTGATGCTTTGTGTGCCATGAATTCCCCTGCCTGTTCACACTGCACTAATCTTGCCACTTAGATAATCCCCGATTCTATCCCAGGGAGGGACTGACATATTACGTGCAATTACTGCTATCAAATCAAATTATGACTTATTAAATGTCAGAATTCTTTTCAAAGCTAGTGGTGTAAGCATGTTATATATGTTCTTCAAATTGAGTTTATATAATCACTTAACAAATATTAATTGTTAAATTGTTTCACTAATCCCTTTTGGTGAATTTTATGACATTTAGCATCCTTCTGAAGAAGAAATAAGTTTTATTTATCCTATCTCTTTTTTCTACTTAGGGGAAAGGGCATGCTTGCCTTTCTTTTTTTTTTTTTTTTAATACAAAGTAGTGTGTGTTGTGTAAGAGTCCCAGAAAGATTATGGTGTCACCTTAATACTTCATAAAGGGCTTTAGTAGCATTAGAATATTACTTAAGTAACCTTAACAACAATTCACAACCCACTTACAAAACTGATTTTGAAAGGCATCTAATGAAGTTTGAGAACCAAAAAAATAATTATTATTTATAACAAGAGAAGAGGAAGAATTAAATTTTAATTGCCATCAAGTCATCTCCTCAGTGTAGACTATCACAAAAAATTATTCTCTTATTACTTGATATCAGAAGAACCTTGTTGTCCCTTTATGCTTCATGACTTTGGTAGCAGACAGATTTCTACATAAGTATTATTTTGTCAGATAAGAAAACAGATATAGGACCTAAGACAATAAAAAGACACTAATTTACAAGTTATTATTGTGTATTCAGAGCTGTGCATTTTCACATGCAATCACACTGAGAAACCTACAAGCAAATTAAATCAGAAAGTGTCCTAATAAAGAAGCATTAAACCCGTGTGAATAAATCATGGGAAGATGCATAGAGAAACTGTACAGAAGCTAATTTACACGAAAGCTTTTATGATAAATATGCAATTCACAAATAGACTGGGTTTGCCTGCAGTGTATCCACACATCCATGTAAGACAGGACCTTCAGAACACCATAATTTTTCCCAAATGATTGATCTTCAGTCAGTCAGTCTGACCACCAGCTGGATAAAGATAAGCCAGTTAAACACTCTCTGGATAATGTCTGGTATCTAAAAATAGCCACACTTCACTAGACAGGTCAAAGACTCTTCAGGTCCATTCTCCTGTCTCCACTCTCCTGTCTCTGGCAAAAGCCAGGAGCATGTGCCTAGGGGACACTCACCCCTCAGTCACCCTCTCTGCTTCCAGCAGCCTATGGGCAGCCACTCATTCAAATAAGAGGTTCAATAACTGGGTTAAATGGGATTTTCTTCCACAATATTATCTATTTTTTTAAAACTCATATTTACTTTTAGCCTCCATCAGTGCTAATCAGTTCCACATTACTATCTCACAAACATTCTTCCTTTTTTAAAAAGAAATCTAATTCTTTCTCAAATTATTTTGCAGGAATATTTCAAAGAATGCCAGAAAGGCTGCCTTGAGGTTAAAGGAAATAAGAGTTTTCATTTCAGGGACCTGTGGTTTTTATGGCTTCAGACAAGACCATTGCCTGTCACTGTGGTAAGGGGATCAGATAAAACTTCTAAATGGTGCTGTCTTCCTATATCTTTAAGTCCAAATGTTTTATTCCTGTGGCTTGCAGAGACTGATGGTGTTAATATTTAACAATGGGAGAGACTTAGTGAGAGTTTTGCTTTGGGGAAAAGCTGGGGTCAGAGTTTAGTTCCTTGAAGCTTCTCCCTAAAATAGATGTGGATTTCTCTGTCCTGATATTGTTGTCCTCATTGTCTGCCATTCTTAAGTTTCAAATGCTTCATTAAACCTTCCCCTATATTTTATAGCCTCATCCATAGAACACTTGAAATGTCCAGGATAGTCTGTCACCCCCTCAAGGGTTTTCATTTCGTAACCTATGTCAGTAGCCATGTGTCCCCACCATCACATATGATGGTCTAAGTGCAGGTACCAGCTGGAACAGTGCTAGGAGGTTCCAGGTGACCTGGGTGGTTCTTTACAATCATATTCAGAGGTAAATAAGCACATGCCTCTTTGCTAGAGGCACTGCTCAGGCAATAAGTTTCTGTGTGTAACTGTTGATGCTGGATTTAAGTCATTGGACTTAAATTTTGTTTTTTACTGTAATGCCTAAGTTCAGATTTTTGTTTTCAGGCCTCACATTTCTGGCAGAATTTAATATATAATTTTTTCATCCTTTCTTTAAGTGCCTTGCACTCTCAAAGTCCTGTCAGTCCCTCTGCTAGGTGTTGCTTTTCTTCTTCCATCTGCCTTTCCTCCTTTTTGTATTACATTGCCTGCAGACCTACGATGAAACTTCTCTGCCTCTACATTCTCCCTCATTCTACTTCTGGACTTTGTTGGAGGGTAATAGACATGAAAAAATGTACTCCCCAGCTAACCTGGATGTGGACATGTAATAAATCTGAGAAAATTGTGCTTTAAATTGAGAAGTAACTTTTCCTCAGAGTGAAAGTGAGGATATTAAATGGCTAAAAAGAACAGTGTTGCCAGCATAGCCCTTCTAATCTGTGTGCACTTCATCACTATAATCCCTCAGTACTCTAGCAGGAACGTGGCCAACAAGAACTCCTTGAAAAGCAGCTTCTTCTACTGGCACCTAATTCTAGCTTCCATGTTTCCATTTTACTCTAGGTTATTGCACTGCTTCTTCAAGTCTTCTGGGTTTTTTCTCTTAATTCTTTTTGAATTATGACCTTTGCTGATAAGCATGTCATGCTTTTTCATATGCTTATTTTATCATATTCTCCAGTGTAAAACTTGAGGGTTTTTTTTCAGATTCATCAAAGGAAAATTTAGAATAGCTTGATGATTATCTTGAATAGTTATTGAAATAAAATGTAGATTTTTCTGACATTTTAACCTTGTCTTCCAGAAGGGCAATGACAACAGACTTAGGAGAGTCTTCCATATCATATGAAAGAAATAGGCACATTTTCAAGGACTGAGATAGCTTATTTTTAATATTCCCATTTATGCTGTTGCTTTTTTCAGAAGAAGGTTTGGAAATGAAAATGTACAAAACCAATTGCAGGCCACTTTATTGACTGAAAAAAAAATTGTCTATGGCTTCTGAAACCTATGGTTCAAACCTTTGATCTTTTTCCTTCGAATACTGCTTTTATTTTGAGGGTTGAGGGGAAAGGAAGGCTGAGTAACATTTGAGGTTTTTTAAAACTTCCTCTTTTCATTGAACAAGAAATTTGGTAGATATACACCTGGGAAATTCTGTGTCGGCATTTCCAATTCTTAACTATTGAAAATTTAGGTTTGATGAGCAACAATAAAAGACTGAAGATTGCCATTTTAAGCTACATTTCTTTTGCTTGCTGTTTTTTGTTATTTATAATATGGCATTCTTTGCCTGCTAGTGATATTTTGAAGGGAAGTATTTCCAAATACCATTTCACATGTTTCAGATTCTGGTTTTATTCAGTATCTCATATAGAAAATCCCTGTTGCTTCTCAGTATTGAAGGTCTTGATCTTATAACTGACAGGATGTTAGTGGGCAGCTATTTTTGCTCTGGGGAGACTGTTAAAAGTGATGCAAGGAATGACTAGAGATTAGGAAAAAATCATCTTTTATATGATGAGAGTATATGTCTCTGTTGAAGTCCTCCAGGCATCTATGTGCATTTTCCCCCTTCTCTCCCTCCTCAGCAGCATTGCCCTCACTGCAAACTCTGGTTCTTGCAATGTAGATGCAAATATGTGCTGAAAGTCTGTTCCAGAAACAGCCCAGCTTGTTGTCCTTGTACAGTGAAGGCTTCTACCCATTTCTGAAAAATCCCTTGAAATTCTGATCTTACATGATTAGCACGTCACAGCTCTTTAATTGCCTAAAGAATTATTTCAGAATACTGGACAATCACATGAACCTGCATGCCATGGCCCTAAAGCTTATGTATCAGGGGCAGCTGGCCCACTGGTTCTGCCACCAGTGCACACAACATGGATGCACCCCCACGATGCTCATCACTCCTGGCACCTGAAAACCAGGCCTCATGACATGTCCAACAGCAGTGTTCAGTTCCTTTGCCATCTTGAGACCAAATTCTGCTCTCCTGAGTGTTGGCCCTGCTTCTGCAACTGAACCAGCAGGAGCCTTGGTGCAGAGGAAAATGCATCTCCTGCGGCTGTACAGCACTCGAGGGCAATGGGATTGCACCTCCTCTGCAGAGCAAAGCTGCTTGGGTGAGACACCACTGCAGTGCCACTGGTGGGACACCACCTTTGCAGTAGGCTTAGATGTGACAGCTGTATTTTTACATTCTACTAGTTTATTTTTTAACTAATGCATGCCACAGTATCCTCTGTAGGTCTTAAATGCTGTAAACCTCTACACTGCTATGTACTGCAATACAGCACAGACATTATGACACTACAAGTTTCCACAAGCAATTTGAAGCAGCACAAGCAGCAGCCCAACACCCCCCCATACTGCTGCCCTCCCTTTTCCACCCTCACTTTATCAGTTGTCTTGTACAACCCAGTATTGTGACACCAGACAATGCAAAAATGTAAGCAATGTTTTCTAAAGCTAACTCTATCTTTTGGTATTCAATCTTATTGCAAGCTTTGCCTGGATCTGTTCTAACACTTGTTCCCAAGTACAACCACAAACACTTCTGCTGGCCTAAGGGAAGGGAAAGGATAGGATTGAAAGAGCAATGGCAGTGGAGAAGCGATTTTCAGGACAACATCGGATTACAGGAGACTCAGATGCTTGTAGAACTGCTGTCTACAGACAACAAGCTTTTTATGCTTATTGTATGGACACTTTCTGTTTTTTCAGGTTATTCAAGTCAAATTGTGTTGCAGTTTTGACCTGTAAGGTAAGATTTGGATCATTGAATATACAGAAATAATGAAAATTATTTCATTAACTTCCTTAGTTACTCCAAGGCAGCTGCATGAAATTTATCCAAGTATTAAAATGGTCCTAGGTTTTACTTAAAACTTCATAAATTATTAAAATGAAGGGTGAGAAACTAGCCTCAAAGTTCCTGCGTGTTGCTTTCACCATATTCGTCAATAAAGGTATTTAAACTATAGAGTTTAAATACCTTTAGCACCACAGATGCAACTGCAAAATGAGAACTGGTATAATCAGTTCACCTGAGACTCTTCAGACTGACTGTGCACAAAGACTGTCATTAGCTGATAAAGCCACGGGGCACTAAAACTGCGTGCCAGTAATCTTGCTAGGGTGCTATATTTACTTAGTCTATCTTGGTAGTGATCTGTAAGAGGTTTAAAGTAGCTCTCAAAGGCAGAGATGGTGTTTGAATGAGCATTGTTGGGAAGCAAGAATCAACATTTGGATGAAAAAATTCTGAAAAAGCTTACCTGGTATGTTTGATGCAATGGGTGCTGCTGGATCAGCAGATGACATTAATGCTATGGAAGTTCACCATTGGTACACAAAGTTTATGAAGGAGTGCCCATCTGGACAACTTTGCCTGCATGAATTTAAACACGTCCTGGATCTGCACGGACTCACTCCTGAAGCTAACAGCTATGTTGAACAAGTATTTCACACATTTGACATGAATAAGGTAAGAATTCATTCTTGACTTCCCGGCTTTCTTACGGCTGTATCATTTGAGGAACTCAGAAACATGTCTCAGAGAGCTGCAAGCTCCCTACTCAGAGGAAATTGAAGTAATTCAGAGGTGATTCAATAGAAAACTCAGAGCACTTAAACATGAGTGGCAGGCAAGCAATACTGAATGCTTTGTTCTCAATACATTTTGCCAATTTGAAATTTTCATATAGTTATTCTAATACATGCTGATGGTTTCTCATCTTTGAAAGTCAGATTTTAATTATTATTATTATTATTATTAATGTGCATTAATAACTGAATCTTTATATAGCTGCTTGAAAAATCTTTCTAAAGCAGTAAATGTTCAGCTGGATCTACAGGTATTAATGCTTTCAGCTTATGCAACATAGGCACAATATGATTTGTCTGTCACGGGATTCATTCTGAACACCTTCTTTGGCTTGGTTCAGTATCAGTCAATCCCCCTTTTCCAAAGGCACATCTGTTTGGTTTTGATCCAGCATCCCAATTTTACTGCTTAACATCCTAGGTTCTCCTAAAGATACATCCATCAGCTGTTAGATGCATTGCTGTCTCTGTTATTCCAATGCAGTGTGCACACAGGTTCCTTCCAGCCATGAGACTCATCCAGAGTTATTTCCCCTTAAGCCAAGGTAACACCTTCTATCAAATGTGACAAAAGGAGTGAAGAGTCATCTGTAATCCCTACAAAAGTAACTGAAATTAGTCTTAGGTTGAATTGTCAATAATACAAACTCATCTTTCAGATAATAGAACAGATGAGCCAACTATGGCATAAAAAAATATTTAAAAAAACAATAAGGCATTAGTGTTCTCTACCCGCATCCTTTATCTCAATGAGTTCAGAGATGTAATGAAAAATGTGTTATTACATTATGCAAATTACTTTAACAGCAGGTTAAAGCTGGTCCAAATAATACTCATAACTACTCCAGACAGTTTCCTGTTCTAGAAATAGACTTTCTGTTCTTCATTATGCAATTAATTATATTTGTTTCAGAAAATGCTGAGAGTATAAGGTACCATGTGTTTTTACATGCAACAGTACCTCTATTACACTGTTTTGTGTTTCCGTGCACACCTCCACCCCCAATTCAGCTTGGTTTTTTGGAATTATGTAATTCTTTCTTCCATAATCCTCAAGGACTTTTCCTATAAAATCAGGCTCATTGCATGCTCTTTTTTTTTTCCACTGCCAATTTCCAGATGGTTAACCATACTGAAATTTGATTAAGTAGCATCACCTAACTCAATAAATGTGCTAATTACAGATGATGAGCAAACTTCCAGTCTACAAACATGAAACCTGACTTGCAGAAATTGTTAATTTGCTGTGTTCCTTTCAAACAATAATTTGATGCACTAAATTCCCTAGAATAGGTTTATCAGTGCTAACCTTCCTGGACAACACACAGACAGTGTCTGAGCTCACCTAAGAGCTTTTCCAGTTTAGTGTTAATGTGCACTGCAAAAAGCTGTTGACACTTGGGTGCTCTTGAAAAGTATGGGGAGCTTTGGCTGCTGGGGATTTTGGCACTTTTTTAATGGAAGAACATCTTTTGGTTTGTTGGTATTTTAAAAGTTCTTAATTGCCTTTCTCCCACTACAAGTAGCTTATCACCCTTGGAGGAGTTTGCTCAGGTTATTAATATTCTGAGGAATATTACGATGTATGCCCTAAAGTTGTCAGGTTATATACACATCAGAGTTTAACTCTTACTACCAATCAATCTCTTGTCCTCTTCTTTGGTATCTCCACAACTTTTTCATCGATTGGTGTATTTCCATCAACTTTCAAAAAGTAGGCATTTCAGTTAATTAGTTCCTAATGTTTTCATGAAATCTGGCAGCTGGGTAGCAGGGACACACCCAGAATAAATGCCCCATTCATACAGAATTAAGCTTTTATTCATTGTTTAAGGCAACAGTTGGCTGACAAAATGATCAGGCATTTCCTTCCTTTTGCCTGGAGAAAATACGTGGTGGTGCTGGGGTACCAGGATGTGGGGATTTAGGGGACAAAAGACATAGTTTGTGTGGGTCTAGGCTTTTGTTTTGCTGTTCCCAGAAGGGCTTGTTTAATTAATGTCCTATGTTAGACAGAAGAAGGTGCTACAATTTTTTATCAGTTTGGAAGTCTTCCCCCCCATTTTAATTAAATTAAACAATGATTTGGCCTTTAGGGCTTCATAAAATCCACTATAAAACTGCTTATGCCAGGCTTAAAACCTCATTATTTAATAATATGCTCCCACTAAATATCTGATATTCATTTCCTGTTCTGCAAGATGTTGTAACAATCCTCCACTAGCTACTACTAATCTGAGGCATAGATTTTATTGTGTGTTTTTTAATTGAGCTGTTGCTCAGCTGCAGCAATAGGGCCAGGCAAAGTTATTTAGAAGGCAGAACAGGAATGGCACATTTAGAATTGTCAATTACATAAGATTGTATAGCCTATATCCATTTGAAGATGGAAATAAGATGAAGAATGTAGCATCCATTCAAAGATAAAAGGCTGACAAGTTTTAATCCCTGCCCAATCTATTTGTATAATTTAATGTTTAGAAAGGCTTAAACACTTAGGGAAATGAATCAAGTGAACTAGAATGTTTTTCCTGAATGTGTTACTTTTTCCCTTTTAATCATTAAAAAAATCTAGTTTTGATTAAATAGCAGCAGTACAATTTTTATTGAAATGGCAACCGTATAGCTACATTATTCAGATACAACACATAGCCTCTAGATAAGGCGTAGCTCAGTTTTATTCTTGTCTTGCATTGAATAAAATCTTGTGAAAGCCTCATTGAAAACCCTGTGGCAAATGAGAACTGGGACCTCTCAAACAACGTGCCAGGATTTCATAAGTTTCCTCTTTGGCACTCACACTGCGTTGGTTTAGTTAGATATGACATGGATATTTATCTGCCATAATTTATGTTTCCTGCAAAGTCATTCTGTGGGGCTTCAGGCAGGCTTAGGGGACTGATTTACGTAACAAGCACAATGAGCTGTGGCCATACCAGCTTGCCAAGAGAAATGCATTTGGGAGTTTTATGGCTTGGCATGGCTTTCTCAGTAACAGGATCCTCATAGCATTCTTAGTCACTCCGACTGCATCAACACTTCTAACAAGAGCATGGCTCAGGCAGAGTACAATGGGAAAGCATTTGTCTTCTGGACTATGGTCTTAATGCAGAAATCCAGCTCAAGACTCCTTTCTATGCTTAGCAGAGAGAAAGGATCTTATTTCAAGATTACTCAGCTCTTTCCAAGTTCGATGAACCAAGTCTCTCTGCCCTGCCTTATATATCAATGGAATAACAACCTACCTGATGGAGTCAATGGAAACTAACTCCTTCTTAACAGAGGAAGCAGATTTTTTTTAATCAGTTTGTGAAAAAATTCTACATGTAAATCAAGGTCTGAACTAGTGTTACATGTACAGATGCAAAAAGCCATAATGTGATTTTATTTTGACATTGAAAATTGCAGCATTAACTTTCGTTTTCTTCACCCCGTCCCCTCCAAACACAGTCCTCCCTGAATTCTGCATATGAATTTTCTTCTGCTGCCATGGTGGTTAAATCACTGTCAGGTCTATTACATTAGTGGATGAGGAAAAGAATTTGGGATTAAATTCCTTGCAGCATGCATGCATTTAGATTTTAGGAAGTGCGATTCCAAGAAAACAACAGATTTAGGTGTCTGCAATCTTCTTCTTGAACCTGAAATTGCTGAAGATGACTCTGTTATCTCCCAGTTTCTATGATAACGAAAGTGCAATGCTTTAAATATTCAAATTTCTATCACTTTATTATTTGAAAACTCACCACTGAGCCTGTGAACAGAAAATGTTTTAGGTGAATGATACAAATGAAGGAATATGATTACGTTTTAGCGTCTCCCCATGCTCTTACTGTTTCAGAATTATGTGCATGAAGACATGTTGCTAGTTCTTTTTAACCTTAGGATTGTATTAGGAAAAGCATTTATACCATGCTTGGCTTAGATGGGATATTGGTTCAAATTACGTACTTTTAATTGGAGAGTCATGAAGAGTCTGTTTTCAGTAGGAAGTCCCCTTCCTGAATTTCACTGGCTCTGATTTCCATCCTGTCTTCAGGAGCTGTCGTGTGATAATCACAAGTGTTTGTATGTAAATAACCTGATATTTTCTGTGAGAGAGCTCTGTGAGATCTGAACACTTTTTCCCAATGGTAATGATGCTGTATGGTCTATATGAAATTTAGCAAGAGTACCAAGGCTGCTTGGTTGCTGACACAACTCTTATCAACATGAGAATAAATATCATGTCTTGTCTTCAAGAAAGTCCCTGCAGAAGCACCTGAGAACATGTCAAGATCACTCTAGACAGAAAGACCCACCTATAGACAAGCTCTTCAAAAATCTCGTGAATGAGTTTGTTTCCTTGTAGGTAGGGCTGGATGAGAACATTAAAACCCTCAGGTTTTCCCCTTTCACTACTGGTAGGTTGTGTGAATATTTTTGTCTTCTCTCTCCTTTTTAAAAATTACTTTCCCCACCATTTCTAAAGAAAATTATGTTCAGAGCTGCATTTTCAGACAGTTACAATCACTCTTTTCTGGTTTTCTTCTTTATTTTATCATTGCCAACTTTATTTTTATTTGAAAAGCTTGTAAAAGAGTTGTACAGCTCTTTTACTTTCCTATCTACCTCTTATAAAAAACAACTTTTAAAGCTAGGTAGTGGAAGGAAGGTAGACTTCAATTATTGCATAGATCAAAGAGAAGATTGTGTTACTTCAAGAAGATAAATAGAAAGAATTGAGAAATGGGGTGGGAAAAGTGTAGTCAAAAAACCAGGAATAGACAGGAATAAGTAGATAACAGCTTTTGAGGAGAGGGAAGAAACAAGTGAAATGTAAAACAAAAAGCAAAATTTAAAAAATCAAGGCACAAGTATAAAGAGATGGAAATAAACATTCAAGGACTGGAAGGAGGAAGTAGTGCCTCATCCCTTCTTTGTACATTAATTGAGACCTGTGTGGAACTGAAATGACAGTTGTGGAGAAAAAGTGTTGAAAAGATAGTTAAAATCTTAACAAGACACTCATCCTCCATCAGAAAGAGAGCTGACAGAAACAACACACAGTAACAAACGTGGTTTGCTCACTGCAGTCACAGGGAGAGGGGGCTGACAGTGGCAGCCACAAGATCCAGCCCCTCAAGGTGTCTCTCCACAAGGCCTCTCCAGTGCCCCAGAAAAGCAATGGATCAGGGAATATGGACAGAACGATCACCGTGCTCTTTAGCAAGAACACCAGCCCTTGTCTTACAAGCCCAGGCCACTAGGAGATGCCAGTGTCTGCTCACCTTGGGAAAGACTTCAGGCACCAGGAAGGAAAACCTCTCCAATCAAAACAACAGCACCTAACTAGGGAAGACAGCCTCATCTTTTAATTAAATGTTTGCTGATGACCCTATTGTCTTGGCTTTCCTTTTTCTGAAGTGCTTAACTCAGGGGATTTTATTGCTAGTAGACAAAAAATAAAAAATGAAAAACAATTTCAAATTTCTTCTAAACAGCTGGGCTGTGTAGGCAGATAAAATCATGATGACAGGATTTAGAGTTAAGGAACTATATGTAGAATTATTAACTGGAAAAATTCAATTTTTCTAAGCTGAAATCCTCGAAGAAAACAACCTGTCGCATCGAAATGTTATTGGGATGAGTGTTAATTTGGAACTATTACCATTAACATGAAGATTTCTGGGGATCCTCCCATCTAGTTCATCAGCATGGGAAAGTTCCCTGATTAATTTTCTTCTTATTTCTCCCAGCTGGAGCCAGAACATTTCATTGGCCTCTCAGATTTTCCCTGGATGAGAGGACTCTTTCCCTTAATTTCTAATAAGACCACTGAAAAGTAGCAGGTTAGCAGTAGTAGCGATTGTCAGTCCACCTTGCAGTTCCCTGTTCCCACCAGACAAGGTGCAGCCCAAGCTCTTGCCCACCCTGAGTTTAGGGAAGTCAGTGAATTCACAATAGCTACTAAAAGAAAGTATTCCTGACTTATCCTCCTGACAAAGGCCACTAAAAACTTTGATGAAAACAACATCTTCAGCAGTGGGTCCTCGTTGTGTTAAGTCATTAACTCCAAATGGAAAATGTAAAATTGGTATTGCAGAGCACTTCCCATAATCATTAAAACTAAAGTAGCTGCATTACAAATGGTTCTGTGGGAAGGATAAGACTTGTTATTTCATTATGCATGGTTTGCTGGTTATTTATAGGCAAGGGTGCACTGTAGCTTATGTGGCTAACAACACCCACAAAATTACGTCTGTAATTGGGTTAATGACAAAAAACCCCTCCTAGACCAGGCTCTGCACAACTAAGATAAGCACAGCTGTCTTTCCCATCACCAAGACGTATATCACTGAGTTATACTCACAATCTCCATGTCAGGAATAGTGAAGCAGCAGTAGAAAAAGAAATCAGACATAATAGGCTTCTATAGACATATTGTTTTAATGGTCACTGCCTTCTTTTTCAATTTTAAAGCTATACAAAAACTCAAGGAGGTAATTGTTTGTAGAACTATAGTAGCAGGCACACAAGGAATGTAGCTGTGATCTAGCAAAGCTGGGCCAGTGATCTACCAAAGTTGATCAGTGTTTTCAATGAGAGGGTAGCTCAGCAATTGTGTGTTCCACAATGGTGCCAGGGTTTAAATGCCACATAAAGCAGCAGTGACCTCTCTTTTCCCCATCCCCATGCTTGAGCTAGCAAGAATTTGTGAGAGACAGAGACAGAGAGATTAGGGGTTGTGTCCCACTAGAAATTTGCCTCACTGGGGCAAAATCTTTTGGTGTATAAAGGAGAGGAGTATAGACCTCAAAAGTAAGCTGCATTCTAATGAAGATAAAAGAAAGGCCAGCTTCGTCTTCCTCCTTGTATCATGCACAGAGGAAGAAATGCAGAATTGAGAAGGTAAACACTCATTCAAATAGAAAACTGTAGAGTGATCCACAGGGAGAAGATGGTGATGGTTGGGACCTAATAGTTGGGATCTTAAAAGAAAAAAAGCAAACAAAAGAAAAGCAAAAACCCTAAACACTTAAAGATTTCATAGGTAAGTTTTCTGACTGGGATAGGCTGTTCCAGCTCTTCTGGGAGGATAACCTTCTCTTTCCAAAATTTTGTGTCTTGTCCAGATGACTCTTTCATTTGGGCTGTCTAGGTAGTCTCTCTGAAAACACCTCACCCACATCTGCGTGAGCAAGGAGGTAGGTTTCATCTACCTTAAGAGGCATAAATGGACTCTGAAGTTGGCTACAGATGATGAGTGGCCACATGCCTATGGGGAGCTGATAAGGAAGTTACTGGAGGGAGATGGCAGGATAGGGAGAAGGAAACCATGCTCAGGGACATGGGAGTGCCTGCAGTGGTGCTTCTTCTGGTCCTGCCCACACAGCTCCCCAGTGGCAGATCTCCATATGCACCTAGCACTGGCAGGATCCAGCATCCCAGAGCAACAGAGTGCTGGAAAGAAAAGGATGGAGAAAGAGAGAAATGGGGCTAAGTACAGAAGCATGAGCTCAGCCACACAAGAGAGAAAAGGGGCTTTTTTCAGAGAAAATGACAAATAGAAATTGCCGAGGAAGGAAACAGAAAGTGGGGCTGGATAGATCTGAAGTAGATGCAAAAATTTAATTGGCAAAGATGACATAAATTTAGACAAAAATCTGTAGATAAGCTTTTTATTCAAATACATGTAAAACTTGGCATTTGCCAGTTCAAGCAGTAGCAGATCTTTTTTTTTGTATTACACTTCAAAGAGGTAGCATTCAGCTGCACCTATCAGAGTGGATAGATGCAGCTGAATAAAGATGTGGCCTCCTCGTTTCACAACACAGAGATATAGTATGGGCTGCCTACTGCCAAGGTACCACTGTTTTCACAATACCCAAGAGAAAGAGAATGTTATCCTTATTATTTTATTTTTCTGCTTCTTTATACATCAAGTTAGTTCCTAATCACCCTGCTGGGAAGTTTTGTTTTGTTGTGATGTAGGGTTTTTTTTAAAAGGCTTGACCTCTATTTTCAACTTCCATCAAAAAACTGCCTTTTTTCACTTCTAAAGAAATATAAATTATATGATCCCTTCTAAAACTAAGAGCTTATATACCATTTTCAGAGCAAAACTAAGGAATCTAATCTTTTTTTTCTCATGGTTCCCTACAGAGACAGTTTTGCTTTACCTGCTATGTGCATTTTCTCTCTGCCCATGTTGTCGCATTGATTGTCCTTGAACCAGCAATCTTTGTTACAGGACTCTCATTTTCGGTGTAAGTGCATAGTCCCACTGTTGCCTGTTCATATGGGGTTTTTTGATTCCCAGAATACTGTAGAGATTCCAGAAAGCTCCTTGGCATTTCAATAGGTACTGTAATTTTATCTTCATATTTTAGAATCAGCTTAGTTTGGCAGAGATAGCACATTAGGAATTGTTTCTCTGGGTGTCCCATACACAAACTACTCTCTACAGCCGTTGTTTCAGCATTCTTTGAAATGGCTTTGCTATATTAATTTATTCAGTTCAGCTCCACATTGTTATCAGTTTTTCCATTTTTATTTATAAATAGAAATGCTCCAATGCCTTTGGCTTCTGCAATGGGTGATTTCTATAGAATTTCTACTATCTCAGCACATGCTTTGTCCGCAGCTCATTAAGTGCTGTCAAACTATGCAGAGGGTTATAAATTTTAGTCTTTTTGTGCCCCATAAAGCTCACCTTTCTTTTTATGACAGGTGTTATATCAACCAATATGTACTGTGCTAGTCCTCTATGAGGGGTGAGAGATGCTGTGAGACTGAACTATAAATCAGATAATTTTTTACCCAGGCGTTTTTGCTGTCTTTACAGGTATTTTAGTTATTAAGCTAAAGGGATTCAGAAAATAGGTATTACTTTAAAAGCATTCCAACTTTAACTTAAGACTCTCTTGTCTTTTGCCAGAATGTACAAAATCTGACAAAAAAATCAGACTTCTAAGGCCCTTCTTTAAGGCAGTTCAGCAGTCTCTCATGTGCCTTAATCACTGTGGGCACACTTCCCCAAGACTTGTTATTTGAAAGCAACAAGCAGAAGTAGTTTGTGGATTTTTTGAGGAGGAGAAAAGAAGAGGGAGGGGAGGGGGATCAGTACATGTGAGCAGCTCCCAAGTTTGCTGTGCCTAAGTGAAATCCTGTGACCAGTGCCTGCACAAGGTCATGTGAAGAGATGGGAGAGAGCTATCATGGCCCAAGTGAAAGAGAGAGAAGAGGAAGGATGATGTGCATGGGGTGAGTTATTGATGGACAGTTCTTAACATAACCATATCATGTCAAATTTGCTTAAATCTTAAGTCTGCTTAAGTCTTGTTGCTGGGAAAGAGTTGTTGTCTTGGTTTCAGCTGGGGTAGAGTTCGTTTTCTTCCTAGTACCTGGTACAATGCTTCAGTGTTTTGGCTTCAGTAGGAGTGATATTTATAACACACTGAAGCTTTGGTCGTTGCTGTGTAGTGTTTATCCTACATCAGGGACTTTTCAGTGTCTCCTGCTCTGCCACTGAGGAGATGCACAAGAAGCTGGGAGGGAGCACGGCCAAAGGGATACTCCATACCATCGAATGTCATGCTCAGTATATAAACTAATGGGAGCTGGCTGGGGGGGACCAATCCTTTCTCAGGGACAGGCTGGGCATCACTCAGCAGATGGTGAGTAATTGTATTGTACAACACTGGTTCTTCTTGGGTTTTTGCATTATTTTTTGCAAAATTTTTTTTGCATTATTACTATTATCTACTATATTTATTTCATTTCAATTACTAAACTATTCTTATCTAAACTCACGAGTTTTACCAGTTTTTTTCTATTCTCCTCCCCATCCCACCAGGGGGAAGGGGGGGCGAGAGGGNTGTCAAATTTGCTTAAATCTTAAGTCTGCTTAAGTCTTGTTGCTGGGAAAGAGTTGTTGTCTTGGTTTCAGCTGGGGTAGAGTTCGTTTTCTTCCTAGTACCTGGTACAATGCTTCAGTGTTTTGGCTTCAGTAGGAGTGATATTGATAACACACTGATGCTTTGGTCGTTGCTGTGTAGTGTTTATCCTACATCAGGGACTTTTCAGTGTCTCCTGCTCTGCCACTGAGGAGATGCACAAGAAGCTGGGAGGGAGCACGGCCAAAGGGATACTCCATACCATCGAATGTCATGCTCAGTATATAAACTAATGGGAGCTGGCT
>VZTN01029717.1:1451-51566 GCA_013400515.1 Erpornis zantholeuca | reverse complement strand
GGGACCAATCCTTTCTCAGGGACAGGCTGGGCATCACTCAGCAGATGGTGAGTAATTGTATTGTACAACACTGGTTCTTCTTGGGTTTTTGCATTATTTTTTGCAAAATTTTTTTTGCATTATTACTATTATCTACTATATTTATTTCATTTCAATTACTAAACTATTCTTATCTAAACTCACGAGTTTTACCAGTTTTTTTCTATTCTCCTCCCCATCCCACCAGGGGGAAGGTGGGGCGAGAGGGAGAGCATGGCTGTCTACAGTACTTAGTTGCCACTTGGGGTTAAACCACAACACCCGTCTCTGCTGTTTGACACAATCACTGGTCATTCCTTTAAGAGCAGGGCATGATGGCTGAAGAAGAAAATTCAGGATTGTTGTCAGACTGTGCATTGTCAAGAGTTTTGTCTGCTTTCATTTCACCTCCCTTGTCCTCACATCCTCTTCATTCACCCTCACTGTTCCAGCCAGCACACATCTGCAGATGAAATGCCTTCACAGGGTGTGTTCCCATTCTCCCCCAGTCACTGCAATCACACGTCAGCTCTAGGGCTCAGATGTGGTCTCTGAAGGAAAGGTGATACGCTGACTGTCCACTTCGCTCTATGCTCTTTGCCTGCTGAACCAGTTTTGGCTAAACTGATGGCAATGTCTGTATCTTTCTGTTTGATCTTCAGAGGTTCATGGGCACGTGAAAAGTGTTCAAGCTTTCTTACTCGTATGCCATATTTTGAAGTATATGATGATAAACTTATTGATGTCCTTGTGGAGAGCTGTAGCACAGACCATTAGGAGTGTGGGAGTCCCTCTCAAAAACTGACCTGATCCCATAAGATATTGATTACTCTCTGGCTGAAATTGGACTGGAGGATGTTTGCCATTTTTCACGGGCACTCTCCACCTCACAGGACTGTGCTATTTAACACCACTGTGTGATTATAAATGAAAAGGATGAATGGCAGTGTCTTGTTTCTGCATCACTAAAATCCTATAAATTTACACTGGTATTTATAGCTCCACATTTCTTTGTCCTATAGTAACACTCCTGAGCTGCTCATCTCCTTGTATAAAGGCTAATCAGTACAGAAGTATTACTGATACCTAACCCCTTCCCTGTGCTTATGGAGGAAGAAGGAATTCGGCTCCTGAAAGCTGTAAAATAAAAAGCAGGACTACAGCACTGACCAACAGCAAACCTTTATTTAATTTACTTACCAGATTAAGTTGATTCCTGTTAAGGAAGTTACTGTAAAAAATTCCTCTTCCACTCAAGTTCTGTGACAAAGCTGCTGACCAAAACTGTGTTTTGGAATCCCGTGCTGAGAAGGAAGAAATAGGATGCGATTTACACACAAATACAAGATCCCACACAGCATATTTATGATCAAAAGTACACCAAGGAAGAGTCCAAAGGCCTCAATTTTTAGAAACGCTTAATCCACTTACAGCAAAGAGGATGTAATAACAGGCATTTCTGTTTGCACTCACAACCTTTTCCATCCTAATTTACAGAAAAAAATTATAGCTATTCCTTACAGGTATTCCAGGATTAGACTCTTATATTTTGCTAATGGTTTGTATATAATTCAAAATCAATCACTTTTAGAATATCCTCTTTTTCTTTTTATACCAGGTATGTTCGTAGTCAATGGGAGAGTGATGAACTATAATTTGACTATGGTGCTCTTTGCTTCTACTTTAGCCACAATTTGAAATCCCATCTATTTTAGACCTGGGCATTAAAGATAATCTCATGAGTAGAGATAGGCACTAAATAAAAATAGAGCCTTACGTGTAAGATGTTTAACATGGCCATTTAAAAGCCATATTAACTTCAGTTGTCGTTATGAGCAAGGCTTTGAACCCGGGAGAGAGAAATGTGAACAGACAAAAAGGGACGTTTACTGTGTAGCAACATGGGCTCCCAAGAATCATCACCCTTGCGAGATGCCCCTGCACAGATGCACCATTATTACAGCAAATTTATGAGAGAATGTCCATCTGGGCAGCTTAGTCTGCACGAATTCAAGAAACTTTTGGGCCTTCAAGGGCTGGATCCACAGGGAGACCTATACATTAAACGAGTGTTTGAAATCTTTGATCTGAATCAGGTAAACTTTCTTTTCCTTATTTTTTTTAATCTCATACAACTGCTTTGTTTGTGAGTTGTAGCCTGCAGGCTCTTCTTTGTGCTACGGTCCCAAAACTGCTCCCGTGGACTGGTTTGCCATTAAGGCGCACTAGAGGTGAAGAAGTGGGACTGTGCTTTGAGGGTTTGCATTAGGACTTTTGTTAGTACTTTCTGGGAGCAGTTAAAAAATTGTCAAGAAACAATTCTTAAAAAGATATGTAATTTCCAGTTCACTGGTTATTCTTCTATTTGTTGCTTATCCTGTGCTTGTATATATGCATATGAAAACATTGGTGTGCTCAAAGTTAATAAGTTCTTACAACAATGTTGGACAAAGGGGAAATATGGTCTGCACTTATCTGAAGATGAACTGCAGTGTATATAAATGGATTTAAATTGATTTTCTCGGAGTACTATATTGAACATGTGGCAGAGGGGAAAACAACTCAGATGAGCAGTTCACACACAGTGTACAAGCCACAAGACCAAATACCACTGAATGGTCAAGCACTTTCTCCAGGCTATACTTCTAGTTTACCCTCCTTTCTACTGCAATAACTGCTTATAATTGTGATCAGTTCTCTGTAATGTAGCTGGCTCCCAGACAGAGAAGATATATTTCCCTTAGTAGTACAGACAAGGCTGAATACACAGTCATTTGGTACCTCTGTGTTCACCCTTTTCTAGGTTTGTCTTGAGCACTGCCTCATGCTTGTAAGGTCCTGGAGCTAGCCACCTTGAGCCCTCCACTCACTGTGCTGCTGAGTGACCTGGGGCACATGCTCTACAGTACCGGGAAACCTTCAGATTTGTTGAGACCTTCAGATTCTGGGTTAATGTAGAAGTGAGGAGAGTTGAATCAAAGCAGGTTACAGAAAGATGATTTACTCATTCTTTGCTGTGGCAGTGGCCAAAGACACCTAAAACAAAATAGGGACCATCTGCTATTTGTTGCTTCTCTATCTGGCATTACAGAGTTGTGTCACCCTGCTCTGCAGCCTGTCATCACTTGTACATGAAGTGGTTAAGCTGCCAGATATTGAAGCAACTGCTTTCATGAGAAGTGGAGGACAGATGCTTGGAGGAACTTAATACACGTTTTAAATGTAGACGGGCGGTATGTATAGCGGCAAGAGCAGAGAGGCGTGAAGAGCTGCACCGGGATTGTCAGCTGGAGAGCACTCTGCCTTTTCAGCACAGCTTTCAGAATTACTGTCCTGAAAGATCTCAGCTGCCTCATCTGTGTGGCTTAACTCCCTCTTTTACCGGGAACTTTTTTGCTGCATCTTTCTGAACTTTTGTCTTCATCCTTGTCTTCTTCAGCTGAGCTAAGATCAACACAGGCTAAAGAATGGGAAAAGAGGGTAATGACCAGGAAGTCAGTCTCGCAGGAAAGCTGCTTCATCAGCTGTCTTATTGCTGACCATCACATCCAACTTTCAGAAACACATCCTTGGGGGACTGCAGGGTATGGCTGTACAGTCAACAAGGGAGAAAGCATCTCTCCCTACTCTCTTCTCCCTTGTCGGTATTTTGTAATTCTTGGGGTCACAGACAGCAGACCAATGAGGGGTGGCCTGTTTGATTACACAAACTGGGTGGTTGGAATGCAGTCCCTTTGCCAGGGAAGGCCATATGTGTCCAGATGGTGTCTTCATATAGCAGCACCTCTACCAGTCCCTACAGATATCCCTTTTCTTCAGGTGTTTCATAACAAGTTTTACTGAAAATTTCAGCTTTCCATGTAATGTGGAGTTGAACTGTGGTTGCAGCAAGGACATTCCAACCTGTAGATTAGTTCCCAAGGTAAAACAAAAATGAGGAAATAAACCCCCAGAAAAACAGAGTGGAGCAATAGGTATTAAACAACAGAGCCACTAGGAATCAAGCTAGACTGCAGCAAAGCTCAGAAATCTATGCTGATCAATAGCCTGTGAGGTTTTGTAAAGGTATATTAGATTTTGAGAGGATCAACCTTGCTAGGGAAGGTCATCAGGCAAATGAAACTAAAACTGGCATATTTTAGACCAACAGATATTTTTATTCAGAAAAAAATGGGAAGGAGCAATTTAAGATGTAAGATGCAAGATTAAATCCTGTGCCCATGGCAACTTTTTACAGAGCTTTACAGATTTTCTGTATTTTAATCTCTATTCAGCATAATGATTGTATTCCTTTTCTTTCTCTTGCATTTTTAAAGGCACTCTGTTTTCATAAATTTAATTTTTTTTCATTTATTTCCAAGATGAATGGCCACTATGTTTAAAGAATACTTTTAGAAACAAGAAGCATCGATCAAATGCTTTTCAAGTACACACCTGTGATGTTTTTCTATGTGATAAAGCTGAGAATAAAGTGGCAACAGACAGCTTCTTAGGGCAGGAAGAAAGGAATGTTTCATGTTGTTGATAAGCTAAAAAAAAGAGGATCTCTTTATTCCATATACTCTCTTTTTATCTTATAACCTTTCTACAGAATTTTCTCTTCCCCAGGATTTTTGGAAAAACTTAGGATTTGATCCTGAGAAGTTTTTAGTTAAGTACTGATGCGTGAAGAGTGGTCAGTGATTGGCTGACTGGGGGTATCACACTGTGGGCTCTGAAATGGCAGCTGTTATTGTACAAATAAGGGGCCTGTGACATTGTGCAGAACATTTAGGCACTGTGCTGTATTAAACAGATGAGAATCTTTCATCTCCACGCCACAGAATTTAATCGATGTAGGTGTAAAATGCACAAATTCAGAAATAATTTGGTCATTTTTGGTTGTATTCAGTTCCTTCAGTACTTTAACAGCTTCTGAGGTATGATCAAAATTTTGTTTCCTTTACTACTGCATTCTTTTCTGGTTTTTGCTTTCTAATAAAGGGGTCACTATCCCAGTGAGTGGCAGAGTACACAAAACTTCTTGATGGAAATTATTTCCTTTCTTGTAAAAGTGCCCTTCATACAGAAGTGCTGTTATAATTAGATGGTTGGCAAACTTGAATCTTCTCCCATGCTTCCCCCAGCTGACTTTTTATAGCTATATGACCTGATTTTTTCCTGCTCTAACCATGGTTTAATAGTGGACTTTTACCATTTAAAATCATTATGAATTCTATTGCTGAAGCTTATAAAAACCATACAGTTAAGGGACTAGTTTACAGTTGATCTAAATCTAGAGAAACTCATTATGGAAAATTTGAGTCATTTAATACGGTCTTCTCAGCATAAAATATATTTTTCACATGTAGGCTTCTGTTTTCTCAAAATAGGAATCTGCTCAGGAAGCTCTGCTAAAGAGTTAGTCCAGCCATTAATCTACAATTCCAATTATAGCATCTTAATACCTCTAGTTAATCTGAGGACATCCATGTTTGGAGGTATATAACAAGATGATAAAACACTCTTGAAAGGTGCATAGATTTTCCCCTCTGTGTTTCATATGTGCCCAGTTTAAAACCTCTAGCACGTAAGGTGTGAAATATTAACCTCACAGGCTGCCAGTGGGACTGTGGTGAGGGGACGTAATTACAGTTGTGAATTGCATTTCTCCTTCTCATCAGCTTTGCTGCTTCCAGCTGAAGCCTGTTACAGACACCCTTCTCTCTCCTAGGATTTCCAGTAAAAACCCCAAATTTCCAGTAAGCTGAAAATAGTTAAAAAGAATAATAGCAACATGGTAATTTTTTTTTGACAATTTGCGATAGATTGAAAGCCCAGTCTTCACTCAAGTCATTAATGCAAATACCAACAAGAACTCATTTGCAAGGCAAACCTTACCATTCCTTGCCTTTCTTTAGGTTGGAGATAATAAAGTAGTTCAGCTCTCCACTCATGGAAATTACTACAGCCAGTGGACATATGGCAGAGAAGGGGACATCTTCACAGAGCAATTTAATGCCATGTGGAGATGGAGATCTCCGTTGCTCTCGGCAGCGGGCAGACCATTTCATGCCAAAGAGGCAATGGTGCTGTGGCTGTTTGGCTCCTTGGGCTCAGTTGCCTGACATGCTCATGTGTGTATGGGTACAGCTACAAGGTAAGGTACACCTGTAAGGTATGGGAACACCCATGAGGTACGGGTACAGTTGTGAGGTAAGGGTACAGCTGTGAAGTACGGGTACAGCTGTGAAGTACGGGTACAGCTGTGAGGTAAGGGTACAGCTGTGAGGTATGGGTACAGCCATGAGATATGGGTACAGCCATGAGGTATGGGTACAGATGTAAGGTATAGGTACAGCTGTGAGGTATGGGTACAGCTGTGAGGTATGGGTACAGCTCTAAGGTATGGGTACAGCTGTGAGGTACGGGTACAGCTGTGAGGTATGGGCACACCTGTAAGGTACAGGTACAGCTGTAAGGTAAGGTAAACCTGTGAGCTATGGGTACACCTATCAGCACTGTACAGGTATTCGTGACTCTGGCTGAACAGAGCACACCTGTTCAATGTACAAAGGCCATTTCCAGGCAGGGTCTGTTTCTGTGCGAGGTTAGTGACAAAGGCTGTGTCCCAAAAGCTTTCTTCCCAGGAACGTACTAAATAACCACTAACCTTTTCTAGTGTGTCTCTTGTGCAGACTACCAGTGGTTTCATAATTAAATGACCCTATACACCAAGAACAGAGATGTCTTTTTAATTTTTTTTAGTTTCTTAAAAACAGGGCCTATAATGGAAAGATTTTCAGCCCTTCCTTGCCTGCTGTGAGATGCTTTGCTAATAATTAAACATACAAACATGCAAACAAATAAATATGCTAGTGAAGTTTGAAAGCTGTTCTTCATCATTCTTAACAGCATTGAAAAATAAAGATGCTGAATGCTCTGAACTGTAATTGCAAAGTTCATTTTCCTTGAGATTATCACAAGGAGTGCAGAAGGTAGCATTTCAGCAGACGTTTTATTGATGACTCATGCATTAATACTTGTAAGCATTATTTATAAAATGACATTGCCAGGATAATAAGTTACCACTTTATCTTTTGCCACAGCTTTCCAATGAAAACTTTCAAAAATAACGTGTTTATTAAAATATAAGTGCAACCAAATGAATTTTTTAAAGGATTCCCTTTCTTAGATTTGAAGAGTCCCTTTTTAGGGAAAAATTATCTCAGTCTTCTTCGCCCTTAAACTATTTGTAATACAAAAATTATAAATCTGCAAGCAGATACAAATACATTTAATTCTTCTTACTTTTTTTTCCTCCCCCTGCATCTCAGTCCATGCATAACTGGCAGTCCTAGTTCACGCATCCTAATTATGAATTTTAGAGAGGAAACAGTTATGTTCACCTAAAATATCTCAGTAGTTGCCAAGTATGCTGATGCATATTTGGTTTTCAGTGAGAATATGTATCATATTTCAGTGCTGTTATATCCATAAAAATGAGGTTTCACTGATGTTAAAGGAGAAAACATAGAGAAAAATAATGTCTGGTGTATCCATAATACATTGGAAGTGTTATTTGCTCTAAGGCAAAAATAAGGAAAAATTCTACAGTCAGCACTGTTTCTATTTAACACTTATTCTAAAATATTTTCTTTCTTTTAATCAGAAACCCAGATCACTGTCATTCATTTCCTGCTATCTTGCAGATAGGTTTTGCCACCACTAAAAATAAAATTCAATCACTGTGATTGATTGATTGACTGATTGAGTTCTTATGACCTCTGAAGGACAAAATTTGTACAGCCATTTAACACATGAAGCAATGTACTGAAAATGGGATGCTGCTGTTGTAGTTTTCTTACTGCTTCTGTTGGCATGAATTGATATTAGCTACAAGAATAAGTGTCTGTTGCTTTGTAAGAAAATCAGATTCTAAAAGGTAGGATTACTGTGATGAGTAAAGAAGATTAATAGGTATGTGGCACTGAGAGAAAATTATGCAAGTTCAAGGATTTTCTGTTAAAATTTATAAAACATTGGACAGACCATGTCAGAGAACACTATTTTCTGCTACACTTCTTGTGCAGAGATAAGGTTGGTAGATGCACAAAAACAGACACTCCACAACAGTTTTAGAAACCTTTAGATAAGGAGCGACCAGCTGATGTCAATCTTTAATCATTTTTCTACTTTGTGTTTTTCGTTTAAAATGTAAAGTAGTTCTCTGATAGAGTTCATCTGACATCATTATGCAAATTAGAATGATAAAAAAAGATTTTAAAATGAATCCATTTAAATATAAAGAAAAAAGTTTTAAAAGGATGTTTGATGTAGAACAGATAATAAGAAATGCAAAAATATGTTACTTCAATAGAACTTTGTTGTGTGTAGGGATGATTACATAGCAATGTAAACTAAATCTCAAATCTTTTTTTTTTGCTTCTTTCCCTTTTTTGTTTTTCCTGAAGAGTAACTGTTTCCCTTTACTCCTTGTACTTTGAATAAATCTGATAAGTGTGGGGAGGCAGACCACCTTTCCCTTTTTTCTCATCCTAGCTCCTTCCCCACTGTCCTTCTGTGTCTTTGTAGTTCAAAATTTCATGTAGACTTTTCAGCATCTGATTTTGTGTTCTAGATATAAATAGATGTTATCTTCTTTTGGTTATAGGGACATGAATGTGGTTAGCCAAGTACACCATCTTTGGCATGATAAATTAAAAAAAAGTGAGAGTCATTTGTCCCTGAAATTCTCTATTAAATCAGTGTTTGCACGTCATATTCCATGAAAAGCATGCAAATGTCCACAGAAAGATGGAATATTTTTCAGAGGTCTTTTGTTGATTATTGTAACTTATTCTTCATTTGGCTTTCAGCGGGTTTTTTCCTTCCACTATTTCCACCTTAAGAATTGTGAGAGAGGGAGAGGAATCTTATTTTCATCTCTATGAAGCAACTAGTCAATAGATTCCAGTGAAGATATTATTTTGTTAAAGACTGCAGGGCCCAACTGAGCAACTGTTACCTAGCACGATGTGTTAACTGCCTTCCACATGATCGCAGATGGTGTGATGAGCTCTAAAAGGATGAAAACAAACGCACACAAGAGAGCAATGCTTCAAAAACTACCTGGAACCTAAATCTTAAGCATTTCCACTTCTTGTGGGATTAGCTATAATGGCTCAGAGCATCTTTACTGAGTCTCCTTTCCTGGGAAATATCACCTTCAGTTGGGCTTCCTTTCCCAGGCTGTCTTGCTTTGCTGACAGTCTGGGGAATAGCAGCGGTGACATGAATTGTCAGGCTGCCTAAGGAGACGCTTAGCCCGTTTGCTGCATCCTTACATGTTTGCAGGCTTTACCAAAGCTGACACAATAAAATTGAATGAACCATTTAATAGACAGTAAGGATGATAATCAGAGAAATATTTTCCCAAACTTTCCTGAACTACTTTCCTCTTTTGTGTCATAAGTCGCTGAATAGTTGTGTGAACATAGGTTCAGGAACACGCATAACTTTAGGGATGTCTTCAGCCTGAAATGACTCCTTGGACACTTTTCTCAGCCTATTCTAACCAACCAGCTTAGCCAAGGCAACAAGGTTGCAGCAGCAACATCTGCATTACACTATGGGGCCAAGAACCATATGAACCGATATTGTATCGAGGGAGAATGTTTTATGTTATCCCATTTCCATGATTCTTGTATTGGCCCAGCATATGTAGATAGCCCTTCCACTTTGCCCAGAGAAGTTTAACTCTTGCTTTTTCTGATTTTAAAGGCTTTGTCACTCTCATATATGTCTCCACAACAAGAAAGGCCTAGGAAACTTATTTTCTTTTTATGACAGTCATTGCTATCACACTGTAGTCAGAAATAAAAGCCTGTATGTCAAAAGACTAATCAGCTTCTAAACCAAGGGCTAGAAGAAAATAAGGCTGTAGATATGTCTTAGCAAGAATTCTTGTGTCAGAAGTAACAAAAAACTACAGCTCTTACTTCCTGATATATTTGTACTTTTTGAAGGTAACGTAAAAATCATTTTCCCATTAGTTTCAGACACAATCCAACAAAAACAACAAAAGCAACAAAGCCAAATCATTTGCTTCTCCCTAATTTGAAGTAATGTTGCATAAAATTATCTGAAATGTAAAGTAACTAGCCTGATTATTGTAAATGAGAAGGTTAAATTATGCTTTGCTGTGTTTAAGGCAGTGTAGTTACCTAATTTTTCTCAGTATGCTTAAGTGGCTTTGAAAGGTGCAGTGCCCTGATAAAAAATTCCATGTTCTATGAATATTTCACCTGTTTGCAAATACTACTATATTTATTTACAGACTATATTAAATTATGCCTTTTTCCTCCTTCTAAACTACCTCCCAAATATTTTTACATTCAATTTTATATACTGGTTCCAAAAAAAAAAAAAAAAAAGGATTCTGTAATATTATAAGTAGTTCCCACAGTTATCGGTGCAATTTCATAATCTTAATTTTGTTTTCTAGTGGTTTGGCAGAGGACACACTGCTGTGACAGTACAAATGTAAGCTATAATAATGGGTCATTACCAGCTAAAAGCCTACATCACCATTAAAATCATCACTTGCTTAATGCAAGTACAGTTGAATTCTTGACTGTAAGATTTAACATTATGAGTTTTGAGTTACAATCTAAAAGTTTTAGAGGTAATTCCCCAGTAGTGACACAACACCACCAAGCATGGAAGGCAAATTCTTTACATGGGACATTAAAGCAATGTCTGTCTCAGATTTCTGTTGCAGCATTGCAGAATTCAGTGGCCTTCTACGTTTTTTTTTTTCCTTTCCAAAAAGGTAATCTGAATTTCTGATAAATGTTTTTCTTTAAAATCAAAATTTTAAAATATTCAAATAGACAAGTGCTACAAATTAATACACCAGCTGAATTTTCCTTGCATCACACAGCCTTGATATGTAGCTGGACTGGATTCGGTTAGGGTTCCTTTGAAAATTTCATTTAAGTGCAAACAAATTAGCATGTACTCTGCAGCTTTCACTGAGCTTAAGAAGTGTTTGGAGCATACCATT
Organism: Erpornis zantholeuca; assembly: GCA_013400515.1. Taxonomy (NCBI): domain Eukaryota; kingdom Metazoa; phylum Chordata; class Aves; order Passeriformes; family Timaliidae; genus Erpornis; species Erpornis zantholeuca. Next base: position 40,501 of record VZTN01029717.1, on the reverse strand, counting down.
ATCAGGTAACACTGTAATTTTGTCACATTACGTGAATAGGCAGTGGAGATTAGCTTTGTACAATTAATCATAATTATTTTTAATTACTTGTTAAATTATTATGAAGATAAAGGGGAAAGTACTTTTAACAAGAAACAGTTCAGGAAGCTGCTTCTTTTATTTAAAGAAATTTAAAAGTTTCTTTCAAGCATAACTGTCCTTTTTTTCTATTTATTTTCATATTAATTAAGAACAAACCAGAAAGAGTCCACTTTAATAATACAGTTTAGGCAATGATAGTATATGCATGTAACTTTTAGGAGCTGTCTTTCATTCATCCTTTGAGATTCCAAGAGCATTATGTATAAACACCCAAGTCTGCCAAATAGAACATATTTGCCACTAGAAAATATGCATGTCTTCAATGCACTTCTTTTTTTGGAGGTTATGATTTTTCCTTTTGTTTCTTTCTCTCACGGAATTTTGTCCCATCTGTTGCCAAGACACAGTAATGACCAGTACTTAAGAGAGAGAAAGCAATGGCCAAGGTGGGGGAAGGGTGCAACAGTAGACCCCAACTGTCCATGTTCCAGCTGAGCCACAAGGGCAGTCACAGCCGGCAGCAGTTGCCCCTGTGCAGAGGAGGAAGTATAAGACCAAATCAGCATGCCCAGTTAATGATGGTGGGGAACCAGGGCCCTCACAACCAGCAGGAGAGGCAGAGCCTGAAATCATCACAGAGTCCCTGTTGTATGACAGTCTCCGTAATATGTGAAAAGATGTCGTGCGATGGGGGCATGAGCCTTACACAACCTGGCTGCTACGGGTTTGGGACCTTATGGGTACAGGCGTGCAACAGGATAGTGGTGAGGCAAGGTATTTGGGATCCTTGACCCAGGACATGGGTATTGATCAGGTGTTTGTGAGGGAGCCAAGGCCCCTTTCTCTCTGGGAGCAGCTTTTAATGAGTGTAAGAGAGAGGTTTGTTCACAGAGACAGAATGCAGGAGTACCATCATAGAATGCAATGGAAGACACTCAAGGAAGGGATCAAGCAGCTAAGAGAGATGGCAATATTAGAGGTAATCTTTGGGAGGGATGGACAGCATGATAATGACCCTGACAAAGTTAGGTGCACAGGGCAGATGTTGTGGAACCTGGCAAAGCCAGGGCCACATCAATACACCACCTTCATTGCAACAATTGATGCCGAGAACAACTGAGAAACAGTGGGCTCTGTTGCCAACAGGCTCAGAAATGATGAGAGTATGGTCAATGGCCCACTGAAGGCTCATGTCTCTGCTGTGGTTAAGGACCTCAAGGAAGAGTTTAAAGAGAAGATTAGGGAGGTGAGGGAGGAGGTAAGGAAGAACAGTGTGGCACTAATGCAAATCACAGGCCCCAATGTCAAAGCCTGACATCCCCCAGGTAGAGAGAGAGGGTACACCCCACAAGCTGAGCTGTGGTTTTTCCTGTGTCACCATGGGGGAGACATGAGAAGGTGGGATAGAAAACCCACCTCTGTCCTGGAAGCATAGGTGCGTGAACTCAAGGAGGGAGGCACTAACCACAGGGGGTCTGCTAANATGAGAGTATGGTCAATGGCCCACTGAAGGCTCATGTCTCTGCTGTGGTTAAAGACCTCAAGGAAGAGTTTAAAGAGAAGATTAGGGAGGTGAGGGAGGAGGTAAGGAAGAACAGTGTGGCACTAATGCAAATCAGTGATAACCAGTGATAATGATAACCAGGGCTAGATGGGCCCTGCCTCTAGCCGGGAAGAGGCATGGGAAAATCACGTCTTTTGGACTGAATGGATCCAATCGCCCAGCATATCAGAGCCACAGAATCAAGCATTGGTTGATACAGGTGCGCAATGTACTCCAATGCCATCAGGACATGTGGGGGCAGAACCTGTTTCGATTGTTGGGGTGACGGGGGGATCACAGCAGCTNGATTGTTGGGGTGACGGGGGGATCACAGGAGCTGACCCTGCTGGAAGCCGAGGTGAGCCTGACTGGGAAGGAGTGGCAGAAACACCCGATTGTGACTGGTCCAGAGGCCCCATGCATTTTGGGCATAGACTTCCTCCGGAATGGCTACTACAAAGACCCAAAAGGACACAGGTGGGCGTTTTGGATAGCTGCTGCGGAGACGGAGGGCATTAGGCAATTGAACACCCTGCCTGGCCTATCAGAGAATTCTTCTGCAGTTGGGCTCCTGAGGGTGGAAGAGCAACGAGTGCCAATTGCCACCTCGACAGTGCACTGCTGGCAGTACCGGACCAATCGAGATGCCGTGATCCCCATCCACAAGATGATCTGAGAGCCGGAGAGCCAAGGGGTGGTCAGCAAGGCCCACTCACCCTTTAACAGCCCCATCTGGCCTGTGCGCAAATCTGATGGAGAATGGAGATTGACAGTGGACTATCGTGGCTTGAATGAAGTGACTCCACCATTGAGCACTGCTTTGCCAGACATGCTGGAGCTCCAGAACAAGCTGGAATCCAAAGCAGCCAAGTGGTACACTACTACTGCTAATGCCTTTTTCTCCATTCCTCTGGCACCAGAATGCAGACCTCAGTTTGCCTTCACCTGGAGAGGTGTGCAGTACACCTGGAACCGACTGCCCCAGGGGTGGAAGCACAGTCCCACCATCTGCCATGGACTGATCCAGAGAGTACTGGAAAAGGGTGAGGCTCCAGAACACCTACAGTACATTGATGATATCATTGTGCGGGGGCATACGGCAATGGAAGTATTTGAGAAAGGAGAGATTGTTCAGATTCTCCTGGAGATTGGCTTCACCATCAAGAAGAGCAAAGTCAAGGGACCTGCCCGGGACATGCAGTTCCTGGCAGTGAAGTGGCAAGACGGACGGTATCAGATTCCCCCCGAGGTCATCAGTAAAATCACCACAATATCTCCACCGACTAACAAGAAGAGACCCAAGCTTTCCTAGGCCTCATAGGTTTCTGGAGAATGCACATTTCTGAGTACAGCCAAATCGTGAACCCTCTCTATCTGGTTACTCTCAAAAATGATTTCCACTGGGGCCCAGAACAGCAGCAAGCCTTTGCCCAGATCAAACAGGAAATCGCTCATGCGGTAGCCCTTGGCCCAGTCAGAACGGGACCAGAGGTGAAGAATGTGCTCTACTCTGCAGCCGGGAACCATGGTCTGTCCTGGAGCCTTTGGCAGAAGGTGCCCGGTGAGACCTGGGGTTGACCACTGAGATTCTGTAGCCAAAATTACGGAGGGTCTGCTGTGATAGAACAAATTTATGCTATAATAATGGTTCATTACCAACTAAAAGCCTACATTATCATTAAAACCATCACTTGCTTAATGCAAGTACAGTTGAATTCTTGACTGTAAGATTTAACATTATGACTTTTGAGTTATGATCAAAAAATTTTAGACTATGTGAGGGAGATGTGCTCGCGGCACAGCGCCCCCTGCAGGCCGGGGGAACCATCGCACCCGCCCTGCCCGGCCGGGAGCCAACAGCGCCCCCTGCCGGCTGTGAGCGGCACTGCACCCACGGGGAAAGTGCCTGAGAGCCGAGAGAGGCTGCACTGGGTTATGGTTCTGTGTGTTGTTGCTGCCATTGGTACTGTTTGTTTGCCTTGTTATATATATACATACCAGTAAAGACCTCTTACTCCTTTTCCCATATATCTGCCCGAAAGCCCCTTAATTTCAAAGTTATTATAATTGGGACAGAAGGGGGTCATATTTTTTCCTGCCTTCCTTGGCAGACCCCTGTCTTTCAAACCAAAACAACTTTTCCCAGAGGTTTGTCCTGCTATGCTTTTGGATTTGTCAAACAAGATAAATTTGCTAGAATTATCAACAAGGAATTTGTTGGAAAATGTGTTATGTTTTCATGGCTGAGATTTTAGTGTTTTTCCTCTCTTGCCTACTGCTTTAAGTTGAGAAAGATGATCCTAAAAGCACGGGAAAAGGCTCAAAATTAGGAGGAAGCTAAACCCCAGCATCCAGGAGAGGATGGCAGAGGACAGAGGGCTATGTCTTTTCAGTACGGTCTTCCTGGGCAGAGTGCCCAGCCTGATGCCTTGGTGATTTCCCCGTCTTCTCCAGAAATCTTGAAAGAAAATTGCCAATGATGGCAGGGAGTTAGGGGGTAGTTGTTAAATTTAAAGAAATAAAATTTTTTGTCACCTTAACATTTTGGATTTCACCAGGGTAGCCTACAAGTCTGAGAGCTGGGACACATAGCTAGCTCTGCTTTTCCAACTCCTCCAACACAAAGGTCCTGGTAATTTCTAAGTCTCCAAATCTCGCAGGTCTTCTTCATCTGGGCAAAGCAGAACCTTGTGTAACAGTCTGGTCAATACAGCCTCATCTCTTTATGTAACAGTGAGAATGCAATGATTACAAAACCCCTTAACAATCTGCAGCTCCTAATTCCCTGCTTTGTTCTTCATCCTTATTTAATAATCTTTGCTTGCTGAAGTCTCCCCCGCTCCACAACAAATACCAGCTCTCTTTACTTACGAAACCTGTGATTCTGGCCATAGCCTGGAGGGTATCTGGAGCTCCGTCCAAGCCCAAACTCCAATACACAACCTTCCAGTTACAGCTGAAAGTACTCAGAAGCAAAAACAAACCAAGGATGATTGGACTCAATGATCTTTGAGGCCTTTTTCAACCTACATGATTCCATCATTCTCTGATTCCATGAAATGAGGGAAGATGAACTGGAGTGAAATGAATCTTCCTTTAGGTTTCTGAGGGCAGAGAAAGCAGTGCTATATTTTAAATCATCCCCATCAAGAAAGAAAGAAGCACATAGGATTAGCTATAAATTTCACTGTTATTCTGAGCTGTTCAACCCATGCCTCCTCCCTCTGCCTTAAGAGGTTTAAGGACTATTCTGAAAGACAGGTGGCTGGGAAGGAAGGTGGCTTAATGACTTAAGCCCTAGGTTTGAAATACCTGGACCATCTATGTTTGCACACTTACTAATCTTGATTACAATTTGAGCTATTCTCCCGCTGTCAGATTGAGTTTAGAGATTTTTCAGGAGCAAATTTTGGAAACAAGACACTGCTTATTATGTACGGACTCAGTGTCCAAGTAAGATGATGAGTTCACTCACCATAGGGCTTTGCAGGGACAGAAACTGTCTCTTTCCACATGCATGGCTACAGCATGTGGTGGGAGATGGCTGACTATCCCTGTAGCATTGTCACTGCCAAGAAATCACTCTCAGGGAAGAGCTAGGCATCCAAAACACAAAGTTCAGATCACTCTGGCACAACCTTGGAAAACCGTGCTGTTTCAGATTAGGTGTGTATTCATAGCTGACAAGACAAATTTTTTTTAAATCTCTATAGCTTGAAGTCCTAAGAGTTTTTTAAGAATCTGTGAAGATTAGCAGCGCTGTTCTGGGAGCCAAAGGGTAATGCCCTCCTACAGCTCCAGGGCTGGGGTATTAATGGTCTGTGGCAGTCCCTCACCGCCCAGCTTTGCCCCAGGGGACACACATCTCTGTCCTCACCAAATAATGGTGAGCAGCCTCCAGCAAAGGCACGTGGACTGACAGCCTGAAGCAAAAAACTCTCAGAAAAGGACAAAATTAAATTCCTTTTTCCTCAGGGGATCTAGTAACTAATGAAAAACTGAAATGGGCTCTGGGCCCTAGGCAGTCACAGCTGGTAGTGCCCTGAGGCCCAATTTCATAACATCAGCTAGCTCTCCTTCCAATTTTGGAGCCTCCTGTTGTCTTTTTTGTGTGAATCAATCTGTTGCAAGTGGCTTTAAAAATCACTCATCAGTGAAAGCAAAAACAAGTTACAAAAGCACAGTATCAAAGGGCACAAAGAGATGCACGACCCTTAAGTGTCCTTAAACTTCTAGTTCATCCAGTCAAGCTGTTAAAAGTATAAAAATAGGTCTACATTTTTATTAAGCCTACTATGTATAGAAGTACAGAAGAGTTTGGGGCATGTAAAAGAAGTTTTGGATCCATTTTTTTGGTATCTCTCCAGCCCACTCCTCAGAACCACATTAGGAGATTTCTGTCTCTCTCTCCAGCCCACTCCTCAGAACCACATTAGGAGATTTCTGTCCCTCTATTTCACACCATATCCAGAAGGGTACCCTGTGAACTCTCACACTCCATGTGCCTCTGTTCATTTGGGCAGGTGAGAGTGCAGGACTTCACCATCCCTACAGATGCCCATGGCAATGTGCTGCAGACAAGGAAGGCAGAGCCAGCACCATACAGACATGGAAAAGAAACCTTCACACAGAACAAATCCATCCATCACCCAAAGTTTTCCTGTATCCTAAGCTGATAACTAAGCAGGTTTCATCAGCATTAACTCCATTTAATAAAAATGTTACAAATATGCCTTTTGACAATGCAGAGTAAAACATCAAAAGTAAATAATTTGTATCTTCCACCACTGATAATCAGCTCTGCTTGTTATGTTGTTGGGCATTTTTAAAAAAATCATTTTATTATTCTTATGGTAGCCCTTTGTTTGTGAATTAATGACTTCCTAACAGGCAACAGATATGTTACTGTGCATGCTGCAGAGAGGTGTTTTACAGAGCCCAGAGACACATAAGGATCTACCTAGATACTTATATTGAGAATGATTATGGAGCAGCAGACGGGTAAATCATGACAGCAGTATTCTTTTAATAACATCATAACACATTTATTGCATTATCTGTTGTACTCACAGAACCGCAGGGTGATCTTCATAGGTTACCATTACGATGTTTTTCATTGTTTAATGTAGTGTTTTGACATGCTACTGTAAAAAGTGAAGTATTTCTGTTTATCTCAGAAAATTCTGTATATGTGCAACAAGATCACTATAGCATTCTGCATCCCATAAATGTTTCCTATTTTACCTACAATGTATGTTTTTTGGTGTAGAAAGGAAAACAGTACATTTCTCATCAATGCTTTTATGAAATGCTTCTGGTTGCACATCAAGTAGACAAACATGTCTACGTTCTCAGTATTTCTATTCCTGAGAAATAGAAACTGGCTGCAGGCTACCATGTCACAAGTAGTTTTTGCACGACTGCAGAAAGTGGCGAGGGCTTTCTTGACAACAACAGTTTCTCCCAGGTGTTTTTCAGATGTGAGAGTTGTTCAGATGTTCACATGTGAGATGTGAGACCCTGGCCTTCAGTCCCTTCCTGTTTGGGACAGGCCATATAATCCACCAGATCAGAATTACATATCCAAACACATTAGGATGGTTATGACATTGTCCAAACTTCTGATGTTTTGTCAGAGCAACGATAGTGACACCAGGATGTAGAAAGAAAGCAAACAAAACAATATTTTCCAAAAGCCTAAGTGAAATGTAAGGGAGAAAGAAGAAAATTAATCTGGCCATGGACATCTAGCAATCCTAAACTTAATCTGTAATTGCAATAAGCAATATAAAATGCAGTAAAAATGAAGCAATGTGAAATGCATTTAACCACATTCTTAATAGATATATCAAATCAGATGATGGAAATGTAAGCAGCAAAATACATTTTGCCTTCCAGTAAAATACTTTATGAGATCCTTCTTGAAATAATACTTGCAAAATGGAAATTCAAGCCAGTGTGCCAAAAAGAAGATTAAGTTTGTGGTGCGTGATATGTCACTTTTGGTTAAGCATCTGCTTTTAATACTGAGCCTAATTTTGTCTGAAAATTGTATGTAGTTACTGTTAAATTTCCTTTAATCTTCAACAGTGGTAGAGTGGTGTCTTTGTTGCATTTGTTTATGATTGCAATTAGAGTAAAGCAAGCAACTGCCAGAGAACTGCAGAGGTCTGTGAAGCAATGGTCAGGCTGCACGAGTTATGCACACACCATTTCTGCACGAGTGCTGAATCCAGTGTGTTTGAACACATTGGGTTTTTCTCTTAGGTGCCACTCAGCTCTGCACAGAAATCAAAACAAGCACTACAAAGGGCTGCCAGGAACTCTGGGTCAGATCAGCATCATGAGGGCACAATTGTGAGGAATCTAAAAAGTGAATGAAGAAAAGAATAAAAAGAGGATGGACCCCTATTTAAAATTATATATTCAGTCTTTGAGAACCCACATTCACTTCCGCAATCTATTGTGATTGAATCTGGGCAGGAAGATGTGGGGGGATGGTTTTAAGCATTTTGGGTTGTTTTCAATGGAAGGTTGGTCAACGGAGCTCTCAAATTCTAGTATATTCTAGCTCTCATAAATTCCTCTTTGTCATCATTCTTTGCATGCTCACATGTTTGGTTCTTTGTTACAAAAATATACTGATAGTGCCTGGAGGTCTTCAAAAGACATGTAAGGTGTGGCACCTAGGGACGCAGTTTAGTGATGGACTTGGCAGTTCTGGGTAAAGTGTTGGACCTGGTGACCATAAGGGTCTTTTCCAATCTAAATGATTTTAGGATTCTGATTTTGGCAATGAGTCAAACTGCATCCCTACAGGTCTTCTTCTCCTTAAGTACAATACTGAGGACTGATTAATGCCTGCTGATTGTAAACCTCAACTGGAAAGATGTGTACTGATATAGGACAATAAAACTAACATGCTAAACCTACTGGATACTTATCCAACCGTCTCTTTTTAGTCAAAGGCTGTCTGAAACCGACACCAGTCTTTCCAAGGTTTTCCAAGCAATTGGATTCTGACCAATGTAAAGATCACAAGACTAAATTTACCAGCTGTTAATTATTTTTGTATGCACATGAGAAACAGTCAGATCAAATATGCTCCAAATTCAGCAACTGTTTCTTCCATCCTAACCACATTTGTACAGAAACAGAAGAACCTGACTATGGAGGTCTGTCCTCTACACACTTCTATCAGTAGCTTGAGTGAAGGAGTCAGAAAATAATGAATTAAATCAATCTGAAATGCTCTCTCAATATTTATTTATATAATCCTCAATATTTAAAGACTAGGTTATGACCTCAAGGCTTTATATCCCATGAAAAATGTTCATCAGAGAGACCTGATGTTTATTTGGACAAACCACAGTACTTAGGGCTCATGCCAGAGTATTGGTTACCATTTTAAAACACTTATTACATGATCTCTCAGATGAATAACACAGGGAACAGCTCTGTGGCACTGGAAATCATACATAGTTCTGCAGTATAGATGGAAACAACTCCACTGTAGCTATCTCATTAATACCAAACCAGGTATCCCAAACTCCTCGTCTCATCCTTTTTAATGTGGCAGTCTGTCACAAAACTGTTTCTTTTCCTCTTAAAAACTGTCAATAACAATTACTCAGAACAGATATTCCCCTCATTTCCATTACTCCCAGATTTCAGGGCAGAACAAAACTGTCTTTCCTAACACCTCTTCCTATAGTTCTTCCAGTTGAGTGCATCCTTTTATCCTTTTCTAATACCACAAGAGATTTCTACATTAAGATGCTTCATAAATCAATGTGTATTGTGGGGAATTTGATGACCTCTTTCTGTGCAATTGCCAGAAAGAACAGAAAACCAATGTTATTAAATAGGTGTGTTTTTTTCTCTCTCTCTTTCTCTCTTAGGATGGATTTATAGACTTTTTGGAGTTCATAGCTGCAATAAATTTGGTTATACGAGGGAAGATTGACCAAAAATTGAAATGGTATTTCAAACTATACGATGCTGATGGAAACGGATGCATTGACAAAAAGGAACTATTAAGCATATTCAGGGTAAGCAAGTTAAGACCAGTAGCTAGAGCATTTGATATAGAGCATTGGCCCTGAAACAGTGGTTCATGATGTGCTGTAAATGGAGTGTCTGTACTTTATCTATCGTTTTACAATTGGAAAAACAGAATTAACAGTGGCTAGTAGTGACACTCCTGACATTAGTTTCTTCCTTATTGAACATATCTAAGTAGTATTTTACTTTAAACCACAGTTCTGCAGTTAAAATATTTGACTGAAAGAGAAATCCTGTAGAAACAGTAGAGACATTACTGTGATAAACTATACTATAAGGTGGGGTAGAACTGTGGCAGCATAATTAATAGAACAGATTGTTACAAATACATGTGGAAAGCTGGCTTCTCAAACTTAACTTGAAGCAAGAAAAATATAGATATCTTCAAAATATTGCAATATTTTAATTTTTTGGAAGGACTTTAGATTTGTTTACTACAAATGCCATTACCCCCATTTTAAAATTAAATCATGGAAATATAATTTTACTATTAAATCATGCAGTGACATTTGGATAAAAATACATTCAAAATTTTGCAAAAAATGGGTCCACTTCAAGCCCACAAAACCAAAGAAGTACAATTCCTTCTTCAAAATTATCTTCATAATTTTCCACTTGCTTTAACGAAATCACATTGTGCTCTTTATTAAATGATTTCATCCAAAAGGTATGTTAGGGCTCCTTACAAATATCTATGACTCAATACTGCTCCCAAAATGTACAGGACTCACTACAGATCAAAGCTTTGCTGCAGGGAGCATCAAACCTAAATAGAGTTTTTATGTCATAACAAGCAAGGAACGTACTTTTACTGGATTCTGCATAACTGCTGGTGGCAAGCCAGTTAGAGACTATTTAAAGTTAGACACTTTGAATAGCTGCTGCCAAAACTAAAAGGAACTGGAGCCAGATGGAACTAGCAGGTCAAACAAATAAAGCTGATCACCCGAAGAGCAACTTTCTAAAGGTAGAAAGAGAGGCTGAATCTTCCAGATTTCTCCTTTGAGACTAATGAAATCTTTCTTTTGCAGATATTCTCCATTAATTTTCACCCAGAGCCAATGAGTCAACAATGTTTTATCTGGGGCTTTATCCAAAATGAGAATTAAAATTAAAACCTTCTCAATGTAAAGAAGATTTCTTTTTCAACTTACCTGGTTTTAAAACCAGTTTAAACCTCTGTATGTTTTCATCTCTTCTGGAGCATAAGGACTTTAACTTAAACCTAAGTCATTGACCTGAATGGTGGGCTCTAAAAGAAAAAAGAAAACAAACAAGCTTGTAGCCATCATGGGGTGCCCAGCTTATAATGGGCATCAGTAAACAAGGGCTTGTCCAAAAAGATGTAGCATATCTGAGACATTAATTTAGAAACATAGAAGTCCTATTAAAATAAAACCTGTCTCTACAGCTATGCCAACTATGGACCAGCATACCACTGTCAACCATCAGTCTCCTTCAAGATAACTATACACCATTTCAGTGCTCAATATTTTACTATTTAAGGGGATTCTGTGCTAGTCAGTGACTCAAATACTTCAGGAACCACTGCTTTTCTCTTAGCACTGCAATAAATTTAGCTGTGGAAGAGATATAACTTTCTACTGAAGACTGCAGGAGGGTCAGACATATAAGACACCAAAATATAAGACACCAAAAGTACCTAAAGTACAAAATAGTAATAGAAACAAGTTTCTGTAACTATTTTCGTAAAATTCTTGCTGCTTTTTGAAACAGACAAGAATTTTGGGCATTTTGGGGGGAGGGGGAATTTTTATGGTCTTATTTGGTGTATTGAGGTTACTTTTATAAAAAGATGAAAATCAAAATAAAGACAGTGATGGTCAAGAATTCTACATCACTGATGAACAGGTTTAACTTACATTGTTTTAAAACATAATGAGGTCTAATATAATATTAGGAAAGAGACACAAAAAGAAACAAGTGGCACATATAGTGACTTCTCTTACATAACACAGTTCACCTCGAGATAATTCAAGTGAAGAAAAACAAATTCTATAGTGTGCCCATTACATAATGTATATGCATGTTTATATATGCACATATTTTCCCAGTCAGTGGGATAAAATTTTGCACAAGCACACATTTATACCTTTACTCCAAATATAGGGTCCTTTTGCCACAAAAAAAACCACCAAAAAACCCCACAAAAAACAAACAAACAAAAAAACTAACAAAAAAACCTCAAGCTAAAACAAAACAAAACAAAAAACAAACAGTAAATAAAAACCCCAGAGGGGATTCTTCTGGTTTTCTTAACTTCTCTGGGGGACAAGTAAACTCTGCCAACTTCCAGGACTGCTGGTCTGACTTTATTTGTGATTACTAAGTTAAATATGTTTTAATAGAACAAATGGCTTTGGCTTTCTCTGCATGTGCTTTCAGCTGAGAAAAACAATACTGAATTTAAATCACACAGACCACAGGGCACTCTCTTAAGGCACAGAACTCTCTAGGGCGAGATAAAAATGCTGATGTTGAATCTAAAGTGTATATTACAGAGCAGAGGTGCCACATGGTTCTTCAGACCTTCAGAGATATGCAAATTAGCCTGTAATCTCCAGGCTGCGCTATGTTAATTAAATTTCCAATCCTCATTACTGAAGATTTACTTGAAATAATTATTTATTTAGTGATTTTTTGAAAGGGTTGGTAAAGAGTTGAATTTCAAGTACTGCTGCTGCCAGTGTATTGTTTTCACAACTTGGCGGAAAAAACTCTGAAAGAGCTTCCTGTGTTTCTGCCCTCAGGCTATCCAGGCTATTAATGGCTCCACCAATATGAGTGCTGAAGAGTTCACAAACATGATATTTCAGAAGATAGATGTAAACAATGACGGTAAGGATCTAGGTTTTGTTGGCGTTGGCAGGGACTCCTCTGCAAGAAGGAAGGACTGACTGCTTTAAATAACTGAAAGCCTGACCTGTTCTTTTTTGCCCTTATTACTTCAGCTTTACAACTGACATAGGAATTACATGCAGTAAGGGCTAAAACAGAGGTCTTGCACTGTTCATCCAAAATGCCAGTTCTCTGGTTGCACAGCAAAATGAAAGCATGATTGGCAGTGGGAGTGGGTATTATATTTGTGTTGACATAATCCATTTAAAATCATTAAAAAAAACAAATAAGATGCATGGCTGCACATGCTCTAGTATGTTATAAAGATTGGTCAGCATATTGGATGTTCCTTGAAGGTTGACTGTCAACACATGCTGAGACACATACTCCTGTTTTTTCCTCAAGATACTAGATTAAGCCAATTGCACTTGAATTTGGAAACTAAAACTTCATTTCACTGCTTCAGAGTTGTTTCTAATTGAAAACTTGTTACAGATGAATGTTCCCTCTCATACTTCCAGTCATGAAGATCCTCCTTCCACTGGCAACTACGTTTTACACTAACTGCTGTGACCATTGATAAATTAGGAATATTAGGAAAGCAAAACTGAGTGAAGTCAGGTCACAGGCAGGAATTTTTGGCAGTTTGGCAGAAGGAAGGGCATTTTGATGGTCTTACTTAGTATACTGAGGTTATTTTTTTAAAAAGTTGTTTGCAATATATAATCAGAGTATGAACAGTGATCTTGTGATGCATGTGGAGGATGCACTAGTGGAGGATGTTTTTGACCCACCTCCTTTGGCCTATCTTTGAGTGAAGACAAATTATGAAAGGAGCCCAAATAACATGGTCAAAATCTAGCCCAAATTCTATTATTATTCACTGTTTTGGCCATACATTTACTGCAAGTAATAACTGTATCTGAGCTAGACCATCAGCTGAAAAAATAACTTTTGGGTCATACATTTTAGCAAGGGAAAGCCAGAACATGACATATTCAGGATTATCTTCATAGTGGTTCCCTTTCAAAATGTTTCCCATAGTTTCTTAGTTTTTAAATTGCTGGCAAGCAACAGCACAACTCAACCTGAGGAATGGGCCAAGTTTTACCAAGTTTAGTTTCAGCTATGCTACCTCCCTGTAGCTTATTAAAGAAAAGCGCAAATAGACAAATAAATTGCAAAGTCCTTCCTTACATTAATACACAATCAGCTGTCCCATGGGTTGTAAAGAACCAAGAACAATTCATCAAACAATCTCCTGTTGGTTTTGCAATATATTTTCATTATCTCATGGAAATCTGAGGCCCACCACAGCAGCAGTGAGTGTGGGCCTGCCAGTGTAGCCTCATCTGGCAACTGCAGAGTGGTCTGTATGCCTGCACACAGCTATTGGATCTTAAAAATGTACAGCTTGGGATCAAGAGGAGGGAATCCAAGACTAGTTGACCTGAATGAGCAGGAAAATGGTGCAGCATGTCCACATGATGCATCCAGGAACCCCACCCACCCAAAGACCTGTGTCAAAGGCAATACAGAGGGAAGGAGAGGGGAACTAAGAGGAGTGCCTGGAATTGGAGGAGAGTTCAGAGGAAGTGAGTGGATGAGTGGCAAAGCGAGATGATGCATGGAAGGGTACAGTGGTGGCTTGTTCGGTCTCTACTTGTGGAATGACTACATAAGGCTACTGTTATTGAAAAAAGAAGTACAAATTTCCTCAGGGTTCTTCAAGCCAGCTCCTAGAGAGGGTATTAGTACTTTCAGTGAAGCCTAAGAAGCAGGGCTTCTGCCAAATGATGACTTTCCTCTTTATATGAGCCTGTGACCAGTGTAGCAAGGACATATGTGACTAAACAGAAAGCAACCTTTACTGACCATGTCTAGAAAGTGGTTTTCACATTTTTCAAATGCTCATCATTTTTGTTTTTCATATCAGATGAAGTTTCCAAAGCTGCCGTGGACAAAAGCCAAGACACAAAAAACCCCTACAGGGAGTACTTAAACCTGAAAAGATCCAAGCATCAGCTGGCTAAGCATTCACCAGAGATGCACACGATTTGAATTGCTGCTCCTCTGCACCCTGGGGCCCTAACTCATGCAGTTATTTTCCTCCTTGCCTGGCGCTTGTCATTTCTTATTTTACTGGGAAATCACTCATTGTTAATTTAACAAGAAACTTTAAACCACTCTCAGAGGAAAGAATCTGCCTCTTCTTTTTAAAAAAAGTTTATTTCATCTCTCAAAGTAAAGCAGTACCACTGTAATAATCCCTAGACAGAGAATTGTGTACATTTCTGTGTACTATGCAAACAGACACATTCCTAGAACTGGCCTTTGCTGACAATGAAAAGAGCAGGAAAAGAGGAATAACACTAAACAATATCCCTACTCTTCAATTAAAGAGGTTTTATCATTGTCTTGGAACTTCCAAGTTATTAGCTGATTTTGATATGAGCCAAAAAAATCACACTCTAAATGGCCATTTCAGTTCCTTGGAAGAATTTATTTATCAAACCACTTAGCTGATTTTTTTTTTTTTTTTGCCACATTTGATCATGGCTCTAAATAATCCTAGTAGTGAACATAGGGACTATGACCAGTAATCCTTAGTAAACCATACCCTAATCTCTGTTAAAATCACCTCTAAGATAAATTCCAGTTAGCTTAGAGAGAAGTGGCTAGTACCCAAATTCAGCCCTGGTACATATGTCATTAGTGCCCCTTGACATACATTTATGAACACTTATAATTGTCTCAGCTTTCATTGAAAGCTGTGTTTGACCTGTTTTAACAAAAAAACAAGTGAGCCTGAGTTCTAGGACCTGACTGATGCAAAGTGAGAAAACATTAGCCAATACTCTACCTGCATCTGCCAATCAGCAACTTCCATAAGGGATTCAATCTTGAACAGTCTTGTATTAGCAAGAGAGATTGCTGGGTTTCTCAGTTTCTAAGGAGTATCTGATTTTCTTTTAGGGGAACTGACTTTAGAAGAGTTTATCAATGGTGTGGAAAAAGATGAGGACCTAATGGAATTGATTACGAAAAGTTTTGACCTTTCCAACGTACTCAAAGTTATACAGAACGGCAGGAGAAACAGCGTCTGAAGGATCCAGTCATGGAGGTGGTCTCTGTGTCATCATTTCAAGGAAGAAAATATTTGATATATTCAGACAGCTTGATGTTGTCAAAGCCTGCCCGGGAAATACTGAGCAGCCTTCTCCAGGAGTAACAATTTTCACTCTTCATATATCTCCTTTTATTTTCTTTATTCTTTCCCTTGCTATTAACTGTGGCAGACACAGAAAAAAAAAACTTTGCCTGCATATAATAGAAAAAGTATTTGATGCAGTAAAAGTAACTTATCTGGTCTCTATGAACATGTTGTGGTCAAACCCTGGCTAGCTGCTCACTCACTCCACTCTAGTGGGATGAGGAAGATAACTGGAAGAATTACTTTCGTAAGACAATTTGTGGGCTGAGATAAAGACAGCTTAATACAGAAAAAAAAAGGTGTGCAAGCAAAGCAGAGCAAGGAATTCATTCACCATTTCCCACAGGCAGGAAGATCTTCAGCCATCTCCATGGAAAGCATGGATCCATCAAGCACAAGAGTGACTTGAGAAGACAAATGCCATCATTTTGAACATCCCCTCCCTTCCTTCTTCTCACACAGCAGAGCATGACTCCATATAGTGTGGGATATCCCTGTGGTCACTTGGGGTCAGCTGTCCTGGCTCTGTCCCCTCACAACTCCTTGTGCACCCCCAGCCCACTCAGTGGTGGGATGAGGTGAGAGGCAGAAAAGGCCTTGTCACTGTGCAAGTGCTTCTCAGCAGTAATGAAAACATCTTTGTGTTATCCATATTGTTTTGGTCACAAACCCAAAACACAGCCTCATACCAGCTACTATGAAGAAATTACCACTATCCAAACTGAAAACAGGACATTCTCTTCTGTTCAGACTAATCAATAAAATAATGAAAATAACACAAACTGCAACTTTTCGAGAACACACAAAGTTAATTTCTTTTTCTTTTAATAATGTGTTCTTTAACCTATTAAAGGTTAAACCTATTTAACCTATTAACTTATCTAAAGTGTTGGCACAAACTTTTAGGTAGGACTGGGTTCTATCCAGACGAATTAAGAACAAAGCCTGCTTTTATTAACGTAACATTTGCTCTAATCAGTACTCAAAGTTGGATTAAGTTCTCTGGGAAACACTTCAGTTAGCTTAATATTCCCAGGATGTGTATCCTCCTTAACAAGCTCTCTACTACTCTTGATTTTATTACATTTGTAAATTAAAATAATGTGATGTTTTTTATGTTTTTTTTTTCCAGGGCTCAGCCACTGTTCTTTCAAATTAACCTTTAATAAAAGTGCTGGAATTAAATTCTGTTATCTTTGTAAAGCAAAATTAGAAGTTCAAAGAATAGCAAAAACTGAATCATTCTGTAAACACTCCCAGAGATTTACGTCCTTTGACTCGTATGCCCTCCTTGGCAAAACAATGTTTTTACTGAACTCTTTGCCATGGCTGCATGAGACGAAAGGTAAGAGGTATAGGGTAACTTGTACTTCTGCAAAATAGACAGCCTTTCCCTAACTAATTTATGTCTGTTTGCCCTGCCCAAATACCTGGGTCAAAGCTTTTAGCAACTGAGTCTTTCTGAGACTTCTACCTCCTGTCAAACTGGCTTGCAATTGTCTCTGAAGGTGGTAGCCAGAGTGCAGTGAAGGCATTTGCAGATGGCATGATCACATATTCTTCATTTTTTTTACAAAACCAGGCTCAAAACAACACAACCTTACTTTTTAAATAACAAGATTAATTCTACAAGCTGAAATGGAATGGCATGAAATGTCTGCAAAAGGAAAACTATAATTCTTTCTGGTTCTACTGGGATTTATTGTCTCTCAAGTCTGTAACAAATTGTATCAGATTACTATATTAGATCATAAGACTAAGTTGTCCTTATGCCCTGCAGGCATCACACTAATTATTGCTAGAAACATCAGAATTATGCAAAATAATTTGTGCAAGGATTGGTGCAGGTTGAACAAAACAGTTATTAAGACTTCAATACAAAAGTGTTTTTCTTCCAAATTCACTTCAAATCCATGTCTATTTGCACATGAAATGTACTTTGTCATCCACATCCGTCATCTACAAATATTATCCCAGATTGATCAATGGAATAGAGAAAGACTATGCAACATGCATCAATTGACATTATAAACAGTTCTGACATTATAGTTCTGACATTTGGATCTTTTATGTCCTTAATAAGAAAAATTTGAAAAATAAAATCATGTATGAGATTGCTGGTGCTTTGAATTTTAAGTTCTTGTATTTATTCATCTTTGACACATAAATACGTCACTGTCAGTTTTCTCACATCCAGACTCCAGAAAGTCACTTTTCTTAGTCTAATGCTTTTGTATTCAAAGCCTAGGAGGGTGGTGTCCTTCAAAACTGGCGTTACAATACTTAAAATAAAATGGACCAATCTAAGCAGATTGGGCTTATGGAAACAGTTGTGTTTGGGATTTTTGGTTTTAAATTAATGAAGTGATACACTTGGAAAAATACCTACTAGCTATGTACTCTCTATGACTTCTTTTTTTTATACGTGGATTTTAGAAAGACTATTTCCATTTAAATTTGCCTAATTTTGCTGCGTAATTACATGAAGTAAATTACCAATTCTGAGAGAGTTCTGTGTTGCATTAAAAAACAATGTATGTAAGGAAACTCTTGGCCAAATTTTGTTAGACTAAATTAGGAAGGTGTAGCTGAAATGCTAATTTCCTACACTAATCTAAAATAATTTAGCAGAAACCTGTGTAATTAAGAAGCAAGTATCTGTGTATTTTAAAGTAAACACTGTGCCACATCATTTAAAAATTATTTATCTACAGTAACTCCACATGTTTGTGACTATACATAAGATCCTATCTAATTTTTTTTGTAAGTCGATTAACATACATTTCCTTTGATGACTTAAACACAATTTGATAAACAGCTGCTTGAGAGAAATGTGATATGGCCATAACTTCTATCTAGACTTGTCAGCTGCTCATCAAGTGGATCAGTGAAATGAGGTGACACATGGAAAACCCATGAAGTGTGACCCCTCCTACCAAAACCTCGTTCTAAAACAGCATGAAGCTGCAACTCATCGTGCTGGAGGTGATTTGTAGCCACGAAGGTATACTGTAAGTTGACCTGACTATCAGAATGCCTATTGGTGGTTGAATAGAGAGCAGAAAAGGGAAAAGAAAGTGTTAGTGCATGTTACATACACACTTCAGCAAACATTTCAGTGGTTTAGGGCATTGCTGACCTGATGATCCTGAGGGCTCCTTGAGCCCACAGGGTGATTTTGCTTAGAAGCCCTGCATGGGAGAAAAAAGACATTATAGCACATGCTCTCAAGAAGTGTCTGGGTCAACGAGATTGATGCAGATGCCAGCTGTGAGTGTCTGGAAAAGCTGGACTGCCTGCATCATCATCATCATCATCAGGCTTTAATTAAAGACGGATGTGCGCTGAGAATAGCTAATCATTTTGTCAATATACTCACCTTGAAAAGAATCACAGGTTTCAAATTCTCTCTGTGTAGCTGGGTGAGCTTTGCCAATCCACAGGATAATTGATAGTTTCTCTTATAATATAAGATCTTTTAATATTAAGAAATCCTTATGACTTTATGTTTCATTGCAGCCAAACTACTAGGGGTAATTAGCCTGACAGTCTCCTTTTTCAAATAATTCCTGATTGTCATAAAACTATCTCTTTTTCTAGTTGCTCAATATGCTAAGAAAATTGGCGGTTTTCTTCCTGAGAATATGGAATATGGGAATTCAAACCCACAAGCAAACTGCTTTCCTTGTAGATATAACATCAGCATTAACAGGCAGGATTAAACCTTACGCTATATTTATGCATTCATGACAAAATGGATAATAGCTTTCAATATGTGATGTGGAAGAGATCTCCTAGCTGAATTTCATTTTTGCTCTTATGTAAGATTAGCTGTGCCACACAAACCTTAACAGCTAAAAACTCAGCTAAATACTCGGAGCTGGAGTTGCCTGCAAGCAAGGGCATATGTCCATTTACTTGATAAAATTTTTCACATGGAGAAATTTCTGGAGGTCTTACATGATTATAGAACTTCCTGAAGATATCAGGGAGGGATTTTTAAAATCCATTTTGAAAAGTTCTTCTAAATATGGTAGACTATTCAGAGGACTGGGCAATCACCAACAGTATGAAGTTTAATGAGGGCAAGTGCTGGATTCTGCACCTGGGATGGGGCAACCCTGGATGTAGGTACAGACTGGGGAATGAGATGTTGCAAAGCAGTGCTGTGGAAAGGGACCTGGGGGTGTTGGTCAATGGCAAGTTGAATGTGAGTTAGCAGTGCTCTGGCAGCCAGGAGGGACACCCACGTCCTGGGGAGCATCAGGCACAGCATCCCCAGCCAGGCAAGGGAGGGAATTGTCCTGCTCTGATCTGCACTGGGGCGGCCTCACCTCCAGTGCTGGGGGCAGCTTTGGGAGCCACAATAAAAGAAATAATAAACTATCAGAGAATGTCCAAAGGAGGGCTCGGTGAAAGGCTTTGAGGGGAAACCCTCTGAGGAGCAGCTGAGGTCATTCATTCTGTTCAGCCTGCAGAAGAGGGGAGATCTCATTGCAGCCCACAACTTCCTTGTGAGGGGAAGAGCAGGGGCAGGAACCAATCTCTTTTCTCTGGTAACCAGGGATAAAACCCAAGGGAATGGCCTTAAGTTGTGTCAAGGGTTAAGTAGTGTCAAGGGAGGTTTAGGCTGGATATTGAGAAAAGTTTCTTCCCCCAGAAGGTAGTCAGGTGTTGGAACAGGCTCCCCAGGGCTGTGGTCACAGCACCAAGGCTGACAGAGTTCAAGCAGCATTTGAACAGTGCTCTCAGGCACAGGTGTGACCCTTGGGATGTCCTGTGCAGGGCCAGGAGCTGGACTTCAGCTATACGGATCATTGTTGGACTCTGTGAATCAACCTGAAAAGTGACATCTTCTGCTTAGGCCTGCACTGATTTTTGCCTTACAGTAGCCACGTGAGAGAAGGGTCAGTCATCAAAGGTAACTTATACAGTTAATGTAAAGGCATTGCTGTATCACTATTTAATTTTCATTTCCACCTCCTCTGCTGTAGAATCATGGAAGTGTTTGGGTTGAAAGGGACATTAAAGATCACCTAGTTCCAAATTCCCTGCCATGGGCAGGGAACTTTCCATTAGACCAGTTTACTCAGAGCCACATCCAGCCTTGTCTTGAACACCTCGGACAGGGAGTCCTCAACCTGTAAGAAAATGTAAGACACCTTGCTAGGCAGCTTTTCTTAAAAACAGCACTCTGCTTAAAAACAGCACTGTATTGAAACAACAACTTTTGAGTGGCTAAACCATCTGACTCCAGTTTGAAAGTAAGGCCTGAATTTTTCGTCTCATTTCAAGCTGCACTGTTTGCAAAAACCCCTGTTCTGTGCAGAATACTGGAGATGCTGGCATTGAGGGCTGGATGGAGTCACAGAACACCCAAAAAGACCATAGGGGAAAAGAAGCAGGGTAAAAAACCTTAAAAGGGAAAGGAGATAGCAAAGATCAGGCCTCATCAAAGGAATATCATGATATGACAATCTCTGTTCCTAAGAGACATATTCCAAAGGAAGGTCTAAATGTCAAAGTATGGAAAAGAGGTAAAGGAAGAAGAAACTGAGGGTATGGAGAGACATGTTCATGCTCTGTATCTCAGACAATACCTGACAGCAAGTGCACAACAAAACCAGGAAGTATATGGTACTTAATCTGAGGGACTGTCTGAAATTTGGATTTCCTTGCTGCCCTTAATGGAACTGCAAAACTTCGACAATGCACTGAAGGCAAAGTTCAAAAGATATCAGAGACATTAGCCTGTCATCTCTTTATCATCTCCTGCACAAAGGTACAAACTGAAATTGTCTTCTGAATTTTTCTAGCATTCAATAGATATCAGATTTGCAATGTTACAAATAAAGAATCTGAAATAGTGATAATCTGCCCAGCAGTTTCTTCTGCACTGGTACTGCACCTGATTTCTCAAATACCAAGGGAACTAACCACTCAAGATGTCTTCTATTTATTTGCTGAGAATGTTCAACAGCTCAATAAAACAAAGGTACTTTTCATTGTTCCTCTCTAGATTATTTTCATTAGCTGTGCAAGTTAGCAAGGCAGCACCCATGTGTTGGCATGCAGAATTTTCCACGCTGTGGAAAACTGCTATTTATTTAGGAAACATGGTATATTCTTCCTCACAAGTCACTACATGACCTCTGAATGGCAATTGGCAGCTGAGTCTGAGCAACTGACATACAGAGAAAATGGTTAGTATTTTACACTCCTATCCCATGACCCATCTAGTCACTTGCACATACATAGCAATTATATATGTTTTAAATTTCCTCTTTCCTGGAAAATTCAAAGTACACTCAGAAAGATAAATGATTATGAACTTATAGTCCATTTGTGTTCCCATATAAGTCAATGACCTCACTGATTGCAAATCAGAACAAAATTTCTTCATTAGCATCTAAAGAATATATCAGATTCTTGATTTATTCAGATTCTTATTTAACCTTTTATGTAGCACTTTTATTAAGCTTTTATGTATTTCTGTGGGATAGTGCTGAAATATTTTTAAAATTCTTTTTAAAAACAGGTGATGTATTAGAATCATGATCATTTTCCTTTTAAAAACCAATTTAATATTCGTGGAAAGGGTTGACACAGTTTTGAGGGTATCAAAAGAGACTAAACTCCCATCAGGCTTCAGGCACAGCTTTTTATTCTTACCATCCATTCACATGCCCCTTCCATCCTTGTTCCCAAATCAATAAAAACTATGTGGGTTTTTTTCTTTTTTTTTTAAACTTGCAGCATACCTCTGGTACTTAGCTTTAATGGTTCTGGACAATATTGGAAGAGTTTGCACTTTTCCTTCTCTTTTTATTTAAATTACAAATATTTGACAAACTGCTTCTATCCTGGAGGATTTCAAATCCCCTCAGATTTAAAACATAGCTCACTTTTAAAAAGCTGCTAATAGAAGAAAAAGTTGAACATTTGCAATTAAACATGTTTTATTGTTCTTATTATATTAAGCATCCTCATATCAAAAGAGAATCTTTTTTCCCTTGTCCTCGTTTGTTTTTTTTTAATTAGGTCAGTCTTCCCTTTCATAACATCCTGTTCACCAGCTCAGCCTCTAATGAAAGCGTCAGTTAAGAATCAGCTTCCAGGAAAGAATATAATAATTTAGTCATCTTCTAAATCATGAAAAAATACACAAAAATACACCAAAAAATCCAAGCTTTTTAAGGATCAATCCATTTTTTTCATTATTTGAGAATGGTGAGATTCCCAAGTACCCAACTTAGGAACTGCTTTTTCTTAGCTTGTCAGCAGAAAGAGGAAGTTCTTGTAGTGGTAGGTCAGCACACAAGACCCACCATCTTCAGAAGTTGATATAAAAAAAGCAAGCAAAATAAATGCATAGTGTTGCTCCCCAAAATGGGAAGTTTCCAGAAAGATGTGTTCTGTCTGCCAGGGTTAGTAAATGCCTCTGAAAACACAATTATAAATCTTAATTTGCTATTTCCTGGTGGTGTTGATTGTTGTAGAAAGCATATTTGTGCCCAATCAGATAGAGGATGTGCTCTGCTGTTACCTTCACAGTCTCCTCTCTAGAAAAGTGCCAAATGCTGCCACACCTTTGGAGAGAAGCCAAATGTGCACAATAGGAAAGAAGCAACTGCCAGGGCTAAAGAGAAGTGCTAATCAATGATCTTAAAACAGCCAAAAGGAGGATGGACGTGTAAGAAATTACTGACCTGCAGGTATAAAAGTTAGGGATTAACAGTCCAACAAATCATACAAACACACAATCATGGAGTGGCTTGGATTGGAAGGGACATTAAAGATTATGTAGTTTTACATAATCTTTTTTACAACCCCTTTGCTGTGGGCAGGGACACCTCCCACCAAACCAGGTTGCTCAAAGCCCCACCCAACCTGGCCTTGAACACTTTTAGGGAAGTTCACAGCTTCTCTGGGCAACCAGGGTTCCCAGAGTTCCAGGGTCCCACCACCCTCACAGAAAAAAATTTCTTCTTAATATCTTATCTAAACCTGCCCTCTTTCAGTTTGAAGCCTTTCCTCCTTGTCCTATCACTACCTGCCCTTGTAAAAAGTCACTCTCCATCTTTATTGTAGGCACCCTTCAGGTACTGGAAGGCCACAATTAAGTCACCTCAAAGCCTTCTCTCCTCTAGGCTGAAGAATCCCAATTCTCTCAGCCTTTCCCCCACAAGATGTGATCCCTCCCTTTAATGATCTTGGTGACTTGCCTGTGGACTCACTGATTGTTTGTGTCTTTTCTCCTGTTCCCACTGTTTTGATCTGCTTGTTGCTGAGATAGGTTTTTTTCCCTCCCCCAAATCCTTTCTGCTTTCTTCTACTTGTCCAAAGTACTACTGCAAGATCAAGGGAGAGGGAATCAGACCCTGAGAACAAGGAGGAGGGGACAGATAAAAATGGCTTTGTGACGTAGAAAACTTTTTATTTACATATGTGCTACTCACGCTGCTTGGTTTAATTTCTTTCATTTCTGCTTTGCATTAACATTCAAGGCACACTGAGAAAAAGAATCTTTTTTTTTTACTGAAGAGCTATAATCAAGCATCCTTTCCTATATATGTAAAACAGAGACATCTGGAAATGAGAGCCATGGTGTAAGAAGGCCTTGTGACACTATTCCCATGACAAGGCTCTACTAATCACTGAGAAGCATTTCACATGTTGTGGTAATTTGCAGTAAAAACTGCCACAGATGGTGTTAGTTAACTTTTGTGGAGCTTGTGAGATTAGTATTTGGCTACAAGTCTATCTCCGCATGTTCCTGTGATACCAAAAAGAGTGCAGAGATAGAGCAGCCCAGATACCATGGATTTTTCTTAAAGGAGATTTTGTTGAGACTCAATATCACTACAACCTCTGTAGTAATATGGGGACCAGATACAGTGAGCTGTATAAATCCAGCTCTAATTTCCCTTCTATAAATAATCCTACTAGATATCTGTAAATGACTCCTGATCAGCTGTTGTTTCTCCACACGCTGGTAATCCATGTAATCCTTTAAAACACATAAGCAAAAGACAGAACCCCTTCACTAGCAGCTTCTTTGCTCCTTCCCAGCACCCAGCTCCTTGCTGAGATGATCTGACCCCTGCCTCCTCACAGTACAGGTCTGTGTTGACCTTACCAGACCTCCTCTAATTACAGAGGAATGTCTAAGAAAATAAATGTTAACCTCATGCATCATAAGCATAAGGCAGAAAAAGCAATACTTTTGTTTTCTTTTTAAATTACTTAATTGTGCCAAAAAGCAAACTGAATCTTTAACTGACCATACTGGGTTAAGTGTGGTCACAACATCCATCTTGTCAAAGCAGCACAATAAACACACAGAGTAAGCTCAGAGCTACACAGTAGGCACGAGGGAGCTGGATGATGTGAAGGACCATGGTATAACAGACATGGTGGACTGGGAACATGTCCTCAAATGGGGCATTTCCAAGGACAGGTTCCATTAGGAAGCACTTGTACTGGCTTGTGTAGCAGGTGGACAGCTGGAGCTAGCAGTACTCTGCTATGAACCCATGAGTGTTAGATGCAGGATTGGACAAGTGAGTGTAGGCAAGGTGCCCCAGGACATAACAGCTCTGCAGAACCCTGTGCTCTGGACTTGCTAATTGGGCAGTTTCCTCCCCAGATAAATCATAAGAATTCGTTTATATCTTCTTGTTGGTTTTGTGTTGCTTATTCTTTTTTTTCTCAAGTAAGGAGATGTCATTCCTTCTTCTTGCCTTGAGAAAAGAGCCTCCACGCATCCACACAGTGTGCACCTGTTGATGGCTCAAGAAGGTTTTCGAGGCTTTCCCTGTTCCTCTTGGCCTTGCTCCTAATTGTATCTACCTGCACCCAAGCTACCCCCCTACCAAGGTTTTTATTTTCTACCTAGCACTTGCTTCCAGGTCTTTTATCCCTTTTGATTTTTTTTTTTTTGCACCTCAATTCTTCAGCTACCTTCACACAAACCCTATCTTAATTTTAAAGTATTCTTCATGTATGAAATTTCCTTCCACTTTCTTGAAGAGATCTCACAGAAGAAGACAACTGAAGGGTGGGGGCAGAAATAGGAAGGACAGAAATTCAGAATTCTATGCACCAATGCAACTGTCCTTTACATCTCAGAAGTGACAGGCCGGAAAAAGAAAACTGAAGCCTGTGAGTCCAGACAGTTTTAACTCCTCATTCTGCAGTTCTCAGTCATCAGGAATCAAAGCTCTGAGACAATCAGGACATGTCTGTAAAGCTATGCCACCCACCGACCCTGTAGCCATGAATTTTTACAAGCTTTTCAAAGGGGAAGGATGCACAGCCTTTTATGGGTAGCATATATGTCAATTTTACAATACAGAGGTGTACATGCCACATAACTCTGACTTAGCCAGGTACCTGCTGTACAAGAATCCCTGAGAACACAGCAGCATGATTGAGGACTTTCTGGTGTGTAGGGATGGTGTTCATGCCCTGTGTAACCCTACCATCCTTGCTAATGCTGCAGTCTTGGTTATTTGGAAATCACTGAGATACCACTGCCCTGGCTACATTCACACCTCCCTTTGTGGGGCAGACCCAGCAACACTTGGCATAAAGATTGCCACAGATGTAAGAGAAGCAGAGGATTGAAAGGGGAAGGGAAATACTAGCTCAGACATAGCTCTATTTTGCTTTTGTTCTCTACAGCAGTGACACCTACCCTTGGAAAGGTGTAAGTCTTCAAAACCACAGCCCAGAAAAACAATTTCCTGTTTTCTCCTGCAAACACTAACTTCTGCTCTTTAACCCCACACAGCCTCTATAACTAGACACTGCCACAGCACTTGTACCATTCTGAACATGGCCTTTCACTCCCTGCATACAGTAGTTCTCTCAGGCAACTGTAAATGTTTATGAGCAGTTTTCTAATAAAGACATAGACACATCCTTGTAATGAAACCAATATCTTCTAGCTGAGGAATCATTATAATTTCATCTGATTTGAGGGACCGGGCATATGTTGTTCAATCATGAAGACCAAGTATTTATTCTGACCACTTCAAAAATACCTTGTGGGCTACCACTGGCTTGCCCAGTTCTTTGTTAAACAATCGCAAATGAGAAACATTCAAGAAATCACAGCTTGTTTGTGTGTAATTTGTGGTGCAGAAAGTGCCATGTATCTCAGCTAAATCACTTGCAGCAAATAATTCCACTGCTCAGCACAGATGCTAAGCATTGGAAGTTTACAGAACATTATGGAAATGTGTCTTCCATCCTCAGGAGATGGGAGAATTTTAATTCCTGGCACTGAAGGCAGGCTTGAATGAGAGTATGATTAAACTTTTATAACTGCTCGATGTTTTCTTGGCTCAATCAATATTCTTTTCAATAAGCCCTTGGCCTGTTTTGGAAACACTGCCAATATTTGTTGTTCAGTAAATGGGGTTTTATTCTTTATTCCTGCTGATCTGATCAACAGAATGACATTGATCACAATGAGTGCTGTGTTCAAACATTTTAAAACAATTTAATCTGCTCATGCAGGACAGAGGTTAGGTAGCAGTGATGATTACAGCACATCTTTTAGTGGCCTCTGTTACAGATGAATGTGCTTTTATATCACCTCCAATGTATCCGACTGCAATCATGCATTTGTGCAAGCTGGCAGGAACCGATGGGTCACACACAGCAGTTGCTTCTTTTCCTTCAAAGGCAGATCAAAGGGGACATGACAGGCAGCCATGTGTGCCTCAGGAGGACCAGCATCCAGGGGGGAGATCCTGAGCCTTCCAAACTGACGTGTGTGGGAGCACCCAGGGGAAGTGGCTATGATTAGTTAGATGTTAATACTGTCAAGCAGGGGGATGCTAGACCAGAATTTAGGGTGCACTTACAGCCTATTCACTGATGTGCCAAAAGCATGAGCACAACCTTGGGCAAATCACTTAGCTCTTTGCCCTGGGTTTTCTGTCTATCAACGCAAGGTTAGTAATTCTTGCCATATTTTGTGAAGGACTTTGATATCTATGCAAGAGAGAGGCCTGATGTGACTGTTGAGTTGTGGCATTTATTCAGCACATTGGTGACACTCAGTTCTTTGGCAACCCAAGCAGGAACTACAGAGCTACTTCTACAAAATGCCAGAGAGAGTGAAGAGTTTTGATCAAAAGACAATCCAGACAGTTTCAACAGATGCTGAAAACTGAGGACAGTGGTGAGTAGTGAAAGGGACAAGAATCGTTTGTTCCTTTTCAAGGAAATTCTTATCCTTTGCTTCAATGGTAATACAATCCTATTAGGTCAGAATCCTGAGCTTTGTGCCCTGAGTCCTATATGAATAAAAATTACGTTTGTTCTCACTTCTGCATTCCCACATGTGATGGAAAAAGGATTGACCATTTCATGGTGATTGCTGTCCCAGTAATTGCTGCTGCCCCAGTAAGTATTTCTCTATTCACAGACAGGGTAGGTGAATTTGGGACGTGTCTTTATAAATGAGGTGGCAGTCAGACGCATTTCAGTGATCAGAGGGTTTCAGAAATAACCAAGTTATACAGCAGAAAAAACCTGCTGTAGGCTGAATCCTGCTAGGAGTCAAGCATCCACATGCAGCCCAGGACAGGGGAGAGAATAAGAAAAGAAAATGTAAGAAAACTGAGGAGTCAAGATAAAGACGCTTGAGTAAGTGACTGAAGGGAGAAAACAATCCTATGAAAACTAAGTGATACAAAGACAATGACTCACTTTTTCCCACAAGAGAAGTCTCCAAGCAATGGCCAACATGAAAGACAAAAGCCCTAATTTTCTTCTTCCTCTACCCCAGGTTTTACTGCTAAGCATAACATTGCACGGCACGGAACATCCCTGTGGTCACTTCAGGTCAGATTTCTTACTGCATCTCCTCCCAACTTCTGCACAGGTCCAGCCTACTCATACTCACTGGAATCAGGGAAGAGCAGCACAGTGGGGGAAAAAAGCAAAAGCCTTGTGTTTGTAATCACTGTTCAGCAATAGCCACACAATTATTGTCTTACCAACTCCACTTTCTTTAGCCACAAACCCAAAACTTAGCACCAAAGGGCTGCTATGAAGAGTTAGGTACATCCTGGCCAGATCCAGTACATCAGGATCAAAAAAAAAAGGAAAACAGCAAAGTCCCGTTCTGGCAGAGGAATGATTAGACTGGAACTAATAAAATTACTGCCAAACAAAATTACACATGCTCTTGACAACTGGGGACAGTACAAAGCCTTTAGAAAACAAGCTATCCAGCAAGTGCAGCCTTAGAGCCTGATCCAAATGTGATTCCAGCAGGCCTGCACACAATTTTCAGAAATAGGCACCTAAATAATGTTACTCAGCCCAGGACTGTGTTTGGAAGCTCAGCAAAGTTTTTGAGTTGACAAGGAAGATTTTTGATGCCTTCCTGATGGCCAAGTGTGGTTATTTTTTTGTTTTCTTTTCTTTTATGCTTTATATAAGCAGAGTTATGGAGTGGTTGGGTGTGTTTAATTATGATAAGGTTTGGAAACATTTGTCTGTTTAACAGACACTCATGCAGGGACTGCCTTATGTGAAGAAACTAATTCATGACTTTGGATGGAGTTGTAAATAAGAAGGAGTAAAATAATGCTTTCCCTCCTGCCTCTTGGAGAGCAGGCTCCTTGCAGAGGGAACGATACAAAGCGCCTGCTGCAGCACCTGGCCTGTGCTGACTCTTTCTGTAGTGTTTTCCTGGGATGCTCACGCTTCCCTTTTCCACAGCTCTCCTACAGCTACTCCCCCCCTTCACTCTCAGTGTTTTTTTACAGTCTCTGAATCTCTAATTATATTCACTGGCTTGACACAAGCTGAGCTGTGCAAGGCTTTCTGGAAAAAAGCAG
The DNA here is from genome assembly GCA_013400515.1 of Erpornis zantholeuca. Taxonomy (NCBI): domain Eukaryota; kingdom Metazoa; phylum Chordata; class Aves; order Passeriformes; family Timaliidae; genus Erpornis; species Erpornis zantholeuca. The sequence continues at coordinate 10,875 of VZTN01029717.1, read as the reverse complement.
TTATTTTATGCTTTCATGCTCCTTTGTACAAAGAGAGAGAGCAGCATGCAATCCAGAAGAAATATGCTGAAGAGAGAGGAGTTCATCATTTCAATAGTCAATGTCATGTTTTGGCTGTATCTGAAGATCAACATTTACAGAAAATAGATGTGTAAATTTCTTTTTATATGGTTCTTCAGAGGTTGTTTTCAGAAAATTATTTATTATTCCAGATCCCTAGTTAGTCAAGGATACTGACTGACTGGAGAGAGTTCAGAGCAGAACAGTAAAAATGATCACTTAATGCAGATGTTTTGATCTATTTTTTTTTAAAGTGATGAAAAGATTAAAGAGATAAAATACAGCTTGAGGCTGGACTAAGCAAAGAGCTGGAGAGGACACAGGCCTCTCCTAATATGAATAAACACCATGAATAAAACAATTACACATAGCAGTAAGCCATAGGGTAAGCAATGACACATACAACTCAGAGCCACAAATTATTCTTCTGCAAGTCAAACAAATCAAAGAATAGTTGAATTTAAATCTCCTGTCAAACATTTCTGCACAGACCTACTCAACAGAAAAGCAGAAGTTGTAGGGCTTGGACAGAACAGAGAATGAGCTTTTCTTCTTGAAATATCTGTATCTGCATCATATTAATATATTCTCTTTTCCAGGAAAAAATGGCACAGTTTCACTGTTTACTTAGTCATAACATTTAAAAGATGGTGGCTGTCTTCATGCCATAGGAAATTTCTTGCTGACAGTAGTGTGCCCTTTCCGAGTGGCAGAGCAAGAGTGACAGCCTAAGAGCCCAGACTCAGAAGTATGGCTGTGCACTGCCTGTGGGACCAGGACATTTCCATCTCCCCACTGGCACAGCCCGAGGCCCCTGCTTCCTCCTGGCACATAGCACAACTACACCTTTACAACCCCGGCATCCCTACCCAAATGAGGACTGCAAACCACTACTGCCAGGACTCAGCTTGTTCATGGCTCCAGAAACAGTTTAATGATTTATTAGGTATCTTTACTGGAGCAGAACCCCAGACGGGCTTTGTTACGCCTGTGCTGCGTAAAAAGAAGACAAATGGGAATCCTCTGTTAATTTACGACCTCAACAATTAACAAGGGATGAAAAGCAGCAGACACAAAAAGGACTACAGAGGAGTTTTAGAAAAGATAGGCCATTCCAGCCCCAAAAGACAAATTAACAGATGCTGCTTCCTACACGGATCTTGCATCAGGGTTTTTACACTATAGCTCTTCCTTGTTTCCTTTCTTTAGCTTGTCAACGGTTTGATCCACAACCCTGCTTTGCAGTCTGCATAAATTCACCCAAGCATTAGCTAATCTTTGTTGACTTTGTGGTTCTTAAGGTCATGCAGTTTGAAATTTTTTGGTTACACATTATCAAATGTACCAGTTACTGCTGGTTTAGGACAGTTTTCAGGCACGACTGCTGAATGTCACTCTCATTTTCTCCTATGGGTGGTAGAAGAAATTTTTTGCACTTGAGTGCTCCTGTCACTCTACTGAGGTGTACCATAAATTCAAAACAGACAAAAGTAACTTCTGGATAAAACTGAAATAAACTGGTCATACCCTTGTTTTCCTAGGTTGGTGATCACCTCAAATATAAAATAAGTCAAGGGCTACTTCCATTATTTCTAGCATAAAATTACATATTAAGGAATTAAGAGACATTAATGCTATAAAGTGAATGAGTCCTAAGCTAGGAAATGTCAGAGGAAAGTAATTAATCTCATCCTGTGTGCACTGTATTTCAATCTTCAGTTATCAAAGCACTGCATGGGGATCACAGAACACAATGAAGGCCGTGATGACCCTAAACCCTCCACTGAAAAACAGAGATATTCTGATGCTTCTTTTATCCCCATAAGCGACTCAATGATGCATTTTTTTCCCATATGATTAGCACTTTGAAAGCTGGAAGTATTGAATAGTTAGTGACCTGTTATTTCCCTGTATCCTTCTCTAAATGTGGGGCTCCGGGTCTCATTCTCTACACATCATGTAAAGCTTGCCCTGAATACGTATAGATTTATTTGTCTACTAATAAAATCCCTACTACTATTCCAAACTATTCCAATATTTTATTATATTGAAAGTATCACAGAAATTATATTTCATCTATTCAAAGGAGTAAAATTAGTAGTATATTTTATCTAAGGGATAGGAAAGATTAAAGGCACTTGCTTCAAACTACTGAGGCCCACAAATCTTGTCAATCTGTGATACAAAGACTCTAACTTATTCAGGGTAGGTTTTTTCCCTATTTTTAAATCTTAAGAAGTTTATATAAGCTTTGATATATTCAAAGCACAGCTTCCATCGAAGTAAATATAAAGAGAAAGCATTGAAAGCTTCTGCAAATGTACTCCTAGGTGTGTATCAAGAAAACAAAGAACATGAAGTTAGGTGATCCTCAGTGAGATTCCAGGTTTCTTAGGATGATTTGTCCTGAGGTCATCCTGGTAGGAATAGAGTGAAAAATGTAGGAGTTGGATCCAAGGTTTGTCACCTTGGAATTACCACATTCATCTTTTCTCTTCCTACAAGCTGAAATCAACACTTTGGTACTCTTCTAGATGGCTTGCTCACCACACACATGTGACTTTACCACTGAGAACAGTATTTTATGCAGCGGTGGCAGAAAAATCATACCCTGAAAAAGGGTAAAGCCTTAATGAAGAACCAGAAAAGGGATAAGACCCACCAGAAACAGGGTTAAGCCTTAGTGCAGAACTTGTCAGCTGTGAAAACTTCACAATCACACACTAATAAGAATGCTTCATGTATTTTTTGGAAGTCCTGCCATTTAGAAAAATAACTGAATAAACAATAAATAAATACAGGTCAGCTTTAAATAATAAGGGATTATGAAAAATGCATCTATCTTTACATTACCAAAATGCCGAATGTTTTTGTAATGGAAGGTTCCAGGGAATCTGATGTGAGGATGGTAATTTGCTTATTAGAGAATCTTTATTCGTAGAAAATCAATAGTTACTTGAATGACATTGGGAAGCAACAGAATGCCCGGTGGCAGCGTCCACCAGGTAACGCTTTGGCTCTGCCAGTTCCACTCCCCCGCAGAGGCCTCCAGCCTGCAGCCTCAGGAAACCAGCTGGCGAAGGGCTGGGGAGGGCGTGACTGGGGGCAGCCACTGAACACCAAATTCCCCAGTCCCGATTCCTCTGGCCGTCAGTGCCGAACCATACAGAGAGACAAAGCTCTGTAAAACTCTGCCCAGAACTGCCCAGGCCGGAGAAAAGCCGGAGAGAGCCCGCGGGCATCTCTGTCCCCTGCGGCCTTGTGCCCAGGCAGCGTCGCCCCCACAGCCAATGGGAGCCCGCGGCCAGCCAGGCCCGCCGACTCCGCAGCCAATGGGAGCCCGCGGCCGGCCGCTGTTGCCAGGTAGAACAGCGACTTCGCGCCGCGCCTGGCCTGGCGCCCAAAGCCCGGACTTGGAGGCGAGGTGATCGGGCACGCAGCAGCCCCAGCAGCCAATCAGAATATAAAGCCCGCCCATCGCGGGCTTGGACTGGTTGTAGTGCCGGAACTGATTTGAGCAATAGCCAATCGGAGGCTGCGAGCGGGGCGCCGGCGCGCGGTTTGAATCGGCGCGGGTCGGGAGCGGCCGGCCGCGCTGTGGCGAGTGTGGGGTTGCTTGCTAGCGGCGGCAGCGGCTCCGCGTCATGGAGCGGGATGCGGCCTTGCAGGAGGGGCTGCGGCGGAGCAACGTCCGCTTCGTGGCCTCCATGAACAGCATCCTGGAGCGGGTGAGCTCTTGGGCCGGGGTGGCCGCGGGCTCCGGGCGCCGTCCTTAGGCGGGCGAGGAAGAGGGGACTGAAGGCAGCGGTGCTGTCTGTGCTGAGCCGCGCACTCCTGTGGCTTGGCAGGAGCTAGCTAGCAAGAGCCAGCTCCCAGAATACAGCCGCAAAACGGACACCCGCCACCGCCGGTGTTGGATAAGCGACTTAATCACAAACTTGGTCGTGTCCTTAACCCCGATTAGCTCGTGTTAGACGAGTGGCTTTCCGTGAAAGTACAGAAAGTGGGGGGCTGCCTCCGTGAGTCCTCCTGCCCCGAGAGCCATTTTGTGCTGAAGGTGTGGGAATGGTCCCCTCCGTGCACGGACGCATGCGTTTATCCCGGGATGCAGGCTTTCCTTTTCGGGAGATGTTTTGTGCTGCTAGAGGGCTAAGTCTGGCTCGAGAAGGTGTTCCTCCTCTAGTGACACCTTGGATGTTTTAACATATTTTTACATGTCGTGAGCTGTTGGTCTTTGGTGGGGGCTGCTTTTAGTTACCACAGAGGACGTTCGGGTGAAACTGTAAGACAGCAATTTAGCTGCTTTTGAAAACTCCGGAGCGCTGGTTTGGCCCCGGCTGGCTTACATCTTGAGGTTGAATGGCTTGCACACATGCTTAAAATATACCGGTTTCCTCTAGGAGTTAATATTTCCACATTGCTGACCTCCAGCCAATAAAACAACACGCTGATAATTTCATGTTTTGAATAAAACAAAATTTTTCTAAAAACAATACGTAAAATACACATTAAAAACATTGCTTTTTTCGTTTATTCTAATATTTAATGCTTCTTTTTATTTAGTATAATCATCCTTTTGAAGATGACTTGCTTGTTTCCATGGATACTCTCACTTACGATACACCTGAGGGTAAGAACCTTTTCAAGCTTACATGCTGTACGTTGAGACATAGTAAAGCATGCAAGTGTTGATAGCTATAGAACATTCAAGCACAACAGATACTGAATTCTGTTCACTTAGATAGGACATTTCATATGTAGACTTTGGTATAATACCAAGAGTTTACTCCTATGTGCAGTTTTAATCTATTGCATGCTCCATTTTACACAAGACAAGAATTATCAGCAAAGTTTGGGATAAAAAATGGGTAATGTTTGGGTGACTTGCAAGAAGAATCAAAATGGAGAAGACTGACAGGAAGTAAAGGAATGGAGATTTTAGCAGGAGTTGATATGCATGAATGGATTGTGTATTTTCATCTCCACTTCGTATTCTGAATACTGCTCTGACAAATTTCTGTTATGCCAAACATCAGGGTGGAGTAGGTAGTCAGTCTCTCTAACTTTTCATTGAATGTTCCCATGTGGTTAGCATAAACCTACACCTTGTGGGCCTGTGACAATACTTATCCAGTCTTTCATTGTAATGGTTCATCCATAATGCTTATGGAAAGCTTATTGAGGAAAAAAATGCTGTTGTTTTAAAATGTATTGCTCAGGGGTCTAGTGGGACTTGTGACTTAGTATCTGGATGGCTTTTCTGGGAAATGAAATGTTCAGGCAGGTTTTATTATCACTGGAGTGGGGATTATGATACATAAATTGCCATATCAGTTCTTGTAACTTGCTGGACATACACAGGAAGTACCAGCTGTTCACCAAAGGTTTTTACAGACTGGCAGGCCTACATTTTATATACATTGTCCATTGGGAGAGGGAGGAAACATTCATACAGTACTGTAATAGACAGGTTTGGATATGTAAAGGTTTGGTTTTGCTTTTGGTTTAGTAACTTCAATATGGAAAGAATATAGATCTCAGCCCTGTAGAGCCTTAATTATGGCTTTAACTAACCTCAGATACCACATAGTCTGCATTCATTAAATAAAATCTGAAAACTAAAAGTATCTGCCTTTTTTCCCCCCAGTGTATGGGTCTGTAATACTCTGAATTTTAGCTCAGTCTTGTTAGATTCAATGTGTGATTATTTTTTTTGCCTTGCCTGACTTCTCAAGTAACTTGAGTTGCCATATTCTCATGGTTTGTTTTCCTCTAAATTTTTGTTTCAGCAATTGTGGTGGAGACTGTTCAGATTTGATAATGCTTTGTTATTCTGTAATATGTTCTTCCTAAATATTTGTTTGTTAGAGCGATATTCAGTATAGATGGTGTTATAAGAAAAGCTGTGTTAATATTGTTACTTTTTTTGTTGTTGTTGTTATTTCTAGGACCAAAACAATGGGGGCAACTATCAAGGAAGGATGTTAAAAAATGGAAGAAGAAAATATTTAAGGTATTTAATAATACAGTGCTATGCAGTCAAATGGAGCAATAGTTCTTTATATATGTATAGATACATAGCATTATATTCTACTCTTGCTGTGCCAGATAATATTTTCAGAGGCATTGATGAGGTCAACATTGCTTTAAAATAGGGTTTTAGGATATTTTAAGATTTTCAGGTGCGATGGACTAAAATAGATGACCATTTATCAGTGGTTAGCACCACTTGTAAACCAGGAGAAAGGGTTTTTTTAAATTGTTGTCTGTTGGGAATGTGTATTTCTGGAACTTGTCAGAATGTTTTCAGTGAAGTTAATGCATTGAATCAATTTATCTTGGTCAGGTCATCAACTTTTCAGTTGCACAGGGCTTCCTGGTTTCATCTTTAGTTTCATTTTTTTCCCCCTGTAAAACAATGCCAAAGTAATTAAAGAATCTTTGCAGTCTTTGCACTCAGTGTGTCAGGTAAAGCCATTGTCTGAATAGTGTGCCTTGGTAGTTAACACAGAAGCTGTTCTGAACCCCACAGAGTGAGGGGTGAGGAAAGAAATTCAGTCTGAGGGAACGAGAGTGGATTTAATGGAGACCAAAAAGAGGCTGTATTTATGATTCCCTTTCCACTCCCAGTAATACCTCATGCAGTCTACTAAGCATTGCTGCACAAGTTTCCTAACTAAACCTCTTAAGGACTGTAAGAGAAATATTCTGTCCTAGCCTATAATGTGGGCCAGGGTATGTTCTTGTAGTGATTTTAGCAGCAACAGTATGGGGAAAAGGGAATGATCAAGTAAGTTTTACTAGATACTTATGGCTTTTCTTGTCAGGCAATGGGAAACCTGAGGAAATTGAATGGCCATGTAGTTGTGGGCTATACCAAAGTAAATAAAGGCAATGGTTAAAATTACTTTGCTATTCTAAGATTATTCTGACTTTTTTTTTTTTATTGCAGCATAATAGACAAAGTCAAAGGAATAGAGGTAAAGTGTTTAAAAAAACCTCCATGCTATAAATGATCTTATCCAAACAGTCTTGTCTTAATAGAAGATATTCAGGTTCATGCTAAACTCTTTAGGATACTCACTGGGTTTTGTGTGAGGAACTATCTAATAAATCAGCAATACTTATCTTCATAAAGATTCAGAAGTGTAATTAAAATGTTTAAGATGAGTAAATACATTATAATTGATGGTGCTATCATAACAAGTTGATTAAAATAAGCACTCCTTATCATCCCCTTAACAATTAATCAGAGAGTTTCTTATTGTATTTGTCAGTTTTGTCACTGAATCTTAAAGATTCCAACCCTGACTTATGTGCATGTAGTGGAGAAATATGAATGTTGTTAGCTTTTTGAAAATTACTAGATAAGTAGGCATATTAAAAAATTATGTACTGAAAGAATCTCATGAAGTTGCATAATGAGCTATCAAAAATTTATCAGATTATTCAGTATACTCAAGGAATCAGTCTGCCTCCAGGAAAAAGTAGCATACAATTATTTCATTAGAAATCAAGTTCCAGTATAGAAATCAAAACAAGTCTGCACACCAAAGTGTAAATAAGATACTACTTAGTGGGTTGTGTGACATCTGAACATTTTTCTGAAAAGGAGCTGTGTGTTCCAATAAAATACCTATTTCTACTGGGATAAATGATGGGGGGGAAATTTTGCAGTGTAGTACAGTGAAGGTATGTTGGGCTCTATTCTCTCAAGGTTTTGAAGTGGAGTTTTTGGTGTTATTTTATGACATTCATCTGAGAAGCTTTTATTCAGAACACCAGAGGACAAAATGCTGCCTAGCACCTCTCTTCTTCTACAACACCAAAAAATTTGTCTGAACAGTGGTCAGGCACAGGCTTTGAATCAGCCTAAGAAATTTAAATGTAGGGCTGGGAAATAAGGAACTGGTACAAAAAGTTTCAGACTGTCCAGACCTTTACATCTAATTACTCCATTCAGCTGATGGGGCCAAGTAGTACAAAAATTTGGCTATAGTCTGTGGTGAAACTTGGAAAGAAAGTAAGTTTTTTCAAAGACACAGTATTTGAAGTCTTTTAGAAGAAATATTTTGCTAATCTAATTCAGAATCTGAATGTCTTAGAAGCTCTTAAAAAAAGGAGTTTACTTGGAGTTCTTTAATGCTATGATGTCTTGATTTAATTAATTTTAAATTTAGTTTACTGCATTACAGATTATGCAGAGAAACAGAAAAATGGATAATATGTATTTTTCCAACTTGAGAAAAGTCTTTATTATCTAATTTCTTTTAGGTTATCCCAGGGAAGAAATATTTAGCTAAATATTATAGTTGGGTGAACAGCTTTCCTTATAAGAAAACAAGTCTGTGTAGATTTGTATTTATACATGTATATTTACATATTCCATAAAAAATAGAATCTCATAGATTTTATCTCCAGTTTAAGAAAATTCCAGAGAAGGTTACAACCTTTAGCCAGAGCCTTCTAGTTATATGCTTGATGAATTTTATGAGACAGTGGTTTTATAGCCCATTGGTTGGAAAACTGTGCTTAGAATAATTACCAATGGTCTTTGTCCAAACTTGAGGGAAACGTAGGGGATTTTGTCCTGTGCACACAATTGGCTTATACTTTATTTAAGTAAATAGTAGAAGAAAGTATACCCTTGATTAACTCTCAAATGATACCAAGTAGGGCTGACCACTGAGAAAGATGTCTGATAAATTTGGGCTAAAACTTACAGTAAAATTTGTGTAATTTCATGCAAAGAAGTTCAACGCAATAGACTTATTTGGGAATAATCAAATGCAGGAAGAGACAATATTGAAAGCTGGTTGAACCAGCCTCACACTCCACTGTGAAAATAGTGCACACTGCACTAGATTTGCACAGTTACCTCGAATGTAAAGCACACAAAACAGGTTTTCTGCACTGTTCAACAGTGATAAAACATGTGCTGGGGTATTTTGGTTTGTGTTTCATAGTAGTGAGACTGGCTGGAATGAGTCAGAAAAAGAAACCAATTACTAAAGCCACTGGTGAGAGAACATAAATAGAGAGAAAAAATAAAGAATTTTTTTCAAAAAAGAACAAGAGAGGCTAAAGATTGTGAAAGTAATAGAATTTTTTTTTTTTCCCCTCCCATTCATGCTGAGAAGTATCAAAGCAACAGAGCAGTTATTTTGAAGATGACCACTCAACAGCACATCAGGTATGAGCACCACATTGCATCTGCTTTTATGGAGTGTCCCAGGACAGGCTAGATGAGGCTTTGAGCAATCTATTGGAAGGTCTCCCTGGCCATCACAGAGGGCTTGGTACTAGATGATCGTTAAGGTCCCTTCCAACCCAAACCATTCTATGACAGCCTCTTTGGGAAAAT
>VZTN01029716.1:16622-29519 GCA_013400515.1 Erpornis zantholeuca | reverse complement strand
GTCATGGGCTAAAGGTGAAAGACATGATAATTAGGAGGAGCAAGAGGGATTGAACATGAAACACAATTTTCAGGTAACAAAGATAATTATGCATTAAAAAAAGAATTATGCATATATCACATAAAAGTATGAATTTAAGGTTTAATTGCTTGGAAAATGTTAGTAAAAGGCAGAAACCCTAAGGACATAAATGGCCATAAGTATTCTCTTTAAAAAAATGAACCAGCCCAAATAAAACATCACAGGGGCTGGTACAGGAAGAGGGAAGTTACTGTTGACAGGAATCAAGAAAAAAGTGTTCAATACTGTAAAAAGAGCTACTGTAATTGTTATGAAATTTGCTTTGAGACAATGAGACCACATCAAAAAATGACAATTCTAGAAGGCTGTAAAGTGGAGCTAAATTATGCCAATAGTTTGCAGCTATTTTATTTAAGTCAGTACTACAAGAAAACTCAGTCTTATTAAACCAAAGGAAAACACCACACCACTGGAGAAATTTGTAACTCCTGTGGGACAAACAGTTTTATTTCCTACAATTGGGCCCTCTTTTAACAAGGTGTAAGAGCATGTATCTCACTTCCAGCACCCATTTAGGTAATACTCAGTAACACCTCACACTACACCAATGCCTACCATGAAATGCATTTGAATCATCATTATCTGAGGAAGTAAATCTCCCCAGAGCCTGGCAGATTCATAAAGACTGTGTCTCACCCACAAACATATGTATAACAACACACATATATACATAAACATGATAAACACGTACATAAGCATAAACAATAAATAAATTAAAAATACCGTGGGGACAAGCTCCATTTTCTTATCTGTCTTGGTACCTCCCCGCATTTAACAATCATTAATAGAAATGTCAACAAAAGTCAAGTGTTATCAAAACATCCCTATATTTATAAACTTTGCTCCATTCACGTGGAGATATTGCAGTGTTTCCATAGATCATAGAATGGCCTGGGCTGGAAGGGACCTTAAATGCAGTTTCACTATCCCCGGCTGGTGGCCGCCCCACGGTCCCGGGATGGTGCCGCGCCTCCCTCCCGGCTCCGCTCCGTTCCTGCGCTCGGGGCAGCGCCAGGAGCTCTCTCATCCCTTCCCCTGCACCGGGATCCCCATCTGAGCTCACGGACCCGTCCCGCGGTGGGATGGGAGCACCAGGGAGAGAGGAGGAGAGGCAGAAAGAGGGGACTCAGGAAGAAAGGGAAAAACAGGGTGTAGGATGGAGATTAAAAATAAAAACAAACTGGGAGGGGCAGCACGACAGAGAGGATTAAAAAGGAATAAGGACAGGGAAGGGGACAGAAGGATCCAGTGAGAAACGATAGCACAGGGAGCAGGACAGAGCAACAGAGAATAAAAAGGAACATGAGTGAGGCACGGAGAAGGACAGATAAAAAGACAGAGTGGTAATCACACAGAAAGGACACAGAGAGAAAATGACCATGGCAGGTGGGTGTGGGGGGAAGACGGGCAAGGCACAGCAGAGGGATGGAGAAAGAGAAGGATGGGCAGCAGGACAGAGGGTTATGAAGAGGAGAGAACAGTCAGGGAGAAGGACTGAGCAGCAGAGGCAGACAGGTACAGGCAGAAGGACAGCGAGATGGGCAACGAAATACAGTCATGGTGTAGGACAAAGGAAAAAGGAGAGGAAGAAAAAGAAAGGTAAAGGCACGGGCCTCTCCCTGTTCCACCTGTGAAACACACCCTGGTGATTCCTGTACATTATGACCATCCCGTGAACTGCAGCCTGGTGACTAAGCCTGGTCTAATCCAGCTTCACATAACACTTCTTTTTTTTTCTTTTTTTTTTCTTTTTTTTTTTTTCTTTTTTTTGAGGGATTCAGAAAGAAAATTTACTCTGCACCATTAAAGTAAATTCACGTGATCCTGAGGCAAAAGCTGGATCTTTCCTTCAGTAGAAACTGACATGCTCAAACTCTGACAACACACATACATTCTAAATATGCCCCACAAGGAAGTGCAGTTTCGCCTGCTTTCTGTTTGTTTGTTTGTTTGTTTGTTTTAAAAGAAAAATTAGCTGGAATTAAAGACTAAAATGCAGTAAGATTCAAGGAAAAATTACAGTGAAAAAGAGTTGTTTATTGACTGAGCTGGTACCTATGGTTCAAATGCTGAAGAAATTAGGCATGCTAAATCCCAATGGTAGAAGTTTACATTTCATAGAAACAAGCTGTTAAAAGCTAGGACTGAGAAGAATGTTCCAATGACTGAAGTTCCAAAGACCACTCCTGTCTAATAAAGTATTCCTTGATAACATGCAGACTGAAACACTGAAGCACTGCAACAGGATTTTAAAAATCAAGACTGAATCTGACTGAATAGAACGAAACTATTTTTGTTACCAGGTTTGAAGAACTCATAGGAAAAACACAGCCTAGATAAGGCAGAACACACTAGTTTTAATTTTTAATGTAGCTACCACACAGAAGACCTGTTTTGAAATGCATGTGCAATTTTAGATGAATAGGGTTACTGGAAGGAAAGGCTGAAGTTTTTACAAATGCCTGTAACTCATAGACTAAGTATCAAAATTATTTCCATAGCATCAGAAAGCTGTATTTAACCATCACCAAAATACATGGATTTTTGCTTTTCCATCCATTGGGGGAAGGCAGAAAGAGCCTCCAGGGCCCAAAAGCTGGCAAGGCTGTGAGACTGCAGCACACAAATGCTGTGACCACACCCTGGTTCCCTGGGAGAAAGACAACTGCAGGGACAGGTGTGTTCCATGCTGGTTGTAGAGGACAGGACTGCAAGACTCAGAGAGAGAAGAGAGAAAACTGGCATTCTGAGCTGACAGCAAAATGCTTGCATTTGTGCCAAGCAGATCCTGGACATGGTGGGATCTACTGATTCGAGTCTTTCTTTTGAAGGAGACAACAGCAGGAGAAGCACTGGACACACTCAGTGGCAGCTCTTCCCTGCCCCCCTGCATCTTCCTGCATCCAGCTGTGCATTGAGCCTGGACCAAGTTCATTTGCAGAGAAAAAGAAGATGGAACCTCATACAAGATCCTGCAGAAAGAATCTTCTGTCATTTCGTCACCCAGCAGAAATACAAGGTGCTGGATGTTCCTATGGAAAGTGCAGTGTTTTTCCAGAAAGAGTGAAAACTCCAGCTGCTCAAATCTGACACCGAACTGCAGGTCAGCAGAACAGAACTTGGATCCCAAGGAGATGGACAGACTTAGTGCACTGGAATTGCTTGTAGTTGCTTCTCCTCTTCCTAACTGAACACCAAAGAATAAATCCTTTCTTCTCAATTCCAACATGCTCCTTCTCTCAGTCCACCAAGGGCTGCATCTGAACAGTCAGTCAAAAGCATGTGAAAGAGATGCAGGCCTGGTTTTAGAAGATGAAATAGTAATGACTGTTTTGTTGTTCTTCAATTGGAGGTTCTGCCCTACTCTGGAAGAGCAGTACAAAATACAGGGGACAAAAGGAAACCAAAACAAAACAAAACACAAACAAACCTAAGGATATCCATACTACAGAACTCTGCTGCCTGCTTAAACTTTAAAACTGTTGGGGAACATTTCTCCCACCTCTCCTCTCTGCTACCTGCTTTTTGTCCCCCAGCATGGGGCTCATCGCTGTTTCTCTGTCATTTGCAAAGTGCCACATCCCAAGGACCCCAAACCCAATACTACCCTCCCTCCACTGGATTTGATGATCCATGTGAGTCCCTTCCAGATGGGAATATTCTATTCTGTGATTCCAGCACAGGTCCAGGGGACAAGAAGGGGCTATGCTGCAACAGGATTTCCTATTCTCCTGGGAATGATGAGATAAACCTCTAATGGGAAGGAAATACAGGATAAACCAGATGGTGGGTATTCTACATACACCTCCTATTCTACACACTTCCTTTGGGAAGACAGACCTGAGCTGGGAAATGTTAGCCACGTGCTCTTAATTTAGTTTCCATGACCATAATAATATCACATGCTGGAGCCACTCTAGGTAGTGCTGCAAAGTGAATTATATCCATTAGTTTAAAAACTGAGAACCTGAAACCACTTTGGAGACACAGATATGAGCATATCTACCTATCTGAAGAGAATATTTAATTTTCCATGAATAAATTTAGGAAGCCTGTAACGAGAGCTGGCCTGAACTCGCTCAATAGATTGTTATTTTCCAAAGGCAAAGGCAATATTTTGTTCAGTGGGTTAGATCCAAACAGCAAATTATAACCGGAACTGCTCAGCTGAGGGGAAGGGTTTCACTTCTTGTGAGAAACTCCTTTGAAATGACCCAATTTTGTGTCAAAAATATACACCCTCTTGAGCCTTACACAGTTTTCTGGAGCAATTTCAGGCAAAGAACTTAAGGAGAGCCTGGTCCTGTGAGGAACTGGTTTGAGTGCTCCCTCCTGCTCTCCAAAACTGGCAGAATTTAGAAGGATAATGGAATCATAGAATGGTTTGGTTTGGAAAGGACTTTAAAGATCCCAGTGGCCCCTCCTGGGGCAAAGCCATGCACAGAGACAGGAAAGGAGACACTCCACTGCCTTGTAGCCTCTCCTTATTTGTTTGGATCGTGACATCATAATTCACTTTATCTATAAATATCCCTCTAGAACGAGGAATAATGCACTAGATGATATTTTCCAGATGGTCTCATGTTCCTGGGCAAGGTGATCCCCTGGCATCATTAGGAAAGGGAAGAAAATGGGATCTACAAGCCCACACATAACTGTGCAATGGCCTTAAAATAATTCCATGTCCCCCCCTGCTCTCCGGACAAAGCAGGGAGAGCCAATTCCCTGCATTTTGTTGTGATTCCCAGGCTGACACCCAGCACCCCTCAAAATTTATATCCTGCAAAAAATCTCTCAAGCACATGGGAGTCAATGGCTTTTCTTTTCTGCCTTTTTGCCCCTCAGGCTTTCCTTCATTTTTCTTCAGAAAATATACTTTTTCTTTAAAGTAGGGGAGGGATTTGAGGATTAAGAAACTGAAAGCTTTGTTGCTGTTCCTTATTATGTTTGAGTTCTCTTTGGGTTTTTTTATTTCTCACACTTGTTTCACCACGAAGAGCTGTGCAAGGCAGGCATTTGAAGTCACCACTGCCATTCCAAACACCCTGTGTTTTTCCAGGGCCCTTGGAAGGGGCAGCCTGACCAGGCAGCCGGTGGACCATGCCATCATTAGCTGCCATTAAGCCGTGCAGATGAAGTGATCTGCCTCCTGTGGCAGGACAGGCAGGATCACCTGGGGTGTGCCATGGAACTCCTGGCTGCCTCCCCCAGGAGACCCGTGGGGTCCCACTGTCCCACCTGCGGGGTGGGACAGAGGTGACAGCCAGAGCTGCAGAGCTGGGAGCTGTGGGAAGGGCTGAGGGGCAGCATCTTGTGCAGGAGCAAGATGTGTGCAAGGAGATGTCCTCTCCCTGCACCTGGGATGCCCTCTGGACACACAGGAGTGCTGAGGAGGTGCTCTTGCAGGGATCAGTGGGGTACAGAGCAACCGGAATAACTCCCTGAGCAGACTCCTGGGGGTGGTGCTACCCCACAGAATCCTGTTGGAGCAGTGAGGAGAGCTGGATTCTGGAGTGGAAAAGAACAAGCAGAATTAACCAGGTGCAACATGCAGGTGTGCAGCAGCTTTGTGCTGACCACAGGAACTCAGGGCACACAGGCCAAACCCTGGCCAGATTATCCAAATATGTTGTGCAAATCCAAGCATATATTCTTTTGTACTGTAGTAATCCTATTGATTTATTGGGGAAAAAACCCAGAAGGTGAGCTAGTAGGGGAAAGAAGTAAATTCCTCTAGGTGGCTGAGATCACACATCTAGACCGGCAGCCAGGACACAAACCTGCATCCAGCACTGAGCCACTGGCACCTAAGAGACATCCTTAGTGTCCAAAATTCAGAAGCTAACAGCTGGGAACCAAAGACGTCCCCATGCCTGAAATGTCTCAGGTGTCCTCAAGGCCCAAGGAGGGCAGGAGGGGTCTCCACTGTTATTTGTACAGATTAGTGGAGCATGTAAGGGCATATCTGGGCTCACTGACCGTGACAGCTGAGAGCACTGGCTCCTCCTCCTGACATGCTGGCAGCCACTCCAGGGAGAGCACTGGGAAGCCCCTTTGGAGCATGGTTCACAGCCCGGCATGTTAAGAGGCTGCCCTAGGTCCGCTCCTGTTTGCTTTAATTCCCTGCTCTTTTGGGAGCTGCTTCCCAGGATTCTGCAGCTCCCTGCAGGGCGAACGGCAGGGGCTGGCAGCAGGTAACCCTTGTGTGAGGGCAGCTCCCAGACCCTGTGTCCTGCCCTCGGCAAAACCTCCTTTCCCTGGGGTCTCTGTGCCTTTGTTTATCCTGGTGCTCTTGTGGAGCAGCAGCACCGTGGTTTTTAGATAGTTCTCCCTCCCCAGGGGTGCTGCCAGGGCCATTTCCAGGTGTGGGAGCAGTGGGGTGGCCGTGCCCTCGGCAGGAGCACCCGCACCGGGCAGCAAGCAGTGCCTGGCCACAGCGCTGGCCCTGGTGCCAGACAGAGCAGGATGGTTGTAAAACAGAGGAGAGGCTTTGTCTGGTGTCTGTGGCGTTTCTGGTTGGAGAAGAGCAGCCCTGGAAGTGTTTAGGGTGCAGGGAGAGCAGGGGGAGGATGTATCAGGAGAGACCAGGCTGGCCACGCTGCAGCTGCCTACTATCCATACCGGGAATATTCCCAGCTCAGCCACTCTGGAAGGAGCTGGAACTGCCTTTTTTAGGTCTTGTGCCTTTACTCACAGAGCACAAGGGCTGGACAGAGACTGGCACAGGTGCTCTGGCCTCAGCAAGGGATGGCTCCACGGGGGAGGTCTCGGCTGTCAGTGCTGATGCATTGCGGGGAAGTCCCCACTGCCGCTGCTCCCAGGGCCAGAGAAAAAATCAAGAGCTGTGGCCGCTGCTCATCCCGGCATTTGCCACCTTAGAGTCATTTGATGAAAACCTGGGGAGGGTATGAGCTTCTGTGCTTCCTTGGGAAATGGAAACCACAGCTTGGGGAAGATCCTTTGGACTTCACCTGCTCATGACACTCCCGAGAGTGACCATCCCCAAAACACCATTACCACTGTGCACAGCTCTGCTGCTTTTAGCTTCACTTAATTTTAGGTTCATTTTATTTTGGTTAACCTACTCCAGATTGGCTGCTATTTTCACTCTGGAGCCAGGGAAAACAAAACTGTGCGGTGCTGATGGGGGCTCCCGACTGCCGCAACTCTCGGAGGAGCTGCCTGCGGTGGGCGAGCCCTGGGCAGCTTCAGGGAAAACGTGGTCACTGCAGTGTCACAGGGCAGGGTACGGCCACCGGTCCCCTCAGCAGGAGTCTTCTCCGCCAGCCCCAAGGCTTCACCTGCTCCAAGCTCTTAATCCGGGCAAACGGAGCGCCTGTCTTCCCTGCCTGCACTTCCCGGTCATGGCGGTGTGATTAATCCCTAATCCTACTCTGCTGCTGTAGGCAAGGATATTTTTCTTCCTCCTCTGGGTTTAAGGCAGCCCTGCCTGCTGGCAGGCGAGCACACACCTTACCCACTGGTCAGGACTAAGAGCCCCAGAGCCCTGCTGTGTTTACCGACTCCATGGCTACTACGGAAAATCGCTCTGGTTTTCCTGCCCGCTCCTTCTTCCTTATCAGTAGAGGGGTGGCTAAGGATGAATGATTAGAGGTAACGACAAACATTATGCCTGTGCTACCAATTCTGCTTTTCAAATGGAAATCAAACAAAATTAAACCTGACACAATGCCAGGGAAGGATGTTGGGGCTGTTGAAAGACCATTAATCTTTAAGGAGAGGATGAGTTACAGAAAACGTTCCGTAATTAACTCGGCCACCCACAACCTGCTGGAAACCCCGAAAACCTCAGTAAACATCGGCAGTTCTGTGTGCGAACAAAAGGACTCTATTTCACCGGTTAAATACTCACTCTGAACTTGGTAAGTGCCGTGTGCTGGCATTGGCTGTCTCAGGGGGCGTGAAAATCTTCCGTGGACGTGTTTTTCCCTGGTGTTTTGGTGGGTTTGTTGATCCTGCTCTCATGCCCCATCCCAGAGCAGAATAAATTTCCCTGGGGATGAGTAGTTTCTGCTTTGCGTAAGTGTTGTGGGATTTTTGGCTCATACAGCACCTCTAGCACCTGGCAAGGTCAGTGCTTAAGCATCTGCTAATCCCTGAGACTTGGGCTCTGGCTCAGGAGTCTGGAGCTCTGCCCAGCCAGACCAGCGTGGACCAAGGTGGAAGGAATGCCACCAACAGGAAAACCAGACAGGTCTACTGAAATCCACCCAGACAAATACGAAGCCCCTTGCAACACATAAAGTAGGGAAAAAAGTCTGTTAAATGATATGGTTGTGATCTGGCTGATGAGCATGCAATGTACCCACACCTATTCCTCTCCTTGAGGATTTTCTCCTGTTTCACAAGTTAGTTTTGGTGGCTCAGACATCTCAGACAGCCACACACTGCTTTCAAACTGATACAGGTTTCATACCAAAACGGTTCGTCTCCTTCGAGAGGAAGCATTTAAATGAAAATGTCCAACTCCCCAAAGCTCCAGCACTCAGACTAGACCATCTTCTTTCTTGCATTAGCACCTTGGAAGAGCAGCCCTGAATCAATAATGAGATAGGCAGGTTTTTTGAAAATGGACTTTCACATCTGTGTTTATAGTCCTAAATGTGTTTTACTTCCAAACAGTCTCCGAGAAAGAGTAATTCCCATCTGAAGTGTAATAATGTGTGTATTAATAAGTGTAATACAGCAAATACGCTTAAGGACCAAGGGAGGAACAAAAGACTTACAACGACCTTTTTATTTGTGTAGGAATACAGTGGTCGGTTGGGTTTAGCATGTCCTCCCAGCCTTGTTTACCTCCACACCCCACGGTGAGTTAAGTGTGAAGCACAGAGCATTTTGTCTCACGGTGCACCAGAGCTGGGAGATGCTGCAACTGCTTCCCTTCCTTTAGGAAAACTCCACTTTATGGTCGTGAATGGTTAACATCAGTGTGACAAGAAACAACTGTTTACAAATAAATGTAAACACAGGGTTGGGGGCAGTCAAACACTGGGCATTTTTAACTTGATCTCAGTACTCAAATCAGAACCACCTGATTTACGGGAGCTGGCTACTCTTACTGACCACAGAGTTACAGGTCTGGGTCCTTATTAGTAGCTATATTGTTTTGTTCCGAAATTTGTTCCGGAAAATCATTGCTGTTATTGGTGGAGTTAGTTTGGGATTTTCCAGTGATTCAGGGCTTTCTGGCATTTCTTTCAAGCTGGGTTTCTGTCAAGAAGGAGTGATTTTTAATGAGTATTGAAACTAAAAGGAAATGTGGTGAGGTGAATTAAAAATAGACAAAAATTTTACAAATTTGACATTTTCTAAGCAAACATTTTCCCTCCAACTCAAAACAAATACTCTTTTGGAAACAGCATTTGAATTTTGCATATTTTAAAATCTATTTAATTGTGATAGAAATTAAAACTATTTGATACAATCAGCATGACACTTTACAATATGATCCAACCCAATTTGGTGCTGATGATTAATTCAATAGTCTCTAACTCTGGGCTTGGGCCAGGGAAAGCTTTTGCAATCTCAGGCTCCTACAGAAAGGGACAAACAAGTAATTGATTTCCATGTACTCAAATGTTTCCAGGTCTCCCTGCTGCCAGCTGCAGTTACAGGGGAGTTGCCCGTAGGGATTCTTGGAATGGGCAGAAAGCTGAAGCAGAGACCCGTTTGGCCATTATTGTGCGGAGCAGGGGGCTGCTGGCCTTTTGTCTGTGGTAGAACACCTCACTTTGGGTTTGAATTATGTAACAGCCATCCTGCCTTCTCTCTGAAGGCACCACACTGTTCCAGTTTCCCTCAGTATTCCAATTTCCCTCACATCACGTCTCCATTATTAATCCACTTGCTGGACATGGTGTTTATTATCACGCTTGACTCCACTGGAAAAATGTATCAGAGTGCATAAATGGGGCTTGGTGCACACTGATCAATAAATATTATAATATCCTAATGCCTCTAAAAGGATTTATCTGTTTCTGCCAACTTCATTTTTTTTTAAAAAAAAAAAAGCTCTTGGTAGAGGCTCAGGAACTTCATTCCAAGGTGTGAGTGTCTGCTAGCAAAGCCATTCACTGCTTTAATTCTTCTTCTTTCCTCTCACAGAAACTTAATCAAGAAAACCTGGGAATGGGAGCATGCTCTGGTGTCAATCCCATTGTGGCTGATTGGGAATACCATGGTACAAAAAAGGCAGGTGTTTTAAGGGTCTCAGTCTGCAATCTGGCTCCTGGCAGCAGAACACCACACGAGTTGCTGGCTGCATCACAAGAGGGTTTGATCTGCTTTTCCAAAGGGAGGGAAAATTTCTGTTTGGCTAAAATGAAAGTCAGAAGAGACCGCAAGACAACAGCTGAATCTGCAAAGCAGGAGGGAAGAGAGTAGAGGTGAGTGTCCTTCAGCCCATTTACAGTCACCATCTGCAGCACCCCAGGATGAGCTGCTCCCTGTTGTGACCCCATGAGGACCCGCTGGATAGAAAGGCAGGAGCAGACCTCCTGTGCCTGCAGGAGACTGCCCTCAGGCAGGAAAGAGAGGGCAAGATCATGCCCTTGGTTATACCCATTAACCACACTGGGCCTTGCAGCTCTGTGAACACCTGGGCTGAAGCTGTCCTCCAAGGAAATGGTACGTAAAACATCTGGGAGACTGATCCTGCGAGGGCTTAGTGACCCTGCTGCCTTCCTTCCTTCCTTAGCTGTGTGCAGGCAGCCTTTGGCATGTCCTCCCTCCCCTACCGTGTCCGCAGCCCTCGCTCCTGACGCAGGACGGTGCAATCTAATCGCTGGGTGCCAGCCACGCCGCGCCCTTCTCCCTTCCCTGAGCCCTTCACTGGTGCCGGGCTGGGAGACCCGTGCCGTGACTACGCTGTTTTCACAGGAATTAATCCTGTGTGAGCGCTTTCCAACCGCAGGGCTCACCCCTGACCAGCAGCTCGTTGGCTTGTTTGAAGCAGGAATGAGGACGAGCCACCTGTATTGTCACAGCAACCCCTCCCCAACGGCTCTCCCCTCCCAAGTCACACTGGAGTCGCCTCACCGGCTGACAGATGACATAGGAAACTGCTCATCAAACCAAAACAAGACCAAAAACTTGAAAACTCTTTTTATTCGGGTGATTTGCAGCTGTAAAAGTAGCTCAGAGGTGACGATGCTACTGCTCTGCCGGGTGCTTTCGAGGGTGATTTATATGTTATGCTCTCCACGAGGACTCAGGGTAGATTATTTGCTTCCCACACCCCGATTTGGCTCCCTGAGACCCCACATACTCCAGGCCTGACCTGTGAGTGTCTGGCATCTTTGGGATACTGCCCCCGCTTCAAGCTTCAGGAACTGATGATAAAACAGCCCGGAGGCACACGTGCGATCTGAATTCTGCTGGTTGGATACATCTCCATGTCCAGAGACTAATATTTTACCATCCTTGCTGTAGTAGGCCCAGGGGACATAAATGCTGGCTCTGGCACTCTTCGAGAGAGATCTGTGGGCTCCCGACCCTCCTTCCCCACTTTGTCACCGTCCCACGGGGTGTCTGCATGTGGCAGTGCTGCAGGGACTGCGCTTGCCCTACGAGGCCACATGATCCAGCTGCTGGCTCCTGAATGCTCCCACGGGCTTCACAAACCCCATCCTGCCTCCCGCTGCATCCGAGGGCTGCTCTCACCCAGGGACCAGGCAAGGAATGGCATCCAAGCAGGATACTCCAAGGAGGATGAGCATTGACACCTTCAGCAGCAGCAACTCTCTCATTAATTTAAATCCTGCTCAGCTGCACAGACAAAAGTATCTTGAAATCTCTTTTAGCTTAAAATTTGATTAAGACCAGTTCTGATAAAAGAAATAACACGTTTTTGTGGGGAGAGGCAATTTCAGATTACTCGATTGTGGGGAAAGCGTGTTTTTTGTTTAAAGCAGTGTCAGTATTTCTGTGGTGGAAAGGTTTGTCACAGGTACAACATTTGTAACACATTAGTTACACATAAATATCATGGGAATCAAAACACGGGGCTGGAAGGCATCTCAAAAGTAACGCGTGTTCAACTTTTGCTCCAAGTAGGATTATCTCTAAACCATTCTTGATTATCACCTAACCTGCTTCCCAAATCTCTGGTAATCTTCCAGTGCAATTTACTCCACCCTACAGCACAGCAGTCAAAAGTGCTTTTCTAAATGAAAGCCCAAATTTCCCTTCTTTGTTCATGCTCATTAAGAACTTGTTAAGCAATCATTGCCAGGAATCACTTAGCAAAAAATTTCCTCCTGCTTGAGGGTAGGTTTGAAACTCGCTTTGCAACACGTCAGCAGATCAGGTACGGGCTGCCTTTTTTTTCTTTTTCTTTTTTTTTCCTAATTGTTGGGTTTGGGTTTGGGTTTTTTAACTAAAATTTTCAGTTTCGCATCTTTAGTGACTCGCGTCCGCTTTGTAAATGATCTCCCTTGGCGCCAACAGGTGTGGGAAGTTTCCGCCCTCCCCTGCTCCTCCTCCTGTCTGCAGTTAGCGGCCCCTGAGGTTGGGATGTTTCTGGCCGGGATGGGTCACCTCTGCCACGCATCGCCACTCGAGCGAGACAACAAGAGGTACAACTGCGCTGGGACAGCTCGGGTTACCCGGCCGCGGGGTAGAGCACAAACTCCTGGAAGCGGGAAGGAGAGAGCGAGGTGGGGGGATAAAAATCCTTAGGGCAATTTTAAGTGATACAGTAAGAATTAAAAACACCAGAGCGCCCGGCCGAAAGCAGCAACGCCGTTCTGGGGGGCGCTGCCGCCGCTCCGGGGCTCGGGGAGGGGACGGATC
>VZTN01029716.1:0-16613 GCA_013400515.1 Erpornis zantholeuca | reverse complement strand
CGCGGGGAGGGGCCGGACCCCTCCCGAGGGGTATCCCCGACCCGAGGGGCGGCCCCGGGAGGGGCATCTCGGTCCCGTCCGGAGGTGGGAGCGGCGGGGGCGGCGCTGGCGCTGCGGGACGGAGCCGNGCCGGCTCCCTGCGGCCGCCGGGCTCTGTGGGCAGCTCTCAGAGCTCCCTGCCGGAGGGGCGGCGGCGTTTGGGCCGCGGGGTGTGGAGGGCAGCCCCTCTCGGGTCTCCCGCACATCCGTGGGGTTTGCTGCTGTCGGGGGCGGTGGCGAAGGGGCGAGTGAGGGTAGCTACTCCCACGCCGTGCCCGCCTGTGCCACAGGCTGTAAGGGCTCCAGCCTGCCCCAGGAGCACCGGTGGGACGCTGGAAAGTCCAGGAGGATGGCCGCAGCGGGAGGGCGAAGAGGAAGGGGTCAGCTGGGAAGGAGAAAAGCTGAGTTCCGCTGTGCCAGTGGTGACTTTAGAGGACTGGCTTGGCTGAGGGTGGAAAGAGCTGGTGAGCGGGGAGGGTCAGTTGGCTGCCGTGTTCCCAGGCAGACGTGCTCTGGAAAACGTTGGAATCTGGACAGGGATAAGATCTGAGGAAGAAAGGTAAAGACTCACAATAGAGCTGTAGGAGAGGAGGAAGAGAGCACCTACTGAAGAGGAATAAATAAAATTACAGAACTCTTGTAACTGTAGTAACCTAAAACTATTAATGCTGCTGAAAGAAGGCGAGTTTAGAAGCTTTGGCTAAAAATGAACTATGCTGGTTAAGTGAATATGTTGCTCTCTAATGCGTGAGAGGTTTCTCAGAATAGACAGGATGTTTCTTAACTCTGAAAAAACTGTCTCCAGCTTCTCCTGAGCTCAGATGGTTTTTCACTGTTATTCATGAGGTTTGTTGCAATGGAAGCCAGAGGAGCAAACCTCAAGAAACTAAAATACCCCTGGGTTTGGGTTTTGTAGCAATCCCAGCAGCATCCTGAGTCACTGGCTTTGTAGGAGGAAGCACTGACTGGTGAGACACATGTGAACGCCCTTCTCTTGTTCCTGTGCCCTGTTTGGCAACACACAAATGGCCATCACCCTTGAGGGCAGGAATATGTGAAGCTGAGTGAAAAGCAGTCTGCCCGCCAGGTTTAGCTTTAGGTGTGCAGTTCAGGGAGCAGCTGTCCCTATGCCTCAAGGTTTCCTTCTCACAGGGTTTCTGCTGACTCTCACGGCATTAGCTCTCTCCATCCAGTGGTGACTCCAATGAAGTTCTTCCTGCTCAGAGGCATCATTGTGCCGAGTTACTGTGCACTGAAGTTCAGTGGCACCAGAAGGATGCAGCCTCCTGGATGCCTGTTGTAGAATCTTTCTGTGCCAATATTTGTGTCTGCCTCACTGGCTTCTGTGCCACAAAGAAGGTTTGCTGATCCAAACCTTCAGCAGAAGTAGCCTTTTGCTGCTTTTTCTTTAGCAAGGCTGGTCACAGCAGGTTCAGAGGAACACCAAGGAAGAGCTTGAGGAGGGAGGGAGTAGGGTCACTTTCTTTAGCAGCAATCAGCCATCACCTTGGCTTTGTCATTAGCAGATACTTTGGCACAACATGCTTATATGTAATTCTTCTTCTGTCTTTCACTTCGTTTTTTCTCTAGTATAGAGAGAAGCCTCTGTGCCAGTTCCAGTCACCATAAGAAACCAAACAGAAGTGCCTGTTCCCTTGTGTAGAGGTGAGACCAGAGGAACAGGATATCCATGTGCTGGGCATGCCTCGCTGTCAGTGCCCTGGTGGTTTGGATCAAGTTCCAGTATGTGGTGGCAGGAGAGACTGGGGGCACCCCTCTTGTCTTTACTGGCACCCCCCCAGTAAATCAGTGTAGCTGTGCTGTTATTCAGCTCTCTAAGGGTTGTCCTTCCCAGGTTTGTCAAAAACTTGGACTGTGTCTTTTGGCCTTGTGATTCCTTTCTGCTCTCATCAGGGGCATTATTTAATTAACACTAAAACTCCTCAAGTTTCTGGGTTGTTCAGGTTCCAGAAGAGATTCACAGGTCTTATTTTGGGTAGTGCTTTCACTGGGAAACAGGGGATATGCTACCAACTCACTTCTTGTAATTCATCTCTTTGCTGTCTTTACTGACTTTTACAATTACCTTAAACTGGGGCCAGGAACTCTGCCCAACTGTTTAAATGAGGTCTGGTGGAACTTCAGATTATGGCATTGTGAACCAACCACTCCCCTGTCAACGAAGGATTAAGTACAATCATGTTTGTTTAGATTTTTCTGTTAGAAAGGAAAATATTCATGCTCTTTTTTGTACATAAAACTGCCTGTCTGTACAAGGTTAGTGTCTTCAAATCTTTAATAAGTTCAGCCTTGCAGTTGCTCTGTCAGATAGGAAAGTACTTCCTCAATACTCATAGGAGGAAGGTTGTGAGACAGAAAAACAACCCCTGAGATCCTTGATGAAAGTTAGGCATTGACTTCACTTTCATTTCAAATCAGAGGTCACTATCATTTCAAATCAAAGCAGGAAATAATTCCTGCTTCAGTTCTAAGTGACCTGCTCCTTGGTCTGTAAGAAACCTGTTCCAAAGCAGCAAAATAAACAGAAGTCCCCTAAATCCATGTGTAGTCTGCTGTTAGACCATCTTTCCTTGTAGTTAGCAGTGATACTGTGAATTAACAGAATTTTCTGTCTTCCTCATCAGGTGGAGTTTCAACTTCTGTGTTCTCACGGTCTCCTCTGATGTGCCACCAAAGGGCAGCTCCTTTTCTAGGTGTGTGCCAGTATTCTCTTGAGCTGTGAGGGTTAAAACAGTGTTTAGTCTTAAATTTTATACCCCAGCACACAAGGAGCCTGCATGGCTTCCTATAGAAATGCAGTAACAGGAAACTACTGTTTGGAAGCTGTTGGTGGCATGGAGCTGTATCAGTTTCCCAGCTCGCCCACTGCTAGCATCTGTCCCTTTTGTCTCTTTGCCCTTTCCAGCAGCTTTACACAGCCAAATTCTGTCATCCCTTTCATTTCAAGTATTGATGAGGGGTTTATGCAGTTGCTTCCTGAAAACTAAAAGCTGTGAGGTACAAAGCTGCTCCTTTCAGTTAGAGAAGACCCAAAAGATGCTCTACAAAAAAAAATGTTTGGAAACTTTTCTTGACAGGGTGCTGAGAATGATTCTCCTGTGTTATTTTGGGTGGAAAGTGAGATACCAGAGCTTTCTCCTCGGTTGATCAATTCCTTCTTCTGTCCTGCCTCACAGCTCAGGGTTTGTGCGTTGGTGGTCACCTCTGATTCCTGAGGCCATCCTACAATAGCTGCTGCTCCCCAGTGTCTCCTGTGCTGGGCTCAAGGGCCATGGCAGAGTGGGGAGGAAGGTGTTGGGGAATTATGCAACTGCTATGAGGAAGTGAGCAGGCCACAGCCCGTCCTGAAGGGGTTGGATGAAGGTTCAAAAAAAAAGAAAATGAGAGATGGGCTTCAGGTTACCGCAGGCCTTTTTGAGCTGGGAGGCAGGTTACAGCTCCCACATCACCAGCATGCTGTATTCTGCAGCAGGGAGGTCTGGCCAGCTCTGCAGTACCTGCTGCTGGGGCTTTGCTGCTCTGTTGTTGTGTCTGACAGGTGCAAGTAAATCCTATCTCTCCTTTCATGAAATAGGCACAGAAATCTCAGGAAGACATTAAACTGTAGTGTTTTGTTTGTGTTTATGGATCTTCACTTAAGAAACACTCAAGATCATACCAGATCCTTGCAAGGACATGGAGAACCTTGCATTTCAATAAGCAGTCTTAAGACTAGCCACAGCTTTTTGTAAAGTTAATAAAATTAATCTTTGTGGGGCTTTTTGGGTAATCCCAGGTACTCCTGAATAGTGAGGAGCAGATGTCACCAGAGGGTCCTCCTGCCCCACACCTTGGTGGCCTGGTCCTGGGAAGGGCAGCTCATATCTGCAGAGGTCCCTGAAGGGCTTTGGAAAAGCTGTAGGACAGAAATGAAACTTCCCCATCAGACCTCTACTTGAGTAGAATCACACACACCCGCAAGGCACCCACAAGGATCATTGAGTCCATCCCCTGGCCCTGCACTGGACGCCCCAACAATCCCACCATGGGTTGAGAGCATTGTCCAAATGCTCTTTGAACTCTCTCAGGCTTGTGCTGTGACCAAATCCCTGGGGAGGCTGTTTAGTGCTCCACCACTCTCTGGGTGAAGAACCACCAAAACCAACCAAAATCTACTCTAACCCTGCCCTGGTACAGCTCCAGCTGTTCCCTTGAGTAGTTCAGCCCTGTGTTCATTTGAGCAGGCAGTCACAATTTGGCATTGGAAATCTCTGCTCTTGATCAGACAGGTGAATTCTCTGTGTGAGCGCCATGTGGAGCATGAACAGTCTGGAATTTTGAAAGGAGTGTATTCAGGGAGGTCACCAGTGATCCTGATATGCCCTGTTTGAGCTAAGTGCAAATGGGTTATACTCATGAAGCGTGCAGAAGTAAACAGAACTAATTGCATTAGCTCTTGGTATTACATATGTATTGGTATGAGACTATTGGTATTCCATGTTCTCCATGTTTTGGTGTTCCTCAATGAACAGGAGACTCCAATTTAGACACAGGCTGTGTAAAAAGTCAAGGCATTTGAAATGTGCTGAGGACAGTACCTGGTGCAGCCTTGGGAAAGGCCCTGTGATTCCCCCTTAGGCTGGGATTGTGGGAATGGCTTCACACAGAGTGACCTGCGGCCGCTCCCTTGCAGCCTGTAGCACTGGGACAGGACCAAAAAAGCACAGATACAAACACAAGTCCTGAGCCCATCTCTCTGCTGCCTAGAGAGAGGCAGACTGCCTCATTCCGAGGATTTCTAGAAACCAGTTTGACCACAGCTCTCCACAGCACATGGTAACTCTTCAGCCTATCAGTTCCTACTTCTGCTCTTGGCAAACATGCTGAACTGGAAAGAGCAAAGGGGTAAAAGCAGAAGGGGCAGTGCAGAGCAGTTCTGTCTAGTTTTGTCTGTGGCCTTCGGAAGGAAAACCCCACATGCTTTGCTTTGACAATTTGTGCAGTCCATAGTTCTGGGGTTTTTTTTTTCTAATTTGTTCATGATGCAAGCTTTGCAATCTTGAATTTTGCATTGTGCTCAAAAGGAAGAAAATGCCTGTGTGTGGCTGCTCTGAAACACAGTAACTGGGAACGGATTTATGTAAACTTTCAGCAGCTTGGTTTTTTTTGGTTTTGGGGTTTTTTTTTCACTTAAGTCTGCATTAACACCAAATGTATTTGCTGGGGATTACACCCACTGGTTATTTCTAAATTGCCTTAGCTCTAGATCCAAGATTAGTATGTTTAATTTTGGTGTACTGAATGTTATTTAAAAGTCTACTTTGACAATTGTGCTTTGATACTAGTTGGAGATTTTAAGATTTTGTGTATTTTCTTGTGATTTAATGTTTCCATTGCCTTTTAAAGGAAAAACTAAGAAACAAACAAAAGAAAAAACCTTGGCCTTCCAGGGAAAACAAAACAAAGGTGAAACCCGTTGGCAAATAGGAATGGAATCATGGATTTGACCTTCTCCATGAAGCAGCAGCAGCAAAAAAGACTATGGATCTTTTCTAATGTTAGTCCAGGAAAATATCCTGGACTCAGTATCAAGGACCATATTTAACAAAGCATTTAAACCCAGTATTTCACCTGACTTCTACCTGTGTAGAAGTGCCCTAAACTTGTCTTATATCACTTGGAGTGGGTTGCAGCCCTGTCTGCCTCTGGAAAATCTGGGATGGATGTTCCATTCTTTGCTGAGCCAACAGCACATTGCTGCAGCTGTGGGTAACCAAGGGCTGGAACAGGACAGGGCTCTGGCAGCGTGTGAGAGCTGCTTTGTGCCTGTTGGGATTGATGCTGGGATGTGGCACATGGTCCTGCTCAGCAAGTGCCACATGAAAGGGACTTTAAGAAAACAAACAAGTTTATTCCTTGCTCTGTGTGCCACAGGGAAAGCACTCAACAGGTCAGTCCCTGGTGCTGTGGGAAGCGCAGCTGGGGTTTTGTGAGGGAGGACCTGGCTCTTGTTTCTAGCTGCTGCAATACCTGTTGCTCCCAAGTCATCTCTGTGCTGTCCCAGCAAAGCCCTAAAGCGCCTCTTTCTGACAAGACCAGGAAACTTACTAATGTTTGCTTTGTGTTTTAGGCAGATGCAAAGCACCACTAAGGTAAAAACAGGAACAAATTTCAAGCAAACACAGCTGCATGTTTACATTGGTGTGGCAGTAATTCCTGTGCCTGTGGTCCTTCCACATGCTTTGTTTCCTCCATTGAAATTGCTGGATGGGACCTCAGGGGTGCATCACCCTCACCTGTTGTGTAGCTTCTGATGAGACTTCATCAGACATGATGGGAAGAAATCGAGCTTTTGCTCTGGCTCTGGAGGTGTTTCCAATGCCGCAGAGGACCTTGTGGTTTCCCTGCTGCTTTTACCGTTGTTGCTGAAACAACTGTTGGAACTTGCTGCGCCTGTTTACCGCCTGAGATACTTCTGTATTTCTCTCCTGTTAAGCTGTGAAGTGTCTTTAAAAGAAACCAAACCAGAACATTGCTTATTTCCTTGCTGTTTGTGAGGGAGAAGTCCTGAGGGAGCAGGACTCAACGACTCTCTGAGGGAGCTCTACTCAACTACAGAGCTCTCAACTACTCTCCCTCACAGCTATCCTTCAGTCGAGCTCTTCTGTGGGAACCAACATCAGTAAAGTTTCATATTTATTTTGTAGGCAAAGTTTTCTGCCTCAGATACCTGAGGTAATCCCCCCTTCGTTGGAAACTTCTTCTTAGGCTGGTTTAGTTGCAACACAAAGCCTTGCTTTCTCGGAAGTCTTCATGGTGCTGGGATGTCCCTATCTTCCTGTTTAACTGGTAGAGAGCCCTTTGGTATGTGCTGGGGAGCTGCTTGGGATAAACTCTTGGCAAATAATAAAATGTGGGATGGGAAGGTGTCAATAAATTGTTGGCAAGTCCTTTGCATTCAAGTCGGTAAATGATGACATGGCTTCATCTTCCTTCTTTAAAGAATTGGACAGGTAGCTTTTGGAAATTGATATTGCCACAAAGGGAAGGGAAATAAATACATGAGTCATTCATGAAGTCAGTAACCCTCACCACCTAATTTCTTTTCTAACCAGTTTTGTTTGCACTAGGTAGTTGGTAATCCAACATTCAAATCCAGGTTTCACTCTTGTAGGAAGAAAAAAACCAAAGGACTTTTCTGTATTTAAACACTGCAAGGTACTCTGTATGAGGGAGAACTGGCAGAGTCTGGAAGGCTGCAGGGGTCACCTGTATGGAAAGGGGCTGTGATTCCAGCTGGTTCCAATCAGCTCCAAACTAGTTAAACCCAGCCCATTGCACACCAAAGGTGCAGCTGGTCAGAGCAGCACACTCTGAACCTGCCAGGTGGTGTAGAAACATTCCAAAGTGGCCAGTCTGAGGGGCTGAAGGTGTCTTGGAAAAGTCATAGAACAATAAGGATTTTGTTCAAAAGAGGGGGAAAGAAAATGAGAGAGGAAAAAAAATTCTCAGTAGAGTTTTTTTTCTTGTTTTCAACTGAAGAGTGATTAATCTGAAATGGAAATTTCTGTTATTAAACTGACCCATAGCTTTCTTTAGGAGGCATAATATAGTTCTCTGTTACATTATGCACATTTCTGGTTTGTCTGACAGAACTTCTGTTTTTACTGTTGGACTGTATTGATTTTATTTCTTTTAAATTATGCAAACTTCTACCAAAAGATAAACAGGGATTAATGCAGAACAAAAATGTTCTGCATCTTTCAGACAACTTTTTTTTTTTTCTTCAAATAATATATTCCTTGTGAAATATTTCTGGGTTTTTATCTTTACTAAGAGCTAGGCACTTCTGAGAAAGACATTGCCACATTGATGGCAGTGCCCTTCAATTAAACTGTGTGTTTATACAGCTTTATTTTGTGCCATGTCTCCTCTGTCCTTGAACTCACGAAGGGTAGCTGGTCCATAGGTGCTATACCTCAAGGGGGAAGCCAGGGGTGGGGCTGGAGATGCAGAACTGGCCAGTGCAGTACAAGAGGAGCATGGAAGAACTGGGAAGGTAATCCTGGATCTGGTCTCCTGAGAAGTGGCAGAAGGATGATTATTTTCTCTGTGCTGCCTTAGAGTTCTCCTGTGCCAGGAGCTCTCGTGTTGGGGGCATCCAGGACACACAGTAAAGAGTAATGCTCTGTAGGGCTCATTTTCCCCTTGTTATTATCCTCCATGTTTTATCTCCCTCCTCCCAAAATGTGTAGTCTGGAAAGGCCATAGTGATAAGTAGATTCCTGTGGGAAAGAATCTTAATCTGATATATTCTGGGGACTGAGCTCTGCCTAGGGCTGGTGTGTCCTCAGCAGGAGAGAAGAGGGGAAGCAAAGCTCTCGCCATGCTCTGTTTGGATATGCCATTTATGAACATCAGTCCTTTAGTCTTGCATTGGTACTTCAGGTTCGTCTCCCCTGAGTGATTGTGACCATTCCCTTGTTCACTTGGCTCGTGGTCTCTGTTTTCTTTCTTTATAACCATTCCTGGAAATCAGACCAACAGGCAGACTCCAGAAGAGACAACTGCAGGAGGAGGTCACTCAGCTGCACCCTGCCATTACAGCCCAAGCTGAGATCTTGACATTTAAATTTGTGTATAATGATGAAGCCAAACAGCATCCTGTAATAGGCTGGCAGAGGTATGAGAAGTATAAAGCACTCTTCAAAATGGCATCTATATCCAAGGGGAAAATAAAGTAGGCAGATGAGGTCTAGCAAGTTAAATATGGCAACACCTAAGACTATACTGTTTAAAACCAGTTTCCAAAAGATAGTAAAGCTACCAATATTATTAATCCTTTTTTTTTCTGTTGCAGAAGGAACATGAAGCCTTCTAGAGAGACAGAAGATCAGTAGGGAATGAGATTGGAAGGGAGTTCAGAGATCACTTTGAAACATCCCAAAATTAATTTCTGCATCTGGCCACAGGTAAGAGGAACTTGGGGATGCTGGGCCCTGCTCCTTGTCAACAGAGAAGGGCTGGTGGGAGATGTGGTGGTTGGAGTCTGTCTTGGGCATAGTGGTCTTGAAATGAGAGTTTTCAGTTCTTGAAGAGGCATGGAATGGAGTCACAAAACTTCTACCTTGGATTTCCAAACTTTGGCCTGTTAAGGGCACTGGTTGAGACAGTCCCTTGAG
The DNA here is from genome assembly GCA_013400515.1 of Erpornis zantholeuca. Classification (NCBI taxonomy): domain Eukaryota; kingdom Metazoa; phylum Chordata; class Aves; order Passeriformes; family Timaliidae; genus Erpornis; species Erpornis zantholeuca. The sequence goes on along the minus strand of VZTN01029716.1, from coordinate 7,392 downwards.
AAGTAGTCCTGAGGGGCAAGAGGTACAGGAAGGCTGGACATTCTTCAAGAAGAACATCTGAAAGGCACAGGAACAGGCCATCCCAATGTGCCATAAGACAAGCCAGCAGGGAAGGAGACTGGCCTAGAAGAACAGGGAGCTTTTGATTGAACTCAAGGGAAAAAAAAAATATTTACCAGCTTTGGAAGAAGGGGCAAGTGGCTCAGGAGGATTACAAGGATGTCGTTACGTTATGCAGGTAGAAAGTTAGGCCAAAGTTCCAGCTAGAATTTAATCTGGCAAGTGCCACAAGAGATAACACATCTTTTTTTTCCAAATACATTAAAAACAGAGAGCTGAGGAGACTCTCCATCCTTTATTGGATGTGAGGGGGAACATTTCCACCAAGGATGAGGAAAAGGCTGAGGTACTTGGTGACTTCTTTGCTCCAGTCTTTAACTGAAAGACCAGTTTTTATCAGGGTGTCAAGCACTCTGAGATGGAAGACAGGAACAGGATAACCCCCCTGTAATCCAGGAGGAAACAGTGACCTGCTGCTCCACTTAGAAGTGCACAAGTCACTTGGGCTAGATGGGACCCACTCAAGGGGACTGAGGGAGCTGGTGGATGAGCTCACTGAGCTGCTCTCCATCATTTACTGGCAGCCCTTGTAAGCTGGGAAAGTGCCAGAGGACTGGGGGTTAGCCAGTGTGACACCCATCTACAACAAGGCTGAAAGGAGGATCTGGAGAGCCACAGGCCTATGAGCCTGACCTTAGTACCAGGGCAGGCTATGGAACAGATCAGGAGTGTGACCAGCTGGGGGCCAGGCCCAGCCAGCAGGCACTAATGAGAGGCAGGTCCTGCTTGACAAACCTGATCCTACAAATTTCCTACTAAGTGTAACAGTGTTACTGACCATTTCCATTCATCTTGTGCTACTGCTTATTTAGGGAGCTGGTTTGAAATGTGATGATGTTGCCATGTCTGGCTATCTGATTTTCTGTTTGTGACCATTACTTAGGTACATCATTGATATTCTCTGCAAATAACAGACACTGTAGTATTTTTTTCTGGACAGCTTCAGTGACATGCCATAACATCTGTGGCTGCTTTGTATACAGTGAACTGCGAATCAGTGGCTATCAAAACTGCCTTATCATTTCTTCTCACAATCTTATTTTTTTCATAGAAACATGCTGATCTCATCCTCCGACTCTTTGCTGTGGCTTGCTTTTAATGCATCTTATCCCACAGAGTGTCTATCCATCATTTCATTACAGCTATACAAGAGGGTGTTTATACTTTCTTTTATTTCAAGAGAAAACTTAGTTCTAAACCCACTGTAATTGAATTGGATATTGCAGGGTTCATTCTGGAAAGGTGAAGTTGTGATTAATACAGATGATGCAGTTAAGAGATAGGTGCCTTAAATGTCCTCTGCCTTCAGCTGCACTATTTTATTGGTATAATATACTACATTTACAATATTGGCTCTCATCTTACCTCAAACATTCACGCGTGCTCAGTCTGCTGTCCTCTCTGGATTCAGGAGGAGGAGCTCTAAAGCTGTTGGTAATATACTTAAAACTAATTCCCCTAAATACTAAGGGAACTTGCTGGTGGATTCATCCCTGTTGTGCACCACTCTGTGTTTCTATGCCTAGCAGACTGATTAGTCACCTACTGAATGAAATGTTATTGTCAAATCTCACTTCTTCTACTCTTGTTTAGTAATGTAAATCTGGAGAAAATTGAGATCTTCAGCTGTTTTCTGGTGGGTCCAGAATGCTTCTTTCAGGCTGCTTGTGATGGGTGATATTTGTTGTTCCAGACCCTTAGCAGCTGCCTGGGTGTGCAGCAGTAATTTGCTGGACCTTTTCTCCTCCTCTCTGTTTTTTGTTACCGAATTTGTAGCACATTTACAAACACCCCCTCAGATGTTTTCCAGTTCCTATGTCCACACATTTGCTTGAAAAGACATCACTAAACTCAAGGGTATTTGGTTTATTCCCCTGAACACAACAGGGCCTGATGCAAACACTTTTTCTGAGGCTGACCAGAGCTGTATTGCTGTGTTTGTACTGGATGTACATTCAAACAGCTTTTCAGTAGTTTAATGCCATAAAGGAGTTGAAATCTTGTTAAAAATACACAACAACAACAACAAGCAGTACTAAAACAAAGAAAGAAGTGAAGCTATACCACAGTGTACTTTCATTTAGCCTGTGAAGACTGGATATTCGTGACAAATTCTGGCTGATCTCAGCTGTCCCAGATCCTCCAGCCAGCCCCAGGCTCGACTCCTCCAGCCCTGGGTCCCTTGCCACTCTCTGCTTTGCCACCTCAGCAGAGCTTTCCTTAAAGCCACAAGGATATTTTTAGTGCCCAGAACTGTGTGAATGACAATTGACTTGGCCACGAGAGGGCAGAGCTATTGCTTGGAAATGCTGGGATCAACCAAAGTGTCTTGCCCAGCTTCAGGTGCAAACCCACCTCTAACAAGTTTCTCTGCATGTTCTGAGGGGCAACAAAGAATTACATTGCAAATCCATTTCTGTTAATAGTATATTATGTATCTATAGATACCCATATATTTGCTAATAGCTGGATCATTCCTTTGCACCCCCTTTCCTGTAATTTTCTGCTAATTTGCTGGCCTATCCAGCTTCATAGGCTGAATCTCCTAATTATCTAGATATAAGCTGTATCAATTAAATCTTAGAAGGGAAACAATAACAAAATTCTTACTAACATCCTCAGTTTATATTCTGGTTTTGGAACAACATTTGCACTTCTGCAATATGGACACCTGCAGTTTTCCTGTAATCATCTGATCACCTTTGGCTAAAGCACTTGTTTTTACTTGGTATATTAAGATTTAGGCCTGGAGGTTTTGAGACCTACAGAACTCATAATCTGACAGTTACACAGTTCTAATGTAATTATGTAAAAACAATCCTAATTGCTTTCCATGCAAACTGAGAATGTAACATTTCATTCTCTGACATCACTAAATGCATTCCCTTAAAGAATTTTTACAGTTCATTTCTTGCCATTTGTTATCACTATTTGAACTGTCATAAAGATCATATGATGTTTTTATAAGAATATCACTCAATAATGCACATTTTTTCCTATTAGGAATGATTTGCCAGATTTCAGGGACTTCTGAATATCTGCTGTTACAATTTGGAAAGTAGAGGATTGCAGGAATGCAGGATGCTTTTTTGGCTCCATGTAAGTTGGCTTCATGCACAATTCTTGTTGTACCATCACTCAATTATTCAATTATCATTTAGTTTGGGTTGTTTCCCTTTCTTGCTGTCTGTGGTTTTGCTACCAAGGAAATTCAGTGAAGCACAGTCACGTAGGGCAGGAACTCACTTTGCTCAGGACAGGGTGCACTAAAAGTAGTAGTGAGCGTGTGCTGATCCAGCAGCAGCAGACTGGTGGCAGTCTTTGCATGGTGGAGTTAAAAGGTCATCTGTGGAGGCAGCCCTGTGTCTGTTTCCTTTGTTTTATCCCTTCTGTGCTTGAACAAGGGATCTTTGATGATACTTCAGTTTAAGCCTTCACCTTGTGAAGTCCCTGCACGTTTTGCAATTTTTGTTTGGACACATTTTTTTGTTTGCTTCTTTCAAGCGCTGTATTGGTTAACTTGGATTTTAAATTTAGCAAGCAAAGCCATGAAAATGATAGGCAGCATTTTACTGGAAAGAACCTGGGCAGAAAAGGGCCTGGAAAATAGGCTGACACAAGCCAGCAGATGGCCCTGCAGCCTGTGTAGCATGGCTTGCAAGGTCATGGGGAGTGATCCTTGCCCACCACTCATCACTGGTGAGACACACCTGAGGTGCTGGTTCTTGGATCCCAGGATGAGTGAGCTGTGTCTGTAGTGGAGCAGGTCTGGCAAAAGGCCACTAAGATGAGAAGGGGATTGGAGCACACAGTGCATGAGGAGAGGCTGGGAGAGCTCTGCTGATTTTTCTTGGACTAGAGCAGGCTGGGGTGTCTGCTCAGGGTGTACAAACACCTGACTGAAGGTGAGTGGGTAAAGGACACTTGAAGCAAGACTCTCCTCTGTTCATAGCAGAGATGGGAGGAGACACAATGGGCACAGATGGAAATGTGGGAAGGTAGAATGAAAGGGATGGTGGTGAAACACTGGGTTGGCTGGCCCAGAGTCGTTGTGGATTCCCTGTGCTAGGACAAGGGTTGTCACGAGTCCATCTATGGTGCTGCTGTGCATGGGAGGATTTGGGCAGAGGAGAGTGGTCTGGGACGCTACAGAGCAGTATTTGTTTCGGGCAGCTGAGGAGGAACTGCAGGAAACCCTAAATTTGGTGGCTGTACTGATAAAGGTGGGATTTCATGGATGTGCCAGCATGTGTCATGCAAGGGAAGGTCAGCCAGCCTTGATCCTAGGGGCAATGGGGAACTGTCAGAATGAGGGACACCAGAATGTGGCATAGTCATTCAGTGAAGTATCTGGCATGTGAGGGGGTGTTCCCTAACGAATGAGTAAAGTATTTGGTCAAAGGAGTTTGTTTCCAAGGGAGGGTTCTGTACCTAGGCCATGGGTGGGATCAGGCAGCTCCATGGAAGGGCCCAGCACCATTGTGTCACTGGTATCACCAGATAACTGAAGTCAGCTCAGTTATCATGGCAGCCCCAGAAGCAGAGCGAGCACTGGGAATTCTTAGCTAAGGGAGAGAAAACGAAACCAGAAATTTTCCCGGCACAGCCTAAAGCTTGAAGTGTAGCAACTGCGGGCTTTCAATTTCTACCTTTTTTTTTTTATTACTTTATAACAGTTTGTTCACAGTGCATCTGTGTGACCTTTGTATCACCTACCCGCTACAGATCAATGATGTCACATCCTCCCCTTTTTTTTTCCGCATGTGCTCGGACTCCATCTCTCACCGTTCCTTTTCAAGAAGGAGGAAGTGCCAGACCATAGACTTGTAGGCATCCTGACAGACTTTAATTTCTTAAATGTCTTTTCCAGCTGAGCAGGGAATTCTGTGGTCTTTGAAAGCAGTGACAGGTGAGTTTCCTGCCTTTTCTATAGCACTGGCTCTGTCCCACCAAGCCTGTGCCTCTTTGTCTTCTACAGCTTTCAAAATATTTACAGGGTTCAAGCAGGTGTAGTGTGGAGGGTGGGGAATGTAAAGCGTCTGTAAAAGTCAGGGTGGGTTGGTTTTTGCTGCCGGTAGCACTGGCAGCACATGCTGGCATTTCCTTGCAGGAGGAGAAAACCTTCTGGGGATCCAGAGCTGATCATTTATGTATCAGCTGCCTCTTCTCTGTCCCTCAGTCCCAGTGCCTTGCAATTGGATATCTCCAAGTGTATCTGACAAGCATATGTGATCAAGGGGAAAACTAGGTTTGTCAGCAGGATTGTGCCAGCTGGGTTCTTTGCCCTGTTACCTGCTTGTTTGGTTTCCTGCTGCCAGCGTTCCTTGCATATGTGTTTTATGTTCAGAATGACTGTAAGTTCTAGAAGGTGACAGTCGGGGATTCTAACGGTGTTCCCAGAGTTTGTTGTGCAATGCTATGAGGATGGGAAACACCTGTGAAGGAAGGAAGGCTCATACCCTGCTGCCTTGTCTGTCAGGTTTTTCTTTCCTTCCCTTCAGGCTGTCTCAGGAGAGCAGGCTCTGCCTGGAGAGAGAGTGCTCAGGATGCCCAGCTGCCTCCTAAAGCTGACCAAGGTGGTGATGAGCCACAAGCCCTGGGCCCTGTTTTTCCTCATCTTTATGTTCATATCCTTTGCCTACATCAAGTTGTACTGGGACATCTGGGAGGACCCAAAGAGCACAGGCCACCCCTACGGCCTATCTGCTGAAATCAGCTGTGCTCACTATGTGCCTTCTTCCCTCCACATTGCTGGTGAGCCCTCTCCTTCTGCAGGGAATGTGTTTTTTGTGGAGACCTCAGAGCAAACTACCCCAAGTTACCTGTTCTCGTGCTCAGTGGAGTCAGCGGCCAGGACACATCCCGGATCAAGAGTTGTGGTGCTCATGAAAGGCTTGGCCAAAGGGAACACCTCCTTACCCCAGCACTGGGCTTTCTCCTTGCTGAGCTGCTTCCCCAACGTGGAAATCCAGCCCCTGGACCTGACAGAGCTCTTTTCTGGAACACCCCTGCAAAGGTGGTACTTGTGGCCTCTGAGGCACTGGGAGCCTCATTTTTTAGCTGTCTTGTCTGACGCCTGCAGGATTGTCCTCATGTGGAAATTTGGGGGCATCTACCTGGATACAGACTTCATTGTGCTTAAGAACTTACAGAACCTCACCAATGCCCTTGGGATCCAGGATACGGATGTACTGAATGGGGCCTTCCTATCCTTTACGCCCAAGCACAAATTCATTGAGCTTTGCATGCAGGACTTTGTGCAGAACTACAATGGCTGGGTCTGGGGGCACCAGGGCCCAGAGCTTGTGACTCGTGTTTTCAAGAAATGGTGCTCCCTCAGGACTATCAAGAGCATCAGCTGCAAAGGTGTGAGTGCTCTTGCCCCAGAAGCTGTCTATCCTATTCCCTGGCAGAACTGGAAGAAGCTATTTGAGGCAGTCAGTGCCGTGGAGCTTCACAAACTCCTGAAGAACACCTATGCAGTGCACATATGGAACAAACTGAGCCATGGGACCAAGTTAGAGATCCCCTCCCAGGCCCTCCTGGCTCAGCTCTATTCCCAGTTCTGCCCTGCCACCTACGCAAAGATGAAGCAGGACTCTGAAGAGCAGTCAAGGCGTGCAGTGTGACCTGGGGGCTCTTGGCTGCAGGGATGTTCCCCAGACTGAAGGAAACCGAGTGCCTTTGACTTTCCCCAGAGTTGGTTTCTAGTCCCCAGCACAGGTGTTCTGTGTGACACCTCTGTGGTTTTGTACTATTCCTGATACCTGCCTCCGATGCTTTGTGTTTTAAATTTACAGCAGAACCTGTGTTCAGCCTCTCTTGCTGTCCAACAGGAGACCTGTTGCTGCCGGGGAGGTTGAACTCATTCATCAGCGTCTCTCAGTTGTTCTTCTCCTGTTGTTCTCCAATGGCTCCTCCTGTGCATCCCAGCCTGAGCAGCCCCTTGTGATGTTTCAACAAGTGTAGGGACATTTGGCTTGCTCTCAAGGCCCTGTCTGAGTTTGTAAATCATTGCCAGGAAGTTTCAAAGGGCACAGTTTGCTGGAGCTCAGGACAGGTGTCCCTTGGCTGGCAAAGATCTCAATGGCTGGTGACATACATGGGGAGTATATGAAAATTGCTTGGAGAAGCAGAAACCATTTTAAATCCCTGCATGGCTCAGTATGAACTGTTTCTAAACTTTTAAAGTGAGAAATATTCCAATGACGTTTCCTACTGCATTTTGTTACATAGCATTGGGATGAAATTTCTAGTACTCCTCAGGAAAAC
>VZTN01029715.1:24665-48047 GCA_013400515.1 Erpornis zantholeuca | reverse complement strand
CTCCCTTCCAACACAAAGCATTCACACTCTATAATTCACACTCTATAATCTGTAACTCAGTTTTCTTCATTAGAGCTAGTTGTAGTCTACTGAAGAAAAAATGTGATTCCTCTAATCTTATGTCTGTGATGTGTCATATCCTAGAATGTTTGTCTCTGCTGATGGTAACCAGGATTACTATCACAAACAGCTCCAAAACTGTATGTAGATGTTTCCTTATGGTGAAGTGCACACCAGGTAACCTCATGTCTCATGCATCCTTTCCAGTGCCTGCAAAAGGTAACTGGAACAGTAAGGGTGTAAGGCTACATGAATAGAACACAGAATAGCTAATTGCCTGGAGACAAAAGCTTGCCTTTAAACAATTAACATAACATGAATGTTTGTTAAATTATGCTTTAATTTGAATTGGATCGTTACCTTCACAGAATCACAGAATATGCTGAGTTGGAAGGGACTCATGAGGATCATTGAAGTCCGAATCATAGCCCTTCACAGCACCATCCCCAAGAGTCACACTATGGGCCCAAGAACACTGTCTAACAACTTATTGAGTTCTGTCAGGCTTGGTTCTGTGACCACTTCCCCGGGAAGCCTGTTCCAATGCCCAATCACCCTCTGGGTGAAGAATCTTTTCCTAATATCCAAACATCCTCACTCTTACGGAGGATTACCTGGAATGCAAGAGTGAAGAGGTGCTGTTGCTCACGGCTTAAAGCTGGAAATTTGCTGATGAGAGTCTTCAATTACAGGTTTAAAAATCAACAGAGGTGGTTTAACTGAAAATTTTCAACTAATTTGGGATGGAATGGAACTCACACATTTATCAGGAAATAATTTTAGACTCCTAATTAGACTTTCAAACTTGATGCAGTATCATCTTTAATTATAACCCTCTTTATAATGGCTTGTTATTCATTTATGTACATAGAATTGCTTCCTTATTGCCTGATTGAGAAACTGCAGTTGATAATTATTCTCAATTATTTGATGTGTGACTTAAGCTTTGAATCAAGTGACCAAATATAGACAAATAGTGACATTTAATATGCCTGGTCTCAAACTTCCAAAATGCTATCCTATCTGGCCTCCAACTGTTGTCCCAGGAAGGCATGTGTCAAACCTGCTAGACCCATGTGGATTTCTTAAAAATGATAAGCTGTTGCAAATGGCACTAGATGCCTATTTTTGGCACCTGAATGGAGTCCTTACAATATACAGCAATACTTTCAGATAAATGCAATTACAACTACAAATATTTTAATTAGGCGTTATTATTCTGCCAAGGCAGAATAATATTGCACTTTGTAATAAAGAGCCACACGAAATAAAAAGCTGCATGATGCAATAGATATTCTTTCCTGAACATGATCTTCTTAATACTGTTAGCCTTTATATTCAAAGTAAACTTCCAACATATTTCCTCTTCATATTTACTTATTATTTTCTCTGTATTTCTACACTGAAAAGAATTCTGATTCTTTTACTAACACCAAGTTATGACAAGTTAATACTGTTTATTTAAAAAATATTACTCTGTGAAGCTTCCTTTGATAATATCTCTTCAACTGATTATATTCAATTCTATTAGAAAAAAGGGAAGGAAAAATTGAATTCAGAAATAGTGGTGTGTAATGGTGCTCACTACCTTGCAGTTAGCAAGTGCTGGTTTTAAATACTTTGAGAATTCTGACCATGATTCATGAAGTCAGAGCCTGCTTCAATCAGAAGCCTCAATCCTCAGCACTCTGAGTTGTTAAGGTCACTGCACAAAGCACTTGGAAGAACTGCAACTTGCTGATAGTAGGAATGTGATTCTCCACTAAATTCTCTGAGGGCAGACACCTGAATGCTTTTGATGGAATATGGAAAAGCTACATCTAAGCTTGGAATTGAAATTTAAAAGGATTTTAGAAGATATTTTCATACCATTTTCTTTTCCTTCCAGTGCTTTAAGTCTTGGGTTTGAAATTGGTCTTTTAACTAGGAAAAAAAAAGACTGTTGTTCAGGGAACATGGAAACAATTACCTGCAAAAGTTGATAAAAGAGCACTAGGAAAATGGAAACATGTCATCAGTCTGTTCTCCTGGTTATGAGGACATGCAAAATAATCTGTTTTGGAAATCACATGGTACCTATAATGAAGCTGTTAGTCATACGTATTTATAACAAATTTTTGACATATTTGTTGATTGTTTGGAGAAATTATTTCAGGCCTTAATTGGCATATTTAAGTTTTAACTTCCAGGCTTAAGTTTCTATAAACAAATTCTAAGATATCAGAGACTCACATCTCTATCTATCTCTTTGTATTTCTCTCTCACTGTGCTTGCCATCTGCTTTTTTAGTGGAAAACCTTGTACCTTCACATAAAATCTGCATTTTAAAAAATGAAGAAAACAACAAGTGCTTAATTTTGGCCCACACTGATATTTGCTTAATGTTATCAAAATGCTTCAGAAAGAATAGTACAAGTCAAAGATGGGTTTGCCAGTTTTGATAAAGTTTTCCCACTTTAGAGGTAAGGAAAACTGATAAAATGGAAAAGAAAAGTATATCTCAGACAGTTTAAAATTGGATTGCATATTTCTCTTTTATATTTATTAAACATATAAAAATATTTATTGTTTTGATAGTTACAAAACACATTGCTTTGGTTTTTGTTTCTTTTTTTTAAATATATGACCTAGAGATGCTTTGGAGATACATAATGAAGTTAACCCTAATGATGTTTTTGTTTTTCATTTCAGTCTTCAACAGTAAACACTTTGGGTCAGAAGCTGCCTTGCAATTCCTCAATTGTACAACACCTGGTTTGATGACCAAAAGTAAGCTATGTAGGTACATCACAGCACAAATAAAAAGGAAGAACATCTTAATGCAATATTTAAATAATAACTATTAGCACAGGGAGAATTTTCTGCTCACTCTATACTCATACTAACAAATATTGTTATATGAGCCAGACTTTCTACAAGGAGGTAATGCAGAACAAACCCATTGCATTACTTATGGCCAGCTGAATAACTAATAAAACTGAAACAAGTGTATGGATGTAGCACTAGCCTGGATGACTCTTCCCCTGAATCATGGTGGGAACTGTAACACAGCCAGTCTCATTCTGTCTAGTTCAGATACAGTCTGTTGACTATAAGATTTCATTTATGTTTGAAATTATTTAAGTTTGACAAATACCAGAGTTTTGTACTCCATATAAGTTTTTGGGGGTTGTCTTTCAAGCATTTCCTCACTCTCTGAGGACCCAGGTATTGACATGACAGGTCTCAATCTTCTTTGTATAATCCATTATCATCTATTAATTCATGGTTTTAATTTCTAGTGGATTGAAGTGATGGCTAGATTGTAAAGGCAACTTTTAAATTCTGTATGCATTAAGAAATGTATAGATAGTACAAATAGTTACTGAATCCCATTTTTAACCCTACATGGAATTTTATAGAGTAAATGGTATGAAGTTTTTTTTTTATTTGGGTCTGCATTGATAAACAATTTCACAGAATTCTGTAGTTGTGCCTATGCTGACCATTGGAGCTTTATGTGTTCTTCCAAGCCAGCAGCAGTGCCACTGTCTTGCAGAATTTTGCTTTGAGCTTACACATGAGCTTTAAATACAGCAGCCAAACTGTATTACCTAATTTAGACTTTATCCTCATTTTTGTAAGCCCAGCAGGAGAATTTGGTTAGATCCAATTTGCACAGACTAAACAGGAATTTTAGGAATGTAGGAACTGCTATACTGTGTCAAACCTGAGATGTGGTGTCCTGTTTCAGCAGTGTCTGGTGCCAGAGAGTTCAGCTGAAAGTGCCAGAATTCTCTGGAGTTGCTCATGGAGAAATGTCTTTCCCCCAGTCTGAGTAAGGTGCATATGTACTGTGTTCAAGCCTGTAGCCCTCAGAGTAATATTATTTCAGCTGAAACAACCCATCTGCCCTTGTTTTGCATTTTGATATCACAAATTTCCTTTTGATGTTGAATAATGAGAAATGAGCCCCAGAGAAGTGGTCATTATTAGGTGTTCCTCTACATTCCTTAACCTATATAAGATCCTTTATAAAAACTTATGTTTTTAGTTTGTGTTGTATGAGTTTCAACTGTGACAAGCAGGTTTTGTTACCTGTTGTGATGGAATTTTAGTTTTAGCATGGATCTGTGAAACAATTTGCTGTTTTATAAGGCTGATTTCTTGGAATATCCCAACTTCTACAAAGACTCCTGTTAAATTCTGCTGTATCTAATGGAATTAGATGATCTGAACTGAGAGCATTTTCCCAGATGATGAAGGATAATCAGTTCATATAACAGCATTAAAATATTTAATTTCCTTCTCTGTTTATGAGGGATTGTAAAAAGCTCCTTCAGTGAATTCTGCTGCATGTGTGATTGCTAAGCATGTGAAACATTGTAAAAGATTTTTTCTATGTTATATAAAGCACGGTTTTATAGGCATCCAGACATTTTCTCTGTGACTTTCCGTCACATATTGACTTATGATGCAGAACCCATCAGAAGATAAAACTGGATTGTGATCAAATCTGTTTAGATTCCAGTCTGGGGTAGATTTAAAATTGTGAAGTCTGTTCTCAGGCAAGAAAGCTTGTACTGTTGTAATTTCATGAGAATTTGTCTATCATAATGCTATACCTCAATATGATGTTATTTCATGAGATGATTTGTCTAACATTCCTGAACGTTTTGAAAAATCCTTCATTCCAGCTGCCTCAGTCTGACAGCCTGGCAAGCTTGGTTCCGACAAGAAATGCAATTTGTCAAACAGGACTTCAGCTTCCATGAGCAAGTTCTGAGACCTCACTGAACAGAACAGTCGGGTAACAGAACAACTGAGCAGGGGTAAAGCAGTAGTTTTTCTAAGAAAAACTCACAAGAGGTGCAGAATACTTACCTTTAGCCCTTGGAGTGGTGCATTGCCGAGGGCTGTGTAACCAAGCCCTAAGAAAACGAAGATATTAAAATGATTGGCTTAGCAGTGCTATTTCCAGATCTTTTGTATGTGCACACATCATTAATTTCCTTTGCCTTCTGCTGGATTCAGGTTTAAATTTCCAGGCTTCCATGTGTTTTCCCAAACTAGATACCAAATTCACATCCACCTTTTGAGCCTAACGTGGAACTTTCTCGGAGCTCCGAAGGGAGAACCAGAACGAAGTGTTTCTACAAAGTGGTGGTTTAAAAGTAAAGATTTTTGTTTTGTTTTGTTTTTTGGCGACCGACTGAGACCTGTTAGCTGACGTCAGCAGGGGGTTTTGGATCCTGGCAGGACGCGGCTGCCCTGTGCGGCCGCTCGGGGCTGCTGTTCCGCCGCAGAGATGCTCGGGCAGACGGGAGGCGTGTCCGGCTCCCGCCAGCAAAGCACTTCCAGCTCATGGCAAAAACACTAAACGTGATAACTTATACTTTTGGAAACAGTTACACTGACTTTCCTTTCTCTCTCTTTTTTTTTTTTTTTTTTTTTTTTTTATTTTTTTTTTTATTTAAAAGACTGCAGCNTTTTTTTTAAATTTTTTAATTTATTTAAAGCTGAGAGCTAGGTTTTGGTCTCTGGCTGAGCAGCCCAATCACAATTTAAGTCTGAAACAGGAATAATTTACTTTATTCCCTTGAACTGTAAAGCATCTCAGAAAGAATGGACACTGTTACTGTTTTGTTTGCTATAGTGCAAAGTCAAATTTGGTATCCTTTTTACAAATGCTTGTTTAAATACTTTTAATCTGAAAAAGAGAATAAGATGCTTTTTATGGCAAAACATGTGAAAGAATTTGATTTTTAAAAATTGTATCAAATTTGAGGTGCCAGTCAAAGGTAAGCTTATATTGCTTATTATAGTCCAGTGCAGCACTGGTTATAAACTCACCCAGGAAATTTATTCTGACAAGACAAACGTCTTGAAAACTTCTCCCAGTTGGTTCTGATCTTCCTGTGGTAAATGAGAAAAACATTATTACAGTGGAAAGTTCAAGATGAGAAAAAGTGCTCCTTCCTGCATGATTTCCCAGAAGGTTAAGTTTGCTTCTTCCCAATGTTCAGTTAATGCCACAAATGTGCATCACCTGGCAAAACAAACACATCAACCCTAACAGGAGCCACTCCATAGCTCTTGGTATGTATTTTATATGGGCATCATAGGATTGTGCAGCTGCCTGCAAAGCCACACCAGTCACTGTTCTGCACAACAGGACAGTGAGGGCAGAGGGCAAAGGCAGGGGAGCTTCACCAACAGAAAGCAGAGTCTATCTGCATCAGCCCCACAACCTGTGTGTTCTGAACTGAGCTCACAGGTGTCAGAGACTGAAAGTAGTTCATGCCTCAAACACTGATATGAAGTTTTGCTCATTATAAAGAAGCTACATCCAAGAAGCCTCCCTAAAGACTGGGACTTTGGACTGAAAGTCAAACTGCTGATTAGATAAAGGGAAACCATTGTTCAATCATCTCAGGCCGAGGGAAAGGTTTGCATCCACCAAAATGCCAAAGCCACCAGCTGTGCTGAGGAGCATCCTGTGCTGAGCCTGGGATGGGGGAGAGCACAGCTCACAGCAGCCAGGTTTGGGGTGGGGGCAGAGCACAGCTCACAGGAGCCAGGTTTGGGATGGGGGCAGAGCACAGCTCACAGCAGCCAGGTTTGGGGTGGGGGCAGAGCACAGCTCACAGCAGCCAGGTTTGGGGTACAGGAGAGCACAGCTCACAGAAGCCAGGTTTGGGGTGNGGAGGAGGAGGTTTCGGGTGTGTGCTGTAACCTCTGGCCAGAGGCACTGAACACCCATCCTCCCTTACACAAACCAGCCCAGCTGTGGCACCCCCAACCCCACAGGGCACATCCACAGGACTCTCATGTGAGAGGCAGCTGAGGGGGAGTCACAATCCATCAAAGACCCCCAAAGTGCTGGGCCTTGCACCCCAGGGCTGCATGTGATGGAACAGACCCAGAATCTGCTGTGAGAGACTGTCCCCTCCCCAGGGGACATTGCCACCTGGCTCCAGGGGATATAAACCCATGGGATTCTGTACCTTTGGGGGACCTTCACCACCAAGAAAAGCAGCTGGAGAGGATCAACAGAACATTGTTGGGATCCATGGAGTGATAATTTTCCTTATTCTGCCTCAGTCACTCTCCTCCTGTCCCCCCCACCTATTGTCTACTCCTTTTCTCTTTCTCTCACATTTACTATACAATAAAACCCATATTATTGCCACCAGTACATGGTCTTGTTTGCACCTTAATTTGGGCAGAGGCATTTCTAAAGAACCTTAATAATAATAATAATTATTATAATAATCATTGGATGATAACAACAAGAGGGCCTGGGCTCAAGGCATGTACTGTAGAGATGTAAGGATTAAGGGAGCCAAAGTTAAATTATTTTTCACAAGATTTGTGTGGTTTCCTATTAGGGTGTCAGCAGCCATGATGTACAGTAGGTGCCCTGTCAATTCTAAGGACATCCTTTGTCCTGTTCAGCCCAGTTCAACAAATGAGCACAGGAAAACATTGTTCACAAATCACTGTAATGGAGCCTAGAAATACCAATATGGAATGGCATAAGGAAACATGGACGAGATGACAAAATCAAAGAATACCAGTGTGGAGCTGGACAGAATGGACCTCAGCTACCTGAGGACAATAAAGGCAATTGGAAGTGGGTCTCTGAAGTATCAAGCTTCTATATTAGAGCCAAGGTTTCTATGAATTACATGTTCCCAGAATGCTCTGCAAAGTGCATTACTGATCAGATTGTAAATGCTTGAGACGAAAGCCCCAAAACTTTATAATCGGACGAAGTTATAAACAAGTGTCAAAACCTCACAGAAGCATTGAAGTCAACATTAATCACAGGAAGAAGAAAATGCTTCAAAACAAAGGATTCTAAATCTCCCAATAACTTATTAAAATATAACAGAAGCATTTACCCCTTCCATTAGTTTATGGATGTGGAAGGGATGCCTCTCACTGCCCTTTGCTCCATCCTTATTTTAATGCTATTAAGAGTATTATTTCTATTCCATACATTTTAAAAATATAATTTCATCTTGTTAGTTTTTCTGCTATTTTATATTTAAGGAACAATAGCTGTATTTTTTTTTTCACTTTAAAAATTGATATTGCACTGGGTTTTTTTGTAGTTTTCTTCAGGTAATACTGATCTTCGACCATTAATATATTCCTTTAAAATTCATAAAGGCAAGTGCATATATGTGTTAGTTCTCTGATCAATTTCATATTATCAATTGCATAAACTCAATTATATATTTTGAAACTAATGGGCATTAAGGAATTTCATACCCTGAATTTTGTAAGCTCACTTAGCTCTCCATTTTTCCAGAAAACTGTTTTCTCTCTGAATACTTCCTCTACTATACTTGCAAGACCCTGCCTTTCATTATATCACTATTTAGCATACAAACAAGTCACAGAGTTACAGAACCATAGGATGGCTGAGATAGAAATGGATCACTAGAGGTCAGTTTTTACAGCTTCCCCGGCTCCATTAGGGGGAAGGATCACCAAGGATGGAGACTTCACAACTTCTCTGATCTAACTGTGCCAGTACAAGGCCACCCTCACAGTGACAGTGTTCCCTGTTGTTCAGACAGAGGCTCCTGCTCCTTTGTGCTCATTGCTTCTGGTCCTGGCACTGGGCATCACTTGAAAGAGCCTGGCTGTGTCCTCTTTGCACCTCCCCTTTTGATGTATGTGTATATATATGTGTGTGTGTGTAATGCATATGTATAAAAACATTATATATAAGTAATATATAATAAATATACTATATTATAGATATGACAGTTCTGCAGGCAATCACAAACTTGTTGAAAGGTGGTGTGGGTGTGGGTGTGGGTGTGGGTGTGGGTGTGGGTGTGGGTGTGGGTGTGGGTGTGGGTGTGGGTGTGGGAAGACTTTGCTAGCTAGGTTTTTAAGGACTTATAGGGCTACTACTTCTAGAATAACTGGTTTTAAAGAGATTTGTGTGCGATTTTCATTGGCATGTTTTGTGTTAGTCAAAAATACTGTGAGTCAAATTTATTCTCAAGTTATTTGGGCAGAGCAGGGAATTACTAAATCTGGGGTTATTGTGTGGTTTACAAGAAGAAGTGCACCTCCTGGTCTTTAAGTGTTATTTTCTGCTCCAAGGTCACAGACAGTGGGCCAAATTTAGAGGTGAAACAGAGGATGGTGTAAGACATACGCAGATGATTCAAAAGGCATGTGGATGTGGCACTTGGGAGCACAGTTTAGTGGTGAACACAGTGCTGCTGCATTAATGGTTGGACTTGATGATCTTAGATGGTTTTTCCAACATTAATGATTTTGTGATTCTTTGTGAGACAGCACAGAACAGTTTGACACCTTGCTTTGCTGCTCTGCTTTTCCCTCCCTGGTCTGTGTGGTATAACCTCTGCTTAAGTCTGGAAACTATGCCTGCCTCTATCTCCCCTTCAGGCAGCAAGCTTTTTCTCCTGGTGCACATGGGTATTGCTCATAGTATCATCTGTCTCACCCTTGTGCACTGACTTGCAATCCTTTCTTTGCTCTGTGCTTTTCCAGTCGTGTAAACACATACCAAAAATGTCCAAGTGACTGCAGTCAGAAGGCTCACTGTTCCAATGAACACACCAGAGACTCACATGTACTCCTTTTATTTTGTAGTATGTTCATGACTCACACTTTCTGTGTGTGTACCGAGTGTTTACCCTAGAGTATTTGCATGCCTATTTGGTAAGCCAGTATTTGCAAAGGAAACCTTATTTGCCTTCA
Organism: Erpornis zantholeuca; assembly: GCA_013400515.1. Classification (NCBI taxonomy): domain Eukaryota; kingdom Metazoa; phylum Chordata; class Aves; order Passeriformes; family Timaliidae; genus Erpornis; species Erpornis zantholeuca. Next base: position 38,255 of record VZTN01029715.1, on the reverse strand, counting down.
AGTTATCAAAATACGTACTAAATTTATGTTCAATGCCTCAGGTCCCAGCTGGAGTTTTCTATTAGAAAAGAGGCCTCCAGTCCTTCAGTACTCTTTTGCTCCCTGATACTGTACTGAATTATTTAGTTACATCTCAATAGCATCTTTGGAAATACTGCTTAATAAAGAAATCAAGTTTTTGCCTTTTTTGGCAGAAAAAAATATGTACCTGTATGCCTATAAATCAACCTGTGCTTAAAAGCTGGGCTTGAAACCTAAGCTGTATTGTAAAGGTACTGATATGTCAAAATATTTCAGAAATAGCTGTGCATTTTGTTGGATGTTGCAGCAAGAGTTAGAGAGGGATGACGGCTGCATAAGGGATGCCCTGATATGTGGGCCTTGGGAATCCAGCATGTTCTGTGCCTTCAGGGCCTTTCTTTTTAAGTCAGGCAACCACTGGAAGGGAAGGATGGGGAATAATTTGAGCAAAGCAACTGCTACTTCATTAGTTCTCATATTACTAGAATGCCATGTAGCAGCCTTCATGATTCCGAGTGCAAATCAACCAAACCTGTCGCCAGCTGAATTAGTGATGGAGGCTGGTCAGTAGTTTGTAACTTATCAGTTTGTGACCTTCCTGGGCTTAGGGGCACTACTGCTGGAGGAAGAGAAAAGCTTGTGATGTCTTTCAAGTGCTCCTTAGCTTGTCAGATGCAAGGGACTGCTTATTTCTTACTGCTTCTGCCTGGTTCTGAGACATGTAACAGCCGCTGTGTCTGCACCCCTCGTGTGCAGTGCTGATACCTGAGGCAGGGTTGATCTTAAGGTCTGTCTCTCTCATATCATCTTAGTGGAAGTAAAAAATGAAACTGTGCACTTTGAGATAGAGCTTATAAATTTCTTAATCTGTTTTTAACAGGCCAAACCCTGGGAAATCGGTAGATTGTGATGTGAAAGAACATTGGCGTTAGGGGCTCCCAGTGAGAATTACTGCATCATATTTAAAGTGATCCTGAGTGGAATTCTCACCACAAATTTTCACTGACATTAGTAAAAATGACATGGTGAGAGGTTCTCTGTAAAACTTACCTTTTATCTGGATTGGTCCTAGGAATAGTTTTTCCCAATCAAGTCTTTAACAAAAGCTGAGTTACAAATTCTGAGTCAAAAACTCATGAGTATTTCTGCTTCTCTTCACGACAGTTTAAAGAATATTCAGTGGTTTCAGAGAATGGCCTTACAGTGTCTAATTCAGGGCAGTCAGTACTTTCTAGCACTTGTTCCTTCTTGCGCTTTTTTTTCTTAAACAGAAATGAAGTTCAAAAGTACCTTATGGTATGATCACCATAATAGGAGGGAGTTTCTCCATGGCACATGGTCTTAATGACTGAAATACCACACACAGGTTCTTGATAGTTCATAAAAGAGCAAAGTAACAAATTAGAGCTTATGCAAAGATGTGATTGCAATGTGTACACTTTCTCTTCCTGTCCACAGTGATTTAGTATTTCATTGCTGTACCATGAGCCTGAGCTAGTATTAAAAGTAAGCTTTAGGTACCAATACTTATCCATTAATTTGAGTCTGAATGTCAGTATACACCATTTTCTATTATTCAGTCTGTCAAAACTATTCTTGTCAGAAGATCCTGATAGAAGAGCAGGAAATATAAATCTGGAAGACTGCCAAGAAAAGCAAAACTATCAAGGAAAAAGAGAATAAAGAGAATAAAGAGATCTTGCCTTTTTAAAATTGCTTTTAATTTTTTTTTCAATATTAATTTTTACTACTGATTGATTTGGTATAAGTGCAAGATGTTGAAAAAATCAATTTTTGGAAGTCAGGAAAAAAAATACTTCTCTCTTATAACTGACGTGATGGTCCTGACTTGTCCGACCTGTGTTTACTCAAGCACATGGGGAAATTATTATGTTATAATAACAAGTATTGAAGGTGGGACCCAACTTTAAATTCATTAAAATGCGATTTTACGGAGGAGTCCAAACTCTTGTGTCCTGGCTTTTCCTATTTTAATATAATTTTAGTTTCTGTTTTAGTTGCAACTTTTTCTTAAGCACTGGAGCTGATACTCTAAGAAACAATGGTGTTCCTCTTTGGTGTTGATTGCATCATCATGACAAACATCTGAAGCTACAAATAAGAGAAACCCAGTGTCTATGCAGTGGATGCCTAGAGGGTAAGGTGCTCAGGCCAGTTTTGGGCATAGGGCTTAAACCTCACTGCCATAATACACTACACTGTAACGGCTGGGTATCCTTAAATGTGGGCTGTTGAATCCAGGACCCGTTCTTCATTACTTTGTCTGCCTTGTTGAAGCACAGCCTGAGGAAGGCCTTTACTGCGATATCTGTACTACACTGTTGGTGAGGGCTACTCTCAGAGAACAGAAAGTTGTTGGAAAAACATCTGGAAAAAGAGCTCCCTGTCAGTCAGTGTAACAGGCTAGCCAGAGTCAGCTGGAAAAGGCACCCTGTGCTGCAGCTCCTTGTATCAGCTGACACACAGCAAAGCAGAGGAGTGCATTAAAGAGATGTTTCCTGAAATAAATGTAGAGAAAGTGAGTGATGTCGTCTTCTATATAAGCATTTTATAGTTTAAGTGAAGCTGAATCACTGATGTTTTCTCCTGGAGAAGGAAAGAATAGCCTGGACTCAGATAAGACCTTTGACTGCAATCATAATAGGCACTTGTGGTTTCTGCCCCTGGGGCTACAACAACTGCATCTGGTGTCTGAGGACAGCACTATGAGAGCACTTATGCTGTTGCCTTCCATGCAATGCTCAATCTAATGGCCACTCACATAGGGGAACATTACAAGTGCCTGTACGCCTCCACATTTTAAAAATGGGCAGGAAACATTCATTTTATGTTTGCTGTTAAGTTTAATGATTTGTGAAATCAACAGACACAAAAATCATCCCCTTTTGCCAAGGTACCAAGTTGAGATTACTCCTTTTTATATCCATTGCTTGCCCTTTTATCTGCTCCATTTGAGACTTTTCAAAAATGCACTTGGGTGTAATACCCTAAAACTCTTAAAGGAAATTGCTTTATCCAGTGCTTAAGGCAGGGCTGGAGAGCTGTTTCTGATCTACAAATTCTATAAAGTGACAAAATGAAGACTTAGCAGGGAATGCAATGAAGCTTTACAGAGCTCATGTTGGCAGCCATTTAGCTTTAGGCTAATGCATTTTAGAGGAGGGGCTGCAATTGGTCAGCTGAGACCTTTTTTAAAAGTAAATACAGACCAGCAACCTCAAGGTTTTGGAGTATTGAGAGCTTTGGTTTTGATTTGTTGTAAAGTAAGCATGATAACAGAAACTCATTACATGGTTGTAGCCTTAAGATGTAGCCTTAAATTGATATGCAAAATGGGTTTTTCTTTGCGTGTTTTGTTATGGTAATATTTACTATAACACGTATTTACTATATAATTTCATATATTTTCATACATACCTTTCAGGTAGTTAAAGACTGAAATCCTTTCAGCAATGGATCAGTGAAGCAAGATCAAGTGTTTTCTCTAGGGTTAACCAGTCAGTTGGTGGCAGAGGTAGAGAAAACTGCCATTCCTACTGTTAAGCTGGGATATTCAGAGGGTCCTGTGGACCACTTTCTGAGCTGTGTTAATATGTGACTGGCTCAAAGTGCTGTTGTGTCAGTGGAGTTACTCAGGTAGTTTTATGTGTAAATCCAGAGGCAAAATTTGTGTCCAGCTAGTCTGAAAGTGACTCATTACAATCTGTTTTTAGAGTACATATAAATCAACAGGTCTTCCTTGCCTGCATCTCTCCTGAAGCTCCTGGTATTATGACAGTATTTCCTATACAAAGATACCTGAATATAGCTCTTAAAATCCCCTTCTTCCACTAACTTAACTTCCTCACTGAAGCACAGGCTGAACAAAATTCTGTCTTCTCAGAAAGCATTATACAGAATTAAACATCAGCATAAGTGAATGAAAAATCAGCCAAGTGATTCCTGAGGGATGTGCCTCACATTCTTAGTAAGTTTTAAGATTTCTATAAAAAAAACCAAAACAGTGCTCTTTTTTTCTTTTTGCTTTTGAGTGTTTTTCCATGTCATTGCTCCTTACCAAAATAGAGAAGTCTCATGGATTTCGAACCATTTGCAATGGATTTCAGTAGAAGGGTACGGATTTACTACTATGCCTTCCTTACTGCTCTGAAACTTCATGACTAAATGCATCTTGGTAAATAAAATGGACTAGGAGCAACATTTTGGCCCTCAGGGTAACTAGCTGGCACAGGTTGTACCCTGATACTTAAACTTTTTTCCCACCCAAAGCAGGATGTCTCTTTGAAACTCCCTTTGTCTTATTCTGTGTTCAAATCTGCCCCTAGGTGTTGGCTGGGAGCATGAAGCTGGTTGAGTGCTCCTACAAGTGGGAACCAGCTGCAGCTGAGCTTGTGCTCAGGCCCTCTCTAGTGGGCTGTTACAGCTCTAGCATATGTGTACTTAAACACAACAGGTGTTAGGTTCACACTTCTTCAGGCTGTCAGAAGACTTGGTGAACTATGTTCAGTTGGAGGAGTTAGAAATATCATACTGGCCTTTCACTTGAAGAGAGTTATTAACTCTTAGTGGATGCTAAGACTTTTCAGAACATCTTGATCCTTCTGTTAGCTCAGGATTGTCATCCAAAGTGAAGTATCAAATGTTTTGACTATTCCTGTTTCAGCTGAGCCTTGGCACAAAATTTTTTCCAATGCCTTTTATCATCTGATTGGATATTTTATATTTGATTTGACTCCAGATACGTATTTTCTTTTCTCTAACGGCATTATTTTAGTCCTCATCATATTTTCTTCTTCCTGTTGTGGTAGCTTGACCTTGGATGGATTCCAGGTGCTCACCAAAACCACTCTATAACTCCTCTCCTCAGCTGGGCAAGGGAGAGAAAAGATGAAGAAAGGCTTGAAATAGGAGCAGGGAGAGATCACTCCACAATTACAGGCGAAACAGCCTCCACTTGGGGAAATTAGTTTATTGCCAATCAAATTAGAGTAGGATAACGAGAAATAAAACTTAAAGACCCCTTCCCTTCTTCCCCATCTCAACTTTATTCCTGATTTCTGTACCTTTTCCCCCTCAGCACTGCAGAGGAATGGGGGCTGCTGTCTGTTCATCACATATTGTCTGTGCTGGGTCACAAGTTCTGCCAGCAAACTGCTCCAGCATGGGTTTCTTTCTCCACAGGTACACAGGTCCTGGTAGGAGTGGGCTTCCCATGGGATTGCAGCCTCCTTTGGGCATCCACTTGCTCTGACATGGAGTCCTACTTGGGCTGCAGATGGATCTCTGCTCCACTGCAGACCTCCATGGGATGCACTGTAGACTGCAGGGGAATCTCTGCTCTGGTGCCTGAAGCACCTCCTGCTTCTTCTTCTTCCCTGACCTTGGTGTCTGCAGAGCTGATTTTCTCACCCATTGTCACTTTTCTCTCTGGATGCTGCTGCACAGGTTTGTTTTCCTTGTTCTTAACTATATTACCCCAGAGGTGTTACCTGCTGCTGATGGTCTTGGCCTTGTCTGATGGCAGGTCCACCTTGGAGCTGTCTGGCATTGGCTCTGTTGGACATGGGGGAAGTTTCTTGGAGCTTCTCACAGAAGCCACCCCTGTAACCATCCTGCTGCCAAAGCCTGGACACCAATACACCTATCCTAAATTTGACAATTTTCTACTGTTTATCCTTCAAATGCTTGAATGCAATGAACTTGCATATAGAAATGAATCTAATATTTCACTGCGGTATTAACTGTTAAAATAAAGGCTTCATTAAAATAATGATCAGAAGTTTTGGCTTCTAGAAACCATGGCCTAAGGCACATTAACTTATTTGCCTTTATTCTTGTGCCTGACTATATACTTTCCATTCATTGTAGTATCACAAATCTAATGTTAACACTACTGAGATCATGTTTATGCTTTATACAAAGTCCTTTGTAAATTGAAACATACATATTATTAGTAAATGACTCTTAAAAGTACCTCAGGTGCAGAACACCATTCAGGCATATTTATTTCAGAAAGAATACAGCAATCTCTCCTCACAGTATGTAATTTGACCTTGCCCAAGTTAATTTTTGAGAGATTTAAAGTAAACAGAGATCTCTTTCAATTTTTTTGCCATAACTTTATGCTAGTCAAATAATTATGGCAGAGAAATGAAAAAATGTCTTTCATATGGTGAAAAATGCTTTTTTTCAGTGATAAAAAAGACAAACCCCTTTTTCACTCTGAAAAAGGATTCTTTCATTTTGCAGTAGGGAATCCAGGATTAAAGAAAAATATTACATATATTTAAACTAGTCAAGAACTAGAACAGGTGTGAGCCATAAGTGGGACAGTTAATGTTTTAGCTCTATCTTTTCAGGAGTTCACAGTCTTTTTTACTGTAACCACGGTAACTGAGAGATGGAAATTGTCACTGATCCTGCAGTGTCAGCCTCAAAAATTCTCCAGACAAAGCCAGGCAGTATATTTATTTGGGCTTAATGACCAAAGGACTAATGTGATTTCAGCAGATACTTTAGTAGTATGGGATGTCTAGTTGCAATTTCTTACAGGTCTTTTTGATGTAATAAATACTTTGGTATGCAACACATAAATTCAGAGCAGACTAAGGTAGTGAAATGTTTCATAGCATCATGGTAACATTAAGGTTGGAAAAGACCTCTGAGGTCATTGGGTACAACCATTAACCTAACACTGCCAGGTCCAGGACCAAGCCATGTCCCTAAGCACCACATCTACTTCAACAATAATAGGAAGTTAGATCCTGTTGCAGCAGATCCTGTTCACCATCACTGGCAGCTCAGAATTCAATTTCAAACCATACCAGCAAATCCCAAAATTTTATTGCGCATCTCCAGTTCTCCATGATTCTGACTCTTCATTTTTGTATGGTTAATAACGGCAAAATTCCTGAAAAAAAGTACTACCTTTTTCTTCAAATAGTGGAAATAGGTAAACCAGTCTTTGGGAACAGAGGGCAGAGCACTTCTTCATGTTAATAGTCTTGTTGACTTCAATGAGACTTCCAATACTACTGAACATTCTTAGAATGCAAAATATTTAGAAGATAAAACAAGTGGCACTGCTAATGAGATTGTTTAATTTCACAGCACTGTTCATGGAGCAGCAGCAACATGGTTTGGTAGCATAGTGCCCTGTTGGGAGGAGGCCAGGCTGGGAGGGGACACAGGAAGAAAAAAGTGAATGGACCTATCCAGGGAAAAGGGAGGCAAAGTGGGGGAGCGGTGTGGAAGGGAGCAGTGCTGGGATCGCAGCTGGAGACCTCACACTGCAGCGAGAACCCTCCCTGAAGGGATGGAGAGTCCTGCACCAGAGCAGAGAGCAGTAAGAGCAAGGAGCAGTGGAAGAAAAACAGAAAGAAGCAAAGGGCAGAAGAAATCAACACTGACCCAGAGCTCCTGTGCCTCCCAACACTGCACTGAAGGGTTTTGCAAAACAGAGGAAGGTGAGACAGGGAAGATGGGAAGAGAGATGCTGGGCTTAAGTTGAGTCTGAGGAACGGGGAGGCAAAGTGTTTACTTAATTGTTGGCTTTCAATTTTTTTTCAATACCAGCATCAGTAATTAGAATTTAATGTTAAAAATTGTCAGTTAGTTAAGTTAAATTCCCTTAGTCAGGAGTCTTCTGCCTGCAACATACAGTTATATGTGCTATTTCACGCTGTGTAGTAACTGACTATGCTTTCTAATGGGATATATGTCTTTATTTATACAGAGGAAGCAGAGCGAACTGGGGCAGTTTTATTCTACGAGAGATAGTTCCATAATATGAACGAGTGCACATTGCTAGAACAGGTGGAAAAAAAACGGCTGGAAGTGGTTGATCCAAGAGCTGATAACTACTTTTTAAGTCCAGAGGCCTGGTGCCAGTTCCTGATTTTGTTTCTGCTATGTTCAACTTCTCTCCAGTATCAACGCTTATTTTATGCCATCTGCTGTTGTATTTTATTCTAGACCTCTCTTAAACCTTAGATCACCATCCTGTGGAAGAACTGTATTGCTGGGCTGCAGCATGGACTATTGCTCCATATGGAATATTAGCTGCAAGTACTGCAGAGGCTGTTGCAGGAGGCTTGAATCTCAGAGGTGATGACCCTTCTGGACATTACATTGTCCAGCCGAGCTCCCTGTGTTTGGTTTCTTGCTCAAGAAAATGTTCTTGGCTGTAGAGCAGTGTCACAGTCCTGTCCTTATTCTGCAGCCTCACCTCACTCTGGATACATCAGAACCCTGGGTCACATTGCCCTGCTAAATCCACTGCCTGGAGACATGGCTGTGGAACAGAAAAAAGATTGTTTTCACATTTGCATGGGAGAGAGACACTGGTGTCACATGCATATGGAAGCCACTTTCAGCTAAGCTGGTGTGTAGGAGACATTACTGGTTTTATTATCATGTTCTTTGCATGAGACTTGGCAGTGTGAATCCACATGGATGTCAGATAGACAAATGAGAGAATAAAGTGAGAACAATGAGTTTAAAGGAATGTGACCACACATTCCACAGAATGTGTCTGTCTTGTTGAAAGATAGCATTTTTAATGATGAATATGATGATGTTTGGAAAAACAAATCCCAATATTTTTTTCTGTTCTTTATTGATTTCCTCCATCCTTTTCTTTTTCCTTTTCCCACTAATTTAAAGGGAAATGGTACACTGTTACATAAGCTGTTATTCGTAAAAATATTTTTTCTATAACATTTTTTACTCTAAGTTATTACATGTTCATTTATCACAGATGGAATCGTTGGAACTTTATTTATTTGTGTACAGTTACTAAGGTTTTAGAAAATAAGGGAAAATCCCCCAGAAGTCTCCAATTTATCCTGACTGAAGCAATTTTATGTGACTGTGGGGGCTGTTTCTTGTGAAAACTGCACCTGTACCATATTCTCAGGATACCATTTTCTCAGTAAAGCAGGAAGGGGAGCTCTGTTTGCTGGCAGATTTCCCAGTGTACTTGTGGAGGTAGTCTGGAAGGGAGAATGGCAATCTGCTCAGCAGGGATGTAGGAGGTGTTTATAAGCAAAAGCAACACTTTCAGGCTCCAGTGGCAGAGGAACATATGTAGGGAGGAGAAATTCAAAAGGCAGCTGTTCCATGGATTGTGAATGCCTCAGTTTTGTGGCTGTGTGGTGCCTGACTAAAGGTGTTACTGCCTAGGGAGAATGGGGAAAGATAGGTGGCCTGTGCAAATAGGTTTAAGTATCACAACTCTGCAGAGTTGATCCCCGTGTTTGGTGTCCTTGAGATGGGGATAGTTCATTGGCTTCTTAGTTTACCTAGATCTTTTAAGGCAGGCTTTGAAGTCTCCTGCTACTTTTCATCCAGTGACTTCCCAAGTAACTTATGTTCAGCCTTCAAAGGAAATAGATTAGATAGATATATAGGTAAATAGATGCCTACCGAATTCCCTAAGAATCTGTCCATCAACCTCTGGGGACAGACACAATGTCTGTGGGAGCTGGAATCTGACTCTCTCTTTTACCTTGCTCAGAGCCTAAGCAGCTGCAGGATGCTTGTGGCTTAATCCAATTATTTAAGAGAGCAACCACATATCAACTTTTCTTTAAGCACTCATGCTCAAGGCGGCACCAGGAGCCTTATAAAAACGAGGATGACACAGTATTGCTGCTAAGGCAGGTGGAATGTATGTCAGTGGCAGGGCCCTGCAGCCCATTTCCAAGTGCATCACATCAGAATGAGACCAAAGACTAGAAAAACTAGCTTGAGAGCACTACTAAGTGTACACTATAGATCTGTTTGGTTTTCCATCTGTACAGTAGAGATGGTGGTGTTTCCCTGGGGCACAGGGAGATAAGGAGAAATGCATTCAATTCAGAGCTGCTCAGATAGAACAGTAATAGGGCAATAAAAGAAGGAGAAATGGCATTCTGGAACTACACAGTTATTATTGCATTATGCTGGTCAGGGCAAGGGTTGTCTCCAAAAATCCTGAGCATATTTTGAACAGCATAGATAATAAGTAATAAAGATAATTAAAACTGAAGGATATATAAGAGAGGTGTAGAACAGAACAATGAGGTGGTGGAGAATGAAGGGAGCCTGCTTACTGTCAACTTTGATATATTGCAATTTAAGTATGATACATTTCCCTGGGCTTTCCTTTGCTTTAAAATATAGGCTGCTCTCTGACTGCTTTTTACAGAAATTGAAATACACTCAGCAAATGAATACCTCCCCCTACTCTCCCAAGCCAAGAAGAGAAGCTTCAACTATCTGCATTGATAGAGAGAAAAATGGAAATGGCAGTGTTTAACTCACAAGGGTATTATGGAGATAAATTCATTCATTTATTCGACTGAGAATGTATCACAGAAAAATACAAATAAATGCACCAAGTGTGAGGTTTTCTGCTTGTTACCGTTTCTTAAACAGCTTGTAAAAAGTAACATCTCAAAACTTTAAGAACTCGGAATATAAAAATTGAACATCTCTGTGAAAAATTTTCCTAAAGTACAGGGGTGTGCTCTGTCTGAAGGACAAATTGACATTTATTATGTCAACTGGGTTAACACACAAGTGGTAAAGCAAACAGCAGCATAAAATTGTAATACTGATCTTCCTGGTCTCCAGTCTCCTATAAAAGTACAGGAAATATGTTGCTGTGTTAATGGTTTTGAAGTGCCAGCAGATATTCATGTGGAGACAGAAAAGGAAAACACTACTAACTATCATTTTTATTGCAGGAGGAAACAATAATTCTGTACAGGAAAAAATCAGGATCCAAATATGTAATTAATGTTACAGATACAACAGAAGAGATTTCCTGATTTTAGTAGCCTCAGAAGGATTCATTATTTAGTACCCATATGAAATTAAATCCAGCTTGCAAGAAAAAATAGTGTTCACACAGAAACTTAAATTTTTCTATTGTTTTTGCTAGTTATAACCTATGTGTTCAATACCTGTGCAGCATATACAGAAAGCATATATTTCAGTTTACATACATATAACTAGAGCTTTAGCTTGTCTTAGTGTCAGAAAGTGTGAGTTTTAGTGTGCAAGTAAGGACTAAGTGCTTGTGTTGTTAAGTACTCCTGAGACATGTTAAAATATATCCTCTCCTCTTACAGTGTGGATCAGGAAGTGCTCTAAGTACTGAGTTAAGGCTGTACAGAGAACACTTGGGGTAATAAATAAAAGTACCACACATTTAATGTGGTAGTCATGTAATGGACATCATGGTTAACTTAGTGTGTGCTCGGGGTACCTTTTCATTTTGATACTGACTATAGTTTTCTGCAACCAGAAAAATGCTTAGGTCCCAGCTGACAAAATACAAAGTTATGTAAACTTATCTTTGATGTAAATTAGACATTTTGATTTAAGCAGATGTTTGGAGATGGAAATAACTTCTTGTGACAGAGATTGAAGTGTGCTTTTAACAGATCATTCCAAAACAAATACTCTTGCTTGGGGATATTTCTTGATCAAATAGCTTAAAAATGACTTAATATTTTTGTGGTACATACTTTTTCACTATTAAGATTGAAACAAAAGCACCAGATCATGAAAATGGCAGTATTTTAATGAAAAATGTTTTAGTCTGAAAGTAGCAGAAGAGTGTGTCATCATTACTATCAACGAAGCAGAAACATTAATGTGTTTCCTTTTGGAAATAAATGTCACATACAGCATTACTGTTTAGAATATACGCTTCTTGAAAGTCCATACTTATAAATTTCCCTAGAAATTTTGCAGTTTTCTGAAAAGCACTCTGGGTATTTCAAAAATCCCTATTGATATCACATTATCTTCCATCTGGCTACTGCATCTTGTTGCAAAAGCCTGGGTTTACATAATTTTTTCCTTCTGATGACGGCAACATATTTCTTAAGTTCTTATCCAGAACTCTCATCCCATTTTATAACACATGGGTCTCACTGGTTACTGATTAAGTGCTCATCTGATGGGTGCTAATAGACACATTTGGTTGTTTCAGTGTGAATGCCAGTGAAGGGAGCAGTTGACTGGATGGAACTGAGGGTGGTGTGTAGCTATATATCACGGGTCTGCTACAGCAGTGCCTAAGAACTGTTGCCATTGCCCTTTCATATATTTTAAGAGGTGACCAAGGGGTTAGAACAATAAACTCTTACCACCAGAGACAAGATGAAGTAGTTACTGAAAGCACAGTTGTTTCTCTCTCTCACCCCCTCCCCTCCCATTTCTCCGTTCCCTGTGGCCATGTCATGTTACATACAAGCATAGCAATTAGCAAGCTATCTTCAGAGTGAGAAGAAACAACAAGAGTGAGAAGTGAGAGGGGAATGGACAGGTGGTGTGTGAAAGCATGTGTGCTCAAGCCATTCATTATCTTGAGTGCAGTATTAATTTGTAAATGTTAAATAACAGCCCAATCCTGCACTATTTCCGCGGACTGCTGGTACTGTCAAATGCTGATCAGCATTTAAAAGAACTCCCTGCCATCAGAGGCTCCAAATGTTGCACGTGTCTCTTTATCCCTTTGAATCTCTTTACCTTACTCTTCTGTCTCACAAGTGTCTTGAAATGAAAGTATTGTATTCCCAGCCTCCTCATGTTGGCTCTACAATTATCTGACAAAAGGGGATGGAAAGAACTTTCTGGGTTTCATTTTTGACTGGATCAGCACCTCCAAGCAGCAGACTTGATTAATTTTAATAAGAAGGAGCGTTTGATAAGGTGTGCCTGTGATAAAAGGGGAAAGCAGTGCTGCAGCATTTTTGATCTAGGGGGATTTAAGCTGCACTCTGTGTACAGCCCCAGAGCTGAAGGTTTTGCCCCAGCTAGCTCAGCCCTATGCAGCCACTTGCTCACTTCTTGTCTGCTCCCATTGAGGAAGAGAATCAGAATGGTAGAAGTGAGACAACTTGTGGGCTGAGATAAAGGTTTAATAGGGAGAGCAAAAGCTGCGCACACAAGCAGTGCAAAACCAGGAGTAAATTCACCACTTTCCATGGGCAGCCAAGTGTTCAGCCATTCCCAGTAAAGCAGGGTTCCACGACACGTACTGGTGACTCAGAAAGACAAAACACCTCAGCTTGGGTCCACCCTTCCTTTTTCTTCCCCCTGCCTTTATATCCTGAGCATGACAACATATAGAATGGGATGTCCCTTTGATCTCTTGAGGTCAGTTCTGGCTGTGTCCCCACCAAGTGAAGCTGATATTTGAGAGGCAAATTTTGTTCATATGTTAGGTCTCTTTAAAAACAAGCAAGAAAATAAATTTTCATCTTTCACCTTATATTGTGAACAGTGAATTCTCCTTATGAGTGTTTCAGGTCTTGTTTAAAAGCTCAAGTGGGATACTTATGTAGTAACTCCAACCCACCAAACCATCTCTAGGAACAGATTTTAGCTCAATTTTCAGATTTTCTTTCAAAGGTGCTCAGCAGGAAGCATGTAAAACAGAATGACCTGCTAGGTTTTGACAGTTGACTCAGATCAGGGGTGAAAACCAGGCCAGAGCAGCCCCAAGAAGCCAGGCTGTATGAACTCACTGTGTAAACATATGACCAGCTA
>VZTN01029715.1:325-18427 GCA_013400515.1 Erpornis zantholeuca | reverse complement strand
TTTTTTTTAAAATAACCTAACCATGTAGTTCATACTTTTAGAAAATAAAGTGGAGAAGAAATACATTATTTTCACTGTGTTGTAATCATACCTGTTACAACATTTGTTCCAATTCTTCCTTTTGTGAACTTGCAAGAATGAAAATGGTTGGTTCTTGACTCCCCATTCCTCTGTCTGGAATAAAAAATATGCCAAATATATCTCTGTTATAAGTCCTTTGGAGACAATGAAATTGCAAAGGGTTTGAATGTTACTCATTGTGTGCAACCTGTAACCTCATTTTCACCAGGATAGGGGTAGAGGTTCACTGTGCTTTTATTTAAAGCTACAGCTTTCATTAAATTTCATTACTTCTCCCTGTGGCTGTAAATAGAAAGTGTACCTTATGAAATTTAATTCTTTTTTCTGGCAGCTTGTGTGATAAAGGTGTGGCTTCTAAATGAAAGTTTATCCTACATGAAAGGAGATTGAATTGAGGATATATAGGAGAGGATTTCAGTTTTATGCTGAAACTGATCAACCTTACTGAAATAAAAATTAAAATGGTTATATATTACACCAGAATTCCTTCATTAAAAAAGGAATTATCATCTAGAACTAGCCCGTAAATGCAGGAAAGCCAAGCATATGAAAATAAACTAGAGGTGCACAATGCATAAAATTAATTATTGTGATTAATAATGTTAAATTAGGTTTGGGTTCCTGGTTTTCCGATAGGTACAAAAGTAAGGAAATTATTTTTTTCTCCTATAAACTGGCCTGATTAAATAACCACAGGATAAATCTGTAAATGCCTGTGGATTTGCTCTTTTGAGCTACTGCCATTGCCCTGTGCACTGTAGAATGGAGTAAGATTTCTCTATTGACAGTGGCCTCTTTTTTTGTTCTTTTTTATCCTTATTTTCTTTCTTCTACTATTGTATTTCTCACAAGTCCTGTGCAAAATTGACCCCTTTGCTAGCTGACATAACTCTTACTTCACAGGTGTGAAGGTTTCAGTGAAGTTTTCATTAGTCTCTTGGGGAAGAAACCAAAACTATAATATCCTTAGAGCCATGCTATACTCACCTTTGTCACTCATAATCCTTCTGCTCTTCCACTGCCCCTTTTTATCATTTTATTTTCTGCACAGCTACAAATATCCATATTTATGAAGCACTCATCACCATGGTATCCAAGTACACTTCAGTTTATTAAAAGGATTATGTGACGTGACTGCTTGTAATAGCAGGGGATTAGACATGATGACGCAGGTTCCTTCTAGTCTCCTGTTTCTATAAATTAATACCATAAAGAATTTCCCTAAAAATAGGTACCATTTGGAAAGTCACTATATAACATTTAAAACAGCACCAGTTTTGTTGCAAAGTACATCATGAGATGTCCAAGGGCTCTGCCTTCCCCCTTCCAGGTGGGCTGTTAGCAGCAGGTAGGAAAACTCTGCAGGCTCATGTTACACTTGAGTGCCAGCTGTCTTGTCCTGGCTCAGGCAGTCCCAGAGGGGGGGAAAATGTGACAGGACAAGGGATAAGGGGTTTGAATTGAAAGAGGGTAAATTTTAATTATATATTAGGGAGAAGTTTATTTAGAGGATGTTGAGGCACTGGAACAGAGAAGCTGCGGATGCCCCATCCCTGGAAGTGTTCAAGGTCAGGTTGGATGGGGCTTTGAGCAACCTGGTCCAGTAAAAGATGTCCTTTTGCAGTCCAACCCAAGTAATTCCACAATTCTATGATATAGACTATGCTGTGTATGAACATTTTGTATAGTATGTGCTGTAGTATACACCTGGCCTAGGCAAAGTTCTCTGAAATGACTCTCACAAAGGAGGGTTGATAGGCTATGCATATCTATGAATTAATCTTTCTGATTTTGTTACATTTTTCAGTGTTGTTTCAAAAGTCAAAGATTATGTTATCAGCAAGTCATTCTGGATTGGTATTGTAGTGCAAATGCTTTGCTTTCTGAAATCTTCATTCACATTCTTGGGCCAGGCAACTAAGACATTTTAATTTGTATGGGATTATGTTTGCCAAGCAGCCAGTGACAGTAGAATTATAGTTCTGCTGATCCAAACAGGTTGTTATTGCACCTAACTTAAACTAGTAAATCCATATTTATATATCCAAATTATAACCATTCCGAGAGGAAGACTCTCTGCATGTTGTAATACTAGGTTTATACTATTATATGCTTCATGTATTTTTTAGAAACATTGAGAAATGGAGAGTCAACTAAAAATATACCAAGTAAATAATTTTAATAAATATTGCTATTTGTACTCTACTGGAAATTGTTGCTTCATTTCTAGCCTTGTGAAATTCAGGTTCATAATATGAAGGAGTAGGACATTTCAGCCAAAGAGCTCCACACGTGTTGTGCTCATCTCCTTGTATGGTGGGTCAGCGCAGGGCCAGTGCTGCACGGAGAAAACTTCCCTTCATCTGAAGCTTCAGCTTCGTTCATTTTGCAAACACAGCTCTGGTCGAACCAGCAGGAGGTGCTGAAACCTCAGAAAGTGAAGTAGCACCAGTCTCTGGACCCATTTCTTTAATAGTGTAAAATTTTTTCAAGTGACATGAGACATAAGGCCTTGAAGGGCTTTTATATATTAGGAACATGATTTCAGCTTGAATACTATGTCCAAGTTAGCTTTAGATCTAGCTGGCTTAGATGTGGTAAGTAAGTAATGGCCTTTGCATGTGTTTGCTAATCAGGCAATCTTCAATCTGCTGAAATTGGTCATAGCGCTATTTAATTTGTGTTCCAATAAGTTAGTCAAGAGCATCATTTCTAGCCAAGTACACTTCTGTGGAAGACTGTCATCTCCACAAGCTCTTGTACTGAATATTAAATCCTACAATCAGGATTCAGATCAAGATTCTCCTACCAAGGTAGAGAGAATTGGTTTGTTGTGTTCTGACTAGAACATGTAAGGAGAGGGAACATTTTTCAGTAACATACTTTTGTAAGACTTAGAAAGTTTAAACACATTTTAAAATTTGAAAATTTTCACTTCATCCCTTAAAATGGTCTTGCTGTAGACAAAAAAAAAAAAAAAAGAGCCCTAAATATTTATTGAGCTGTGGGTGTGGACAATAAATTTTTTGGCTGTTAATTTGCTAGACCATTGTGGATATGGTATGATCACTAGTTTACTAACAGATGGACATCCTTTTAATGCCAAGCTGTTCTATATTTTTACCATTTTAGTTTGGATGGAAACCAGCTTTTTTACCTTATGTTGTGCTTTTTATTTCTTATGTCAGAGTATAAAATCACTTCCAAAATGTGCTTCTGAAAATGAGAAACATTCCTGTAATCCATATGCACTTCTTCACCAGACTAATACTCGTCCTGGGTATTCCCTTGCTAAAACAGTAGCTCTGCCTGACCTCAGAGCCTCATTTTCTGTCCCATCCTCTCCGTATATCAGTGGAATGTTGTTCAGTTGATTGAAGGCCAGGTACAACAGACTTAGGAGATGTCATGGCAGATGCCAGGCCTAGGGATATTTTGTCAGTCTTTTCTGTTTGTTCAAGTATTCTACCATTCGTTGGTTTTGCCATCTGTCACACTTTGCCTGGTGACTCTCTTTGTTCTTACTGACTGTGTGGTAGGCTCTGCTGCCTATATTTGAATCACAGATCCTGGAACAAGATCAGAGCTAACATCCAACACCATCGTTATTCACTCCTGTAAATGTAAATTTAAAATTTATGTAATATACAGTGTACTCTAGATATAAATGACTAGATAGATAGATAGATGTTTTCATTGGTTGCTTAGTAAAGAACTGCACCTCTAAATATGATACAATATACTACCCAGAGTATTCTAAAATTAAGTATATTGTGGGTCTGTATGCCACTTCTTTATTGATTCCAAGGGCTAATGTCAAGCACTCCTTTCTTGAACTATTTCAAACAAAAGAGTATCAGCATAACTAATAAACAATGAGTTAACATCCCCTTCATTTTTCTTAGCCCAAAAAGCAAAATCTATGGTTTTTACTCAAAAGGAAGAGATTGCTTTAAGGAGGAAAGGAGTGTGGCTAAAGAAAGATATGCTTAATTTTGGAATCCTTATGAAGGTAAAAAAAAAACCTCAAAAACTAAAACCACTCTGAAGTAATTAAATTGAGTGAATTGAGCAAGATCTTACAGGCAAAAGTTACATAAAAATGTGAGGAAAAGCCTTTAATTTTCAGAAGTACAGTACTAGTTACAGAGAAAGTAAGAAGAGTAGATAGAGACTGACTTGGCAAAATCACAGACTCATTACTGACATCAAAGGATAAAAAGTAGGTGAAAAATACAAGCTAAATCAAATTGTTAAGGATGTGTATAAGGAAATTTTAAAAGGACATATATAGGACAACTAGCAGGAGATATCAAGTGTAAAGGAAATAGTTATTTAACTCCATTACCAGGAAAAGAGGTTTTGAGGAGGATCTGTTCCTGAGATTTCACTGATGATTGATGATGCTGAAAAGTAGAAGTGTTTAATGGTTGATTTTTCTGTTGGTTTTCACAAAAATAAATTAAAAGTTACCTGGTGAAAAGCTCTTTAGTACAATTATTAGCACAAATTGTTGAAAGAGCAAAACCACAGTACAGTGTGGATAGATGAAGCAGATATTTTCTTGTCAACTCTTTGACAAGCTTCATCACTGGCTAGTTACAAAAAGAATAATGACACTTACTGGTTATTTTGTGAAGGATACCTGACTGAAGAGTGAAGGGGTGCATAATGTTATCTTCTTAAAATGAAATACGAGAGTCAAGGAATCATAGGTCAGGCAGGTTTTTTCTAGGAAAGAAAAAACCTTTGGAACAAATAACAAGCCAAGCTTTTTTAAGTATTAGAAGCATAAGAAAATGAATAGCAATATAAAATTTTCAAAACTAAATTGAATCAACCTAGCTTCCTCTTGTAGTAGAATAATAGACCTTGTGAGCTGCTACTCCTAAGACTCTCACCTGGGATTGAAAAGGGATTTTGTGCAACAAGACAGGCAGAAATATTAGGCAACTCACACTAAGTCATGGCTGTTACCCTGTCTGACTTCTCAGTCGTTATAAATTTCCATTGTCATTACAGTGACTCTTTTCATGGTATCTCACTGATGTGGGTTTCTTTCCAAGGTTCCAGAAAATGGAGTTTCAACACCAAATTCATGTTTTAGCAGGCATTCTGGCCAAGAACCAAGTGAAGGGTATAAATTAAAAAACTTTTCAAAACTGTTTAAAGATAATTGCAAGAGAATATGAAATTATTTTGAAAAACCTTTCCTCCATCGTAAAGGGCAACAGAGACATTCTGACAGGTCTTTAAAAATGCTTGCTTTTATATGGAATCTGAATGTGGAATAATGGGTACAAAGAGATATTTATTTATAGATTATTTTTGTTTTACTCACTTGAGTGTGATATTGAGTCACTGGAGGGGTGCAGCAAAGGCCAGCTGAGACACAGGAGGTTTCTCAGGAGGTAACAGAGCCAGCAGGGCTGGCTAGGTGTCCTGGCCACCTAGGACCAAGGTGCACATGAGCAAGGAAGCAGAGCAGACCCAGAGACCACAGCCACGTTGGACCGAGAGTGCAGAGCAGCAGCAGGTTCCTGGTGATGAGGTGTGTCAGGCTGGGAGATCAGACCACAGGTCTGCATCAGGCCTGGTGAGGATAACCAGGGTCAGACACAGACCCATCATCACTGGGGCCATTGAGAGTTATCAGTGCCCTCAAGGCACTTCAGCTGGACCTTGCTGTTCCTGAAGGATTTATGAAAGCAAAGATGTACAAAGGCTGCTGGTAGAAATGCTGATTGTCCATGTCTATTTTAATATAAAACCTCAAGCCATTTTCTAAACAGTGTTATGATTTCTTTATCTTTCTCACCTTACCTGTCATACTAACTTTTCTGTGCTGTGATTAGAGTTATAGCCAACAGGGAAATCTGAAAATATTCAAGAATTGAGAATTTCATAATTTTCCAAGGCTCAGCACTTTGTCAGAATCTGCTACAGGTGGTTTACTACTGCTCTCCAGCTACTGCAGTTGGCTCATCAGGATTTGGTATCCCTTGAATTGACTTTGCACTGGCATAAGCCAGAAGTGCTTGCAGCTTCAGCACTGATGGAGCAGGAAGAATTAAGCTCCTCTACTAAATATATGCCTAATGTAACATGCATTTGACATCTGGAATAGAGCAAGTAATATCTTTTGAGCCTGTAAGTCTTATCAAACAGCTGGGACAGCTGCTCCCAGGCACTAAGATTCTTTGTTTTTTTTTAACTTTTACAGTTTTTCTCTGCCCAAAAATTCTTTCATCAAAGACTCAGAAAACGTGTACACCATGTATCAAAATAGTACAAACCATAGTAAGGTCTTACTGGATTAAAACAAAAAATTCAGGCCAAAGTTTCTGATCTAAGTTGTCAAATGGACTGTGGTGCATATAGGCAAAATGAGAAAGTTCAGTTTGTGTTAGAACTTGTGAGTTATTTTTGTAAACAAAGTCCTTAGAGGCCTCAGGGCCTCTAAAGGGGGCAGAAAACTTTAAAATGGAGGGAATAAAATAATGCCTTAAAGAAGTCTTTATTATTCTTAAAAAAGTCTTTTGTTATTTTGTTAACCAAACAAAGCTCTATTTGTTTTGTCATTTGTAACAGGTACTTTTACTGCTGTGGGAACCTCCACCGGTAGATGATATTAGAAAACTACCTTCAAGGCATCTGTCTTTTCAAACTAAGACAGATGTCTGCTAAGGAAGGCAGGAGCCTCCCTTGGAATGGAAGATGTAACCCCCTTCCCTCCGAATTATAATAATTTTGAAATCAAGGGCTTTCAAGCAGAGATATGGGAAATGGGAATAACAGTTCTTTACTAATGATTATATAAACACATATATAAAGCAAGGCAAACAAACAGCAGTAACTTTGATGGTGATACCAAACAGAGCAGAGTCCGGTGCAGCCTCTCTGGGCTGTCAGGCAGCGATGTTCCCCCGCGGCTGCAGGGGGCGCTCCGGAGCGAGCTCGGCCCTCACAGGTAATGCCGGAGGCAGAGAGTAAACTCACAAAGCCCCTGGGGCAGCGGGGAAGGACTCTCGGGGACAGGAGGCTGGAGCAGGAGAGATGGATCCAAATCCCGGGCTGTAGATGAGATGTATTCAACTCCGGAGCTGCAGCAGGGTCTCAGGAGGTCTAAGCAGGCAGGGCGCCGGAGCTACAGTGTAGCAGAAAGCAGCAGCGGCAGGAAAAGCCGAAACCCAAGCAGGAGTGATGGCTGAGCCAGAAAATGGCTGAAGCAGTGAAGGCGACCAGGGCAGCAGAGGACTGGCAGAAAGACCAGAGGAGCGGCAGGGCAGAGCAGCCTCTCTCTCCTCCCGATGCCAGCGAAACTCCAGCCAGGCTGTATCTGGTTCCCCTTTGCCAGTTCCAACCCCGCCCAGTTCCAGTTTCTGCTCAATGAGAAAAGCTCCATGCAAAAAGAGCTAGCCGGACCCTTCCCTGTGGCCAGGTCCCTTTGTTTCGCTTAAGTACCCAGCTATTTGTTCCCTAGCAACCAAACATGGGGAAAAATTCCTTTAAGAGGGGAGAGAAAAAAGAAAGAATGGGGGGCTTCTAAAACCCCAAGAGCATCTCCCTGGCTTTTGCCTATAAATTCTTGGAAACATTTCCCTTGTTGCCAACTAATTGCTTTTCTTCAACACAGAAGTCCTTTCATAAACACTACATAGAATTTAGCCCTTGGTAGCCCTCTTGCAGGCAAATAGAGTCAAACAGGTCAGTTTGCAAGTCACTAAATTTCTAGACTAAAGATTGTCATCTTCCAGGAGAGAACATGTGACTTAGAAACATTTTAAGAAACCTTTTTCCCTTTTTGTTTTTAGTTGGTAAAAATGTGTGAGAAGTCAGTGTTCTGGCATCTATATTTCACACTTGGATTACCAGTTCTGTCTTACATCAGTATTTATTATCTAAACTATTAGATTTATCAAGTTCCTATGCTGAAAAGACTTAAAAACTCTCACTGACCATCACAGGCTGTGTAGTCTCTTCAGAAGATTGAGCCCTACTTCTATCACAGCATATTGGAAAATGCATTATTTTTTAATTATTTCTTTTAATTCTAGTTTATTATGCTACATTATGTACATCTGTTTGGTTTGAAGCTAGAGGAACTTTAAGGTCCATATCTGAACAATTTAATGATTATATACTTAAATATATTTTATACAAGGTGTGTGTATAAAGTAAATAATCTGCAGGAATTTACTTATGAATTTGTTTGAAGCTTTTCAGGAAAACATTTTTCAGCATTCTGGAATGTAGAATTAACATTCATAATTACCTTGACCTAAGTGAACTATATGAATTTGAAGGAAAATTGCTGCTTAATCAGACTGAATGTCAAGTACTATTTATGGTAAAGGTTTATCAAATGGACAAATACAGACTAGAAAAAGTGGAAAGGATTCCAGGGAAGGTTAGTGATTCACAAGATTGAATACAAACTGATAGCTGTTGCAAACAATGTCCCTGCAGTACTCCTGGGTATAAAGAGAAGGATAGTTGTACTCTCCTCCAAATAACATGTAGTGGGCTTGTAATGTTCCTGGTGTCTGACCTTATAATTGAGAAGACATCTTAAGCACCCTTTTTTCACAGTCTCTACAGATATTGGAAAGTTTTAGTGGTGTTTCATTGATGTATTTTTGAGCATGGGATATGAAAAACTGAATGGGGGGTTCAGCAGGTTTTTATTATATTTTTACTTTCTTGAAGAAAAATTGCAGGAGTTGATACTGCTTTAGGAAAAAAAAAAAAAAAAAAGGAATGAACTTCATTGTTCTAATTAATCCTTTCATTGGAAGTTGTGGGAGATCTGTTAGAATATCGGTGTTTCCTCCACTTTACCAGGTTCTCAGGGCACCCAGCTCACTCTCTGTGGTTTTAGTGACTAAAACCAAGTGAAGGGCAACAGCTGACTTTGTCCTTGTGTTACTCTCCAAACCCTTAATCAGGTATTGCTTGGATCATTTTCCTTAAGGTCATAACAAACACAGCCAGGTAACATTGTGTGCATGACCACCTTTCAGAGACCCAGTTCTGGCAGTATCTGACTTGTTGTCTATGCTAAATATGTTTCAGTACTAGAATACTTAAGGAAACAATCCTCTCCTGTTAGTTATAATCTGCTACTCTTGAATTGTATGCAACATGGGAAACAAAAAATATTCAGGCAGAGGCAACTCATTGAATAAAACAGTTTACATTCTGGCATAGGTATAATGAGAGATCATAATCTTACAGAGAATTCATGAACTGTACAGAGAGGTTCTCTAAATAACCAGCTATCTATTAATAAGGAAGAATGAAGGTCTTTGAACTGTGGACAGATGCATGCAATTAGAAACAAGATCACATTATTTTTAATAATGGAATGCAAATCTACAGAAGGGAACAGGTGCATAAATGTTACGGACCATTAAAACTTATCACAGGTGCATTATGAAGCATGTGGAGAAGCAAGTCAATTCATTCCCCAAAGACTGCAATAGGTTTGTTATTATATAGTAAGGAATATAGCAATATTTTTGGAAAATAGATTTGCCCCAACTAAGACTTTTGCTGCTGCATGTGCATGATTTTTCCTCCTTAATAGTACAAATATTTCAATTTGCTGAGCATTTTTTACTCAGACTGTGTTCTATATTAACATGTGCTATCTATCTATCTTGAGAATATGAGTTATCAGTTAATATCCAACCTGCAGGTCTTACCTTTAGAGATGTATCTCTGGGCCTAGCCTTAGCTTCCTGTGCAGTAACTCACTGTTGGACATAATTCTTCCAGCTCTTTTGGATGTTTGTGGATGACTTCTCAGTAGCTCATTTGGTTCATAGGGTCGGCTGGGAAATGTCATCCCCTTGTTTGGCAGTGACTGAGAAAACAGAGGAAAGGACACATATCTCCTGTGTGTCCTGATCAAGAGCAAGCAGATACAGCTGAAATTTCATCATCTGTAACGGCAGACATGTGTTTTTGCTGCTCTTTGAGTAGCCATACGGAAATAAAGTGTTACAATAGAGGCACTTGGTAAAGTTTGCAATTGAAGGTTTTTTTAAATGTGACACTAGGAGTCCTAGCCATTAGCATTTTGAGTGCTTTCTCCGCAGAATAGCTTGGCCTGATTCTTTCTTGCTTCTAATTGGCCTAATTCCATAGGCAACAAAAAGCTGGATTAACATTAGCAGCAATGAAGATCATTTGCAGACTTGCAGCAGTACAACGCAGAGGGAGTCTGGAGAGGAAATACCCCATGTACATATCCTTACACATAATTAGACAATCTGCATTTTTTTAAACTATTGCTGGCTTACTAAAAGTTCACTTGTGTGTTAACAATTGCTTCATAGTAACTATCATTACTGTATTTTTTGCCTATCTTATCTATCATAAGATTTTTGCTTATCTATCATAAAATAGATATCGGTGATTAATATAAGTAGCCAAAGAGTAGGAATCTGCTCTGGGATATCTGTATCTCCTCTAGAGGCTTATTTTTTAAAGATACACTTGCAGAAAAAGGAAATAGTTGATTTCAAGAAGAAGAGAGCAAATGATGAAGAAAATCAAACTGAAAGATTGAAAGTTTTTCGGATCTCTAAAAACTCAATTTTGAAATTCAGTCTTTCTTAAGGAGATTTGAAGTGGTACAGCAAGGAGATCTTGCTTTAAACTAGATTTGAAGTGGTACAGGAATATACCCAGGCTCAACAGATATAAGCTATGCAATGGGGACAACTGAAGGAACCACCCAAGTAGCAAAAGGAGATTTAGGAGGTGATACCTCCAACGAGTACAAGCGCTCAAGGGTGTAACCATGAGACAAGACTATTGGGGTCTCCATTTGCACCCCTTCCGGGATACTGACACGCTCAAACACTTGTATAAAGTGCCTGCACACAGTTTGGGAAACAAACAGGAGGAACTAGAGATCTCTGTGCAGTCACAGGGCTTTGATCTCACTGCAGTTACAGAGATGTGGTGGGGCAGCTCACATGACAGGAATGTTGTCATGAAGGGCTACATGATGTTTAGGAGAGAGAGACGAGGAAGGCATGGTGTTGGGGCTCCCCTCTGGGTGATTCAACACCTGGAGTGTATCGAGCTCTGTTCTGGGGTGGATGATGAGTGAGTTGAGAGCTTATGGCCGAGGGCAAAAGGGCAGACCAGTAAGGGTGACACTGTTGTGAGTGTTTGCTACAGCCTGCCTCATCAGGAGGAGGGAGTGGATGAGGAATGGTACAGGCAGCTCGGAGCAGCCTCACAGTCACAGGCCCTGGTTCTGTGGGGGACATTAAACTACCCCGACTCAGTATAACCTGGCCAAGGATGTCAAGGACAAAAAGAAAGGTGTCTTAAAATACATTAAAACCAAAAGGAAAACAAAGGGTAATTTTTCAAAAACAAATTCAAAACCAAAACCTTTTACTAAATGGAGAGGGGACCCAGGTAGGAGAGGACAGAGAGAAGGCAGAGTTCCTGAATGCCTTCTCTGCACTGGTCTTCACTGACAAGAGCAGTTTTCGGGATTCCCCGACCCAGCACACCAGGGTCAGGGAATGCTGAAAGTACATTAGGAAGAGCATTGCCAGCAGGTTGACAGAGTCCAGTTTTTGGCTTCTCAGTGCAAGAGAGACATGGAGCTCCTGGAGTGGGTCCAATGGAGGGCTACAAAGATGATTAAGAGACTGGAACATCTCTCTGATGAGAAAAGACTGAGGGAGCCGGGCCTATTCAGCCTCAAGAAGAGGTGACTGAGAGGGGACCTCATCAATGAGGTCAGTGACATCAGAGTCTGTCAGTATCTGAAGGGAGGGTGTCAAGAGGGTGGACCAGGCTCTTTATGGTGGTGCCAATCAGTAGGACAAGAGGCAACAGGCAGAAACTGATGCACAGGAAGTTCCACCTGAACATGAGGAAGAACTTTATTGTGTGGGTGACCAAGCACTGGAACAGATTGCCCAGAGAGGCTGTGGAGTCTCCCTCACTGGAGATATTCAAGAACCATCTGGACACAATCCTGTGCAGCATGCTCTGGGGTAGTCCTGCTTGAGCAGGGAGGTTGGACCAGATGACCCTCCATGGTCCCTTCCAACCAGACCCATTCTGTGATTCTGTGAGTAACACAGTACCTTTTGTGGAATTTCTTTCTGTATTAGTTGGTAAAGGAAATTAACAGTATTTAGTTTTTTTTTTTTCATAATGTCTAGCCATAGTGGTTGTATAGCCCTAAAGTTGAAAATTGAGCATGTAAATATACTCTGTTCCACTCAAAGGAAAAATATATTTTTATTCTGACAGAAAAAATCAAATTAATGACAAAGTAAAACGAGAATAGTTTTAGTCAGAAATGTTCATCTGACAACATTCTTTAACAAGAGGTATTTGTCCTGTCAAATATATTACCTCCCTTCTTGGCTCCTGATGCAAGTTTCTCCTGTGGGATGCTCTGCACTGTGGCTAGGGTGATTCACTCTTGAGACATCTTGGTCTTAAGCAATTTTTCCCTGAGAAGAGTGCTTCTGGGGATTGTCCATTCCAGGGATCACTCCCACTATGCAGCAGGGAAAAGCCTGAGCTGGGCTTGGGTCCCTTCCCAGGACCATGGACATATTTTCGTGGGCTTTGTGCTCTGAGATACCTACAGGCACACTCATTGCCAGTCTGAGGTTAGGCAGATTGTGCCTTCAGTGTGGCATTACAAAAAAATTATTCAGTAGGTGATGGCAAAGACTTAGGTAGAAATTTAAGGCCACCAAGCAAGTACTAGGGAAGTTGAAGAACATGTATATTGTAAGGAATATCATAATCAGACAGCTGGAAATTATTGCACCCTGGTTGAAACTTATTTGATTTTTTTAATATTATTTTATATTATATATTGCTGGTTTTTGGCATTTGTTTGATGGAAGCAGATAATTTTCCTGATGTTTTCTGGAAAAAGAGTTGTCCCGGTTTCTAAGTGTTTATAATGTTTAATTGATAATTTAAGAAAATAACATTTTCGGAGGAAATTTTCTGGTTAACAGTGATTATGGTTCCATGAACACATTCCGTATTCTTGAGAGCTTTTTTTTCTGACACACTTAAATTTGCTGTTCTGTTGTTCCAATTAAATTTAATTGTTAAAAGTAATGATTATTGAGTGTGGTGCCCATTAATTACATTAACATAGCATTCCAGACCTCTCAAAATCATAGTCAGATTTGTTTTTTTAGAGAAGTTTGCAAACTTTAAATCTCTTAATCTACATAACATGAGCCCAATAGAGCCCAAAACTACAATGATGCATTCTCCTGCCTCTGTTGAGAAGAGGGACTGCTGTTCTGGACTGCTGCCGGTGTTTTATTTTTAATATACATATTATTTATTTATTTAAAGGGCATTAGCTTCATATTTTAAGTGCTGAGAATTGTAGATCTAAAGCTCTTTTCATAAGTGTCAGTGTGTCAGTGATATTTATTTCCCAAAAAAGGGAATAGTAAAGATTTATTCTTCATGATCATGGCTAACCAGTTATTCAGAAACCTGGGGCTGTGAGCTGTGGACACAAAGGCTGCAGTCTGTCTTAGTGACTGGAGAATGGACACCCTCGCTATAGTGATGTGAAATTCCTCGAAGTCCTGCTCTCTCCTCAGCATCATCGCTTCAGACATTGCAGGAGAAGTCTGCCTCAGTCAGCTACTCCTCATCCATATTCAGGCACTGAGAGCACTGTATTGTCCTGCGCTGAAAAATCAATACTGTGAATACTGTGTGTGCTGAGCCTATTTGATCTCTATGGTTGTCATGGCTACACTTCAAGGTATTGATTCATCCACAGGGATCTCAGGGTTGGATGGTCCCTGTATTGAGGCAGAAACCTTTTGTCCTCTGAAATCTAAGGACATTCTACAATGAACCCTGTTTCACATATGCTTAGACCACCAAAACTGGTTTGGTTTGCTTTTTTTTTTCTTCTTTCTCTTCTAGGGGTATTGGTGGAAGGAGCAATTTCTCAAATATTTCCTGCAAATTCCAGCAGATTCTATTACTGCTGATATTGCAGACATGATAAAACGTACAGTGAAAATTATATGGCTAAAATGAAAGACACTCAAAATACTGCTGTTTTGCTTCATTGAACACAGTGAATTATGCAGACTGGGTGTATTCTCAGTGGCTGTTCCTTGGATCCTTTTGTTCATGTTTTGGATCTATTATGGTCAATTTAAAGTAAATAAATTAAAAAGATTGGAAAATTGGAAAGGACTTTAATTTGCATTATAACTCTATATTAGAGACTGTCATTTTATACAATTTCATACCATTTATTCAGTATTTCATACTGAATATGAAATACTTTATTCAGTTTCTTTTTTTTGTAGATGTATATACATGTACATAAGTGTATTTATAAAGGAACAGTTCCAAAATTGCCTATGAGATATATATGCCCTAATTTTATCCAGAAATCATGGCACTCTATTTAGATACCTTTTTGTTTGTATTCATCAAAGTAACTGATCCATCTGTGCTTGCTATTGGCTTTGATTCCCTGGAACAAGTGTAACAATTTATGTAGTAATGTCTTAGCCAGTTTTACTGTCAGGTAACTGATTAAAGCAATTGGTAAGGTAACACAACAACACCAAAACACAAGTATTTGACGTCCAAGCCTACATCAAGTAATCTAATCTCCCATGGTCTTAGATAAATTATATTTTGTATATTAGCATTTCTGAAATCAAATTGTTACTGGATAAAAAAGTGAATCTAGCAGAAATTACTAAAGAATGTGGAAGGAAGATAGTCAAATTGTATCTTATATTTATAATCAAGTGTTAGATTCTATGAATATGTAGTGTTGCCATATGTTACAGTGTAGATCTTTGTGTAAAAACACAGGTAGATAAATAATGGGAAAGGGTGTTGATCAGCCTTTTAATAGAAGAGGTGTGTTCCTAGTGTGTTATGTGTTGAGAACACTGGGATTCCTGACAGGGATGCAGATACTTGTTTTGAAAATGTTGGCTTGGGTTTGGGTAAAGGGAGAGATGCTGTTTGTATCTGCACCATAAAATTTATCAAACGTGAAGCCCTTGCCTTGTGCAGAAATGGCTTTCCCAGTAAAATTTGTCTATTCGTTCTACCCACTGACTGGGTAGAAGTCAATGAAAAATCCTGAGGAATAAAGGGAGAAGAAGGTTGTCTCAGCCTCCTGTGTCCTCTCCGATTGCTGCTGAGCTTCTCTGAGGGACTGTTGTTTTATTTGACTCTGGCCTCCAGCTGAATCTCTCTCCAAGGTATGTCTTTCCTTCACTAGGGCTTCTCGTACTGAAACTTACGGAATTTTCTTTCTTCACAGTGAGGTACTGAGGCCCCCTTGTACTTTCTGTCTGTATTTCTGGTGTTAATAGCAGTAAACTTACCCGTTTGTGTCATTTCTGCTAAGAAGCAAGAAAAATGCCTTCATGGGAAACCTACCAGGTTTCCTAAAATTTAAGCAGTTCCAAAGAATTTTGGATTGCATTTATGTGAGCCTATATTCCCTCCTGTTCCCTATTACATATGTTAGTTTTCCATCTGTATTTTCATTCTTTGAAATCATTGATGGTGTATAAATATTTGAGATACATGGAGGTTCCATACATGGAGGAAGTACTCTTGAAGATTTCTTTCTCTTTGGTTATCTTTGGATATACATGTTTGGTTAATGAGTGCTGAACTTAATTTC
Organism: Erpornis zantholeuca; assembly: GCA_013400515.1. Lineage (NCBI taxonomy): Eukaryota > Metazoa > Chordata > Aves > Passeriformes > Timaliidae > Erpornis > Erpornis zantholeuca. Next base: position 2,637 of record VZTN01029715.1, on the reverse strand, counting down.
TTTGTTAGATCTTGAGAAGGTGTTTCTGGAGAAAGAACTGTTCTGTTTCCAATATCAGGAACAAGTTAACCTCTCTTTCTATACACAACTGACATTCTCCTTCCCTCCCTAGAGTTTTCTGTACTTTTTAGTATTGTTTTCTAACAGGGTGGATACTATGTAATGTCTTCAGTTTTGACTTCCCTTCTTATCTGGGTTTTTCAAATTTCAGTAATTTGCCATGAGACATTTTCAGTAAGAAGCCGAAAACTCAGTACTTGTTATTGCCAAAGCTGTATTCCTGAAGGAAGACAGACAGCTTCCTGCAATTAATCTCATCCTGAGTTGTGCTGTACTCTAAAGCTGCATGTTAAGATCTTGGTTAGCTTAGAAGAAAGGAACAACAGGCATTTCAAGCTGAGGGCCAGAGCACAGACTCTGACAAAATATGGTATTCATGTATTCCTGAATATCTCATTTTAAATGGTTGTAGAATCAGAATCTGGAGAGATGTAGCGCCCTGAAGTTACCAGTTACATGTTATTGTCTGTTTTTCTGTGAGCATCTTGCCCAGCCTATGACCAGAACCAGACAGAAGCTTCTTCTGGCTCTCAGTAAGCTGGACTGCTCTGTCTTGGTGTTGTGTATTGGCCTGGAGGCAGATCTGTGCCAGGGACTGCAAATGCAGCTCATAGTGAATGGTCTAGAAAAATGAAAGCAGGAGCTTCAATATATTTCTTGGCCATGTATACACAACTTAAATATATTCATATGAGGTAACTGTATCTGTGAAATCTGACTCCTGGGTAATGACTAATGTCTGTGGAGTCAAGAATTCATCTTTATTTTGTAAAGAAAGATCAGAATCAAGTTAAAAAGTATAGTTTGGGCATAATCTTTTACTATTAACAATGCCTTACTTTAGCTATGGACACATATTTCCATCCATTGTTTTAAGCAATGCAAAAATATAATAAGTAAACAATTTCTTATCTGTATCTCTTTTTATAAAGGATATACTTGACTGGTACATTCCTACAATAACAGAAAACAGCCCTAAAACATTGCTTCTTCCTCTTTCATAAGATGAGGTGGAAAGCAGCACCAGAAAATGGTTTTCAACCAGTGAAAGTAGAAAAAATATATGATATATGGATTGGATGGCTCCACTCAAGTTACTACAATCAGAGTAAGAGAAAAAAAGCAGATTTTCCATTTTAATGTATCTAAAGTCATGGAATTCTGTCAATAAAGATATTATATATGATATAATATGAACAAATGTAGACAGGAAAAGCCTATTTATCTTGTGTTTTTTGTTTTGGTTTTTTTTTAATTTGAAGTATAAGCTATCAAGAGAAAGCAAAAATAGTTATATTTCAGAGACTCATTATGCTCCATCTCTGGTTACTGCAGATAATCTAGAAAGCTTTCTAGGTGTTCAGAACCTGTAGTTCTTTTCTTTCGTAGGAGCCTGGGATAATTCATTCATTTATGAACTGTTTAGGGTCTGAATTTCAGCAGTAATCTGTTTAGCAGATTTTCCTGTAGCTGATGCATTTTTAAACCCTGCAAAAAGAAGCTGTTGCAACCAGCTAGTGGCCATTTCTACACAACTGCTACAAACTGAAATCTATCTGGAGAATAGTTTAACTGCATGTTCTTTCTTGATTTATGCTTATTTCACAGGAATTAGTACCTCTAAACACGTGTGTGCACACACATGCATACTCCCCACAGTCGACGGTGTTTTTAAAAGTCAGAAAAGATATACCATAGAAGTGAGGTAATTCAGTTTTTGTGAGGCTAGGAGAATAATCTGCACCACTGAGAGGAAAATATAACATAAATCTTGTTATTGAAGGACGAGATACATATTTTTTAGCCTTTTGCTTCTCAAGGATAATTCATTATACACTGAATATGCCTGCTCAGTGCCTGAGCATATTTAGTAGAAGTCCAACCAAAAGGACAATGAATGTCATTGGCAAATGTCATACCTAACTGTAAAGACTATAAGGAGTGAAGACTGCCCATGGGAAATCTTACCTATGGGATAAAAGGTGTAATTTTTAAATTTAATTCCTCCATGTTGTATTAGAAAGTGGATTCTAAAACAGTTGTGTTTGAACCGATCTAAAGCAGAGAAATATAATTTAGTCTGATATGTGATGACAAAATGTGCCTTTTCTTCATCAAACCCACCAAAATGTGTATTTTTGATAATCTACAGTTAAAATTCTTGCTAACGCCAGCAGGGTCTAAAGAAGAGAGAAATGGCTGTGAAGATCAGCTGCAGCTTACTTCTTCAGTTTTCTTAACTTCAAAGAGAG
>VZTN01029711.1:24708-41472 GCA_013400515.1 Erpornis zantholeuca | reverse complement strand
CTTCACATTAGAAAAGTGGAAGAGCATAAAAGATTTTTTTTTCCTCACAGGTCTATACCAATCAGCAGAAAACTATCTCCTGTTCTTTGCTGCCTCCTATATTCATGTAGTGCCTAGGTATGTTTTGGCAAAGAATGACTTCGAGCAGTGTTTCCACTGCCTACATCACCTAACATCTCCTCTGCCCTACTGAAATAAGAAACAAAGTGACCTTATCTCAGAAGGTGTCTTAGCCTTTGAGCCTCACTTTGATCCTCGGATGACTAATCAAAAACCAGCTGTGCTTCTCAATTTTTGACAAAATAATTTACTGCCATCTATGAGCATTTTCTTGTGCATGGCACTCAAAATTCATGTCCTACATCCATTTAACTGGCAATTAAAAAAACCCCACTGAAAGTATCTTGTTGGTTGTGACATCTCTTTGATCCCTTACATATTATTTGTTAGTGTATATGCTACAATGAACTTTTACTGATATTTTGTTTTTAAATCTGATTTTTAAAGCATTTTTATTAACACAGAGCGACCTTTCTTTAAGAGTATGAAAAAAGAATGGGGACATTTACTGGAGAAGACTTGAGCCATTAGTGCTCTCTCACTTCTCTCTACCCTACTGTTATTAAGTCCATGCTAATAAAAGAGACAGACAGAAGATCTCACTTAAGATACTTATCCTAGTAGTACTGAAAAGGAGAAATCAGAGATTATGGAAACACACACATGTGCAGGAGAAGAAGGTGAAAAGCTAAGAGAAAATGAATGAAAATTGTAAAAAGCAAGCAAGAATAGTAAGAAATAAAAGATTAACTCCTGACAGATGAAGGAACAATAAAAAAAAATCACTTCAGAAAAATTATCTTTAAATAAACATCAATACTTACTCTGCTTTTGACATCCTTTAGTTTGGGGAGTATTTCCAAACCAAATCCATCAGCTTGACCTCGGGTCCTATTCCCTCCATTCATATAATTTCCAAAAGCCAGAATCAAACCCAAAATTTCCTTTACACTTGTCATGCTCAGCAAAGCCTGGAAAATGGATACTGGTCTGTAAATTCTGTTGGCACAAAAATTCTAATTGCGAATATAAAATAGCTCTTTTTTAAAATTTTATTTTTGCTAGTTTTTCTCTTGTCTGTTTTTACCTTGGTAGGTAAGGGAAGCTGAAGCTGGTACAATAATCAAAACTTAAAGAGAAACTTTCTTTTAGACTGTATCTCCCTAAGATAATATGTTTAACATAATCCATACGAAGCAAATTATATGGCATCAAATGCTATGTCAATGACGGAAGATTAATGGAAGATTTTAAACATTCTCAGAAGACTTCAAAAATCTTAGAGACACGGAGGTGGTTTCTTATGAGTTTGCATAATTCACAGCCAAATGGAAATGTGCTATTTTCGCTGCCACCAGATTAGACCCAGACTGACATTAAGTCTGCTTCTAATAGGTCTGAAAATTCAAGTTCCTGGATCCATACTTAATCCAGATATAACGGGGCTAAGGACTAACTAATTACATGCCTTAGAAAAGAAAACAATTCTAGAAACACAGTGTAGAACTAGTAAATTATTTTCAGTTACATACAAAGACATCTGTCATCTGAGAATGTGAGGCCACAGGCATAATTCTTAACTACGCAGCTTTTACACCAGATAAATCAGTTCCTGTGTAAATTTCTCATAAGTAAACTGAAGGCAATATGACTTTCCCTATCTCGTACAACACTAATTCCTTATTTATGCCTCCTCCAGAAAGGAAAAAATAAATTGCAAAGAAATCCAAAGGAGCAAAGCTAATCGAAAGCTAATCTTCAAATTAGAAAAAAAAAAATTAACTACTTTTCTAGTTTGGATGGTAGACTTTTAGACCACTATTTAATTTCACTCTTAAATTTCCATCTCATTCCACTTTTCATAATTTATTTGTTATAATTTTAAAATCTTGTCCTTTAGTCTTTCATAGTAAGAAAGTATTAGGTAGAGCTTTGTCACATACTAAAAATTCTGCTGTATCTGGGTGACCAGAAATTAAGAGATGCCAAGGGAAAGTAATAAGCTAATGAACATGACAAACATCTATTGGAATCAACAGTGGTATGCAAAAAAAATTAAGTTTGCAAAGCCCTGTACTAAGCTTGTCTTATGCTTGATTTCTAGTTTATGGAGATTATCTGTTACACTACTTAATATGAAAAGTAATAAAAATCTACCATTTAAATACAAATACATTTCTATGCACTCCATGGGACATTACATGCAATTCATCTTCTACTTTCTCTCTTCCTTTTGTTCTTTTAGGCAGCTAAAAATTTACTACAGTTTTATTTTCCTAAAAAGCCAGTAAGCGCGATTAGGGTTCCTCATTTCCATTAGGACTTACCTTGGAAACACGAGTTACGATATCTACTTTGCGGTGCACTGATGTTATCCCTTCAGAGAAAACAGACTGGAAGATAATACACTGAGCTCGTTCTGCAAAGTTGGGGATTTGAGATAACTCATACAGAAATCTGCGGGGAAAAAAGGATTATTAATGCATCTTTATAATTCATCTCTGTGGGGTAGATAATGGATCAAAGGCTGCAGTAGCATGAAATATACATGCACTCGCTGCACAGTAATAAATAGAAGAATCTCAAACCTAAATCATTCACTGAAAAAAAAAAAAGGAAAATCTAGACAGCACTACTTACATACTAACTTATACAATTTTGTTTCCCTTAATAATTTACTCAGAAATACAGAACTCAATATATTCCTACAAATTTATTTTATAATATAAAAAGTCTACCGACAGCTTTCTTCTAATTGTCAGCATCAATTTTCTTTTTCTAATTTGCACCACACTTTCAATCATATAGCAGCATGAATACACTTAGCTGTGTATTTAGCCCTAAAATACTTGCAGAGTGTATATGCCTTCAGTCACTGTTCAGCAAAGTCACCAAGTCTTCATCTGCTCTATATCTGTTCTCACAGGTACAGAGTCCTTATGACTCTATTGTAGCTTTTTGTTTTTTAACTCTTTTGTAAATAAAAACAATTAGTGGCATATTCAACAACTGCAGTTCAGATCTCACAAAATGAAAGCATCCCAAAGACATCACTAATTACTCCCTTTTCATCAATTTAAAATATAAGAGCTTGGCTAATAATACAAGAAGCTTTAGCATTTGTTATAATAACAATAATATAACAAATATAAATAACATAAATAAATATAAATAACAAATATAAAAATAATTTGCTCTTCGGTTTTGAGTTCAAGATTTCAGAGATACACAAACTTTTTTGAAATTTAGAAGCAAGCTTGTCTTTTGCTCCAATATCACTTTAACATCATTCTTCTAATCTGCTGTCTACAGATATCCTTAGATTCCCCTTAATTTAATGCTGTACAGCTATTTTCTACCTCACAAAATTATGGGAAATTCAGTATTCAATTTATTAGCTTGAATTCTTCTTAATTTTTAAAAAATTATCTAAGCCAATACATCCAATTTTTCCAAATGATTTCTTTTTCATAATAAATAATACCTAATTTATACATTTCTCATGCATGCTAGGCTTTGCTCAGTACATAGTGACTGAAAAATCAGCAGAATTCACCTGTGGCTGGTGTGAAATACTATGTTTTTAATTGGAATACCATTTTTTTGTTTCTTTTTATTTCTTTTTCTTTCTTGCCTGATGAAAAAACCTATTGTGAGAGAAGGATCAGGGAGGCCCAGCTTGGCTCTTAGACTTAAGAAGTGGGAATAAAGAAATGCCAAGCTGGTATTAATAAAAATGCTTCCTATTGGGAATGAATGGTATTGCCAGGAAAAAAAAAGAGGGTATTTTGCACTCTGTGTGAGAGAAACAAAGGAAAGAAAAACCAAACTGCTTCATTAAAGTCCTAACATACATACAATTAAAAGTTTAAATTTAAAAAGTCAAATGACATGTATTCTTGCCTTCCTTTGAAAAGAGAACTATTTACCACATGGCTGATTATCAGAATACAATGTCATTGTGCCGAGAGTTTAAAGAGCATCAGCATAAAAAGAAGATGTCTCCAGAGTTTGGAATTCAGAGTATCCAAAATAAATATCCAGACAGAACACTTTATAACTGACATCTGTCACAAAAAGGAATCTTAGTGACTATAAATGTAGCTACTAAACAAATAGCATGAAATTGGTTGTCACAAATAAACCACAATTCAAATGGACAAAACTTTAGGAAAGAAACATATTCTTATTTCAATTTTGGTCCGAGGAAAGTATCATTTTGACTTTAAAGTAATTATGACGTGTCCATGACATAGCTTTTGGATGGGTTTCTCATTACTGCAATTCTGATGGCCTAAAATATTACTACAATTCTGATGGCCTAAAATAAACACAGAAAATATGCTGGTCATCTCTTTGAGGTCCATGGTACTCTTCTCTTTCAGAAACTGTAAATAAAAAACACATTTACTTGAAAACTCTTTTAGCCTACCAGAACCTTGCAGTAAAGGACTTGAGAGAACTTTCAAACCAGGCATATTGTTATGGTGTTACTGCAAGAGAACATTCTTGCAGAAAATGGTCAAGGATTCTAAGGAGGGAAACTAATTTATCCACATTTGAAGACTATAAAGTTTAGAAACAATTTTTTGGGAAAAAGCTGTATCTAATCCTGCAAGCTAGGATTTCCTTTACTAGTACTTATTTCACAGTGGAGATGACTACACAGAGAATATATTACAACTAAAAGGGTCTCTTGGAAAACAGCTATAGCATCTCCCCACTAGCAAAACCCCAAACTGTGGCCAATTTTGCACATAAATCTTTATCATCCTAATTACTACTAGCATTTTAACAACTATTATCATGAAGCATCATTTAGGGGGGGGTATTGTTATGTTGGTGTCATACTTACAGTTTGTGCCAAAGTTAACATATGAGCAAGACAAATAAAAATCACATGTGCAGAAGAACATCAGTGATAGCACTAAAGCTTTTTATTTGTCTGATAATCCAAGCACATAAAGGTTTCCTTTAGACTTCTGTGAATTCAAATCAATGGTTTCACTATATGAATGACTACTGTTAGTATGTGCAACCATCTGATAAATTATTTCATTTACACTTTTGTTCTGATCTTCATTAAACGCAACACAAGGCTTATGCCCCACTGCAAATATTTTTTATCACACATACAAATTTATCACGTTTCTGTCTTTAATCTTTTATGGAGTTAATAAGTAAAGCACAGTTCCAACAAATCTCCAGTTCTGCAGTTAGGTTGACTTAGAGACTGACTTAGACAACAAAGCCAGGGGCACATGATCTACTGAGTTTTCAGAAAGCACATTATTTTGAAGGTCCACCAGATTCACGGAAGTGCATAAAGCAAGTTGTTTTCCCCTTAAGCTACCTTTAAAAAAGCTAGTTTTCTTAACCTCTGTAGTTTAATAATAGGGTAAAAATGGGATACTTACGACTTGCAGAGAGAGCACAGAGTAACAACTGATAAAAAAATATCTTTTGTCTTTGCTACTACTATTTCATTTTGAACCACCAGGTACAACTGCTTTAAATAAAGTTCTTAATTATGGAACAATGATAGTATAAATCCAACTTTGTATTTAAATAATATTAACCTCTCTCCACTGTAAGTTACAAAAAAGACAACCTCTTACAACCCTACAGCTCTACAAGATTCGTATTCTCCAGAAGACAAAATGCATTCATATTTATTTAACTTGGACATACAGCAAACCGACTGCCAAAGATTCAAGTTCTGGAAAACATCAGCTAGTCACACAATGTATCCTTATGCCCCAAGCCAAGGCAATGAAAGCCGTGGATATGGGATGCAAAATATACATGTTACAGGCATTTGTCTTCTTAAGATTTACTTAAGAACAATAGGCTCTCTTAATCAAGACTAAGATAATAGCCTTATCTCCTAAACCCATTCCTAAGTGCACAGTCACAAATGAGTATTTAGCTGCCTCATGTAAGGAGAAAAAGAAAAAAAAAATCTGTTCTTCAGCACTAAAATTTTAGTGGGAAAAAAAAGGCATGAAAATGTAATAATTCTGACATTAACCAATCATATACTATCTCTGCTATTCCAGCTCTTCCTCCCCCTACCCTTTCTTACACCAGAGACAGCAGAAAAGACAGCAACAGACAAGATGGAAAAGGAAACAAGATGACAGAGAGGTTTCAGGGAAGGAAGATTTGAAGCGGTAAGAGTTCAAAAGGAAAAAGCAGTGAAGTAGCAGAAGACAAAAACACTGGTAGGCCAAAATCTGAAACCGAATGTATACACTAAAATAAATTTAGGATTACTATTCTGTTCATGAATTCTTGAGGATTCTTTCACATCAGCCTAAGGTATATTACGACATAAGGAGCAACACTTAAGAAGTTTTTCATCCTAACAGTTGTTACTGGCCACAATAGTTGCAGGAGAGGAACTGTGGAATCAGTCTTGTAGGTCTTCCGTCAACTTGATCAGAGCGTACCCAAACCCTCTGTTCATGCATCTCTTTCAAATAATTAACACCCAAAATCAGTCTGGCCCAGCTTTATGAAATGTTAATTTAGCCATAAATGCTCTAAGGGAAGGATAAGCCTTTTAGAAATGTGAGAATGGGAAGAAAAATTCTTATTCATTCAAGGCTACATATTTTATCAATTCTGGTGGTCAAAGTTGATGTAGTAAAATCTGTCATGTCTGAAATAAAGGCAAATTTATCATCATGCCTTGAAATACACAAAAAAGCACATAATTTAAAAAAAAGTTTATAAGTACTTACCAAGAGTTGTGTATCAAAATTGCTTTCAACATATCATCAAAGGACATATATTGACAAAATATATAAAAGAAAAATCTTACTGTTCTGGTTTATCCAGAAGCTTCAGTTCCTCCTCTTTTGAAGTCTGATAATATTGCTTGATTTTCTCCAGTTCATCCTTTTGTGCTCTCTGAGTGAATTAATATAAACTAATTAGTTACTAATTAATAAGAAAATAATAAATTACTAAATTACCTGTGTGCCTGCAAGCAGCAATTATGTTTTTTTTTTTAACTGAGAAACATTTAGACTATGCAAAAGAGCAATGCTTAAAGATCTGTGATAAATTCCTTCAGTGTCTTATGTGCCATTTTCTACACAGAGCCATTCCCAAGTGTCACTCCATGCATTGTCCAAATACTTCTTGAACTCTGTCAGGATGATGCTGTGACTTCTCTGGGGAGCCTGTTCCAGTGCCCAACCCAGCTCTGGGTGAAGAACCTTTTCCTAATATTGAATCTAAATGTTCCCTGACACAACTTCAGGCCATTTGCTCAGGTGCTGTCACCAGCCACCAAAAAGAGATCTGTGCCTGCCCTCCCCCTCCCCTTGTGAGGAAGCTGCACACAGCTATGAGGCTGTCCCTCAATCTCCTACAGGTTGAACGGCTAAGTGACCTCAGCTGCTCCTTGTTTGTCTTCCCCTCAAGGCCCTTCAACATCTTTGCTGCCCTCCTTTGGACACTCTCTAACAGGTTAATGTCCTTCTTACACTGTGGTGCCCAAAAGTGCCCCCAGCACTCCAGGTGAGGCCACCCCAGTGCAGAGCAGAGCAGGACAATCCCCTCCCTTGCCTGGCTGGCAATGCTGTGCCTGATGCCCCCCAGGACAGACTTGGCCCTCCTGGCTACCAGGGCACTGCTGACTCATGTTCAACCTTCTGTCAGACCCTGAGGGCCCTTTCCACAGAACTTCTTTCCAGTGTTTCATTCCCTACAGCTGCCCCATCCCAGGTGCAGAATCTATCACTTGTCTTTTTTAAACTTCATGAGGTTAGTGATTGCACAACCCTTTCATTTGTCAAGGCCTCTCTGCCTTCAAGGGAGTCAATGTCTCCTCCCAGTTCAGGATCATCATCAAACTCACCTAATACATGTTCCAGTCCTGTGTCCAAGTTGTTAATGAAGATGTTGAAGAGCACAGGACTGAGGATACAGCCCTGCAGAACCCCGTTAGTGACAGGTCCCCAGTTTGATATCACCCCATTCACTACAACTCTTTGCACCCAACCCATGAACAAGTTGCTCGCCCATCGCATGATGTGTTTATTCAGCTGTGTGTTGGATAGTTTATCCAAAAAAGATAAAGGATACTGTGAGAGACAGTTTCAACATCTTTACTTAAATCTAAAAAGATTACATCAACTGGCTTCCTTTTGTCATAGACTCACTGAATATGCTGAGTTGAAACAGACCCATCAGGATCATCGAATACAACTCCTGGCCCTACACAGGACACCCCAAGAATTACACTATGTGCCTGAGAGCATTGTCCAAACACTTCCAGTTGATTGGGACCTCTCCAGATTCCCAAGAGCATTCAAAAATCATCAACACAGGCCTCACAATGACATCAGGTAGCTCTTTGAATATTCTTGGATGAATTCCATCAGGCCCCATAAACATAGAGGGATCCAGTTGGAGCAGCAGATCCCACAGAGTTGACTGGGAGTTAATCAATCTTACAGTCATGGTAATCCAGCTCAGGGCACTGGGAGCCCCTCAGTCCATCGTGGGTGTTGAAGACAGGCAAAGAAAGCATGAAACATCTCTTTCTTGTCTATGTCCCTGTTTGTGAAGTGGCCATCCTCATCCTGAAACAAGCTTATGTTTTTATACTACCTTTTGCTATTAACATAATTAAAAAACCTCTTTTTATTGTCCCCCATTGTTATTGTCAGCTTCAACTCCAATTGAGCTTTGGCTGCACAAATTTTCTCCCTACAGTGGCAAGTGGCATCTCTGTATTTCTCCCACATCACCTGACCTTAATTGCACTGGGCATACAGTTTCTTTTCTTGCCTTAGCTCCAAAAGAATATCCCAGCTCAGCAAAGCCAACCTTCTGCTTAATCTCCTTGAATTCTGACATTTAGGAATTGCCTGCTCCTGTGCCCTTCATGAGGTGGTGTTTGAAAAATAACCAGCACTGATGGACCTCAGAGTCTTCATAAGCATTTTCTCAGGGGACCTTAGTCAATAGTTCCCTGAGAAGCCGAAAGTCTGTGTCTGAAATACTTTGGTGATGAACCACGTTTTACCCCATCTTTACTTACGTTCTCATACAGCGCTTCCAGTGTTTCCAGGTCTACTACAGAGTCATCAACACACAATATAGCTGTATAGAATACAAACACAAATTAGACACCGGAAAACATAAATGAGACTTCAATTCTTTTTCCTGAGAAATTTTTTCCTGAGAAATGTACCAAAGGGTTCTAACCTACATAAAGGACATATATGTATCCAGATAATATTTTTTTTTTCAGCATTTTATTTTTGTTCTGACATCAAATCACAGCACTCCTGCAAGAACATTCTATAAACTCTATTTCAGGAGAATAGTGTTTTACATTTTTCTCTCCAATATTATCAGCAGTCAAAGATGTGACCAGTCAAGCAGCCAGTTGATTGTGTAGCTGGCCAGGCAAGAGAGCACAAGAACAACTGATACCAGACAACGAACAGTACAGATTTCATGCTAGCTTAGAAGGCTGGATAGGAAGGAACTGAGGTTTAGAGTATTTAAGTCTCCCTGCGTGCATGGGAAATCAGAGAGATACGCTTGTCTAGGAGCTAGCAATCTCGGTAAGTAGACAAACTTTCAAAGTTTTCAAGTTATAAATTTGCAAGCACAAAAGATTGTGCTACAACACAACACAACACAACTCACATTTAAGACAGATTTATCCAATAGAAACCTACCCACATGACCATTTCCAGATAAATACTTTTCAATATCACACAGAAACACATGAAGTATACTCTTCAATAATTAAATATGCCTCATTACTCAAAATGAGAAGTCTCAAAATGTTTCCTATCTTATATCCAAATATTACTATGTTTGGAATATATGACATAGGTGCTTCCAACATTTGCAAATCCTGTTACAATTTTGGCAGTGTATTAGTACTCTTCTGAAAACTAAAAGAGATTGCTTCATGGTGCTTTCTAATGCACTCTAATGTTAAATTCCAGTAAGCTGAGAGATGCATAATGGAATGGAAGTAACTCTGGACATTTAAATTTTCTGAAACCAGCTTTTCCTTATGATTCATAATAGGATTGGGCACAGTTTTTGAACTCATGACTTATATTTAAATATCACTGAGAACATTAATCCCGAAAGAATCAAGCACATAACCAGTGAGTCCTCATTAGCTACTGCCTGATAACTTTTAATTCAATTGTATTATATTTCCTCAAATGATCCTTGACTGCTTATGAAGTTAGAAGACTTTAAAAGCTCTTGCTGAAATTGCAATCCATGCTTGAAAGGGGCAAGGCACACATCTTTAAATAATTATTTAAAAGTAATAAGCTTTCGCCTGCTCTACCACCTACCCCATGATTTTACATTGTGAAATTAACCAGCAGGCTAGTAAATTTTCTCTGTGGCAGGCTAATTAATTTTATTAAAAGGTCCAGTGACATTTAGAACGCTTTAAAATTCTGGCTGTCAATTATGATTCCATCTGTTGACATTACACCTTGGTTAGAAGTAAAGAATTACACAGAAGATAGTATCAGTGAAAACAGCAGTTTTCCCAAGCATTTTTGTCCTACTGGAAAGATTCAAAACCCCTTAAGACTGTACCAAATGTAAAGCCTGAACACCTGAGATAGACAAAAATCTGTGTTCTAAGGAAAATCATTTGGGTTTCAATTTATGAGATTATCTTTTATCTCCTGCAAGACTATTCCAAGAGTTGCACTATCTTCTATATCATCCACTAAAATTTCAAAAGAACCTAAGAGAGGCAAAATCTATTGGAAAATGGGTTTCACAGTCAAATATATTTAGCTGTTTAAATTAACAATATGCATATTGAGTTCAGAAACTTCCCCTTGTGGTTTAAATTTTCTCCTATTTTAGCACATTCTGAAATCTGCTTACAAGGAGATATTAAATTGTCCAGAGTTATCTAGAAAAAGCTGGATGAAATTACTGGAGGAAATTTAAACTTGTACTAGAAATGCAAAGCATGTAATTGATAGTCAAATTTTTACATATAGAACTATTATGATGACAGGAAGTAATTTGATAAAAAACCCACTTTAATAATAATATCAAGAGTTACACACCTAGATGAAATTTTTAGCCAGGTATTTGTCACCAAAAAGGCCCCAGAATCACCAAGTGGTTTTTAATGCTCTATTATGTTATCGATGTTTCTGTACTCAACATCAGATCTAACAAATCAGCATTGTTTTGAAGTGACATGATAAAACAAAAAGTGGTTGTGATAAAACTAATGAAATACAATACACTAAAGTACATCTTTGACAGAATTAATAATTATCAATTTTAAGAGACATTGATAAGAGTTATTTTCTCTCTTGGAGAGAGCATGTTATTGCATAAAAGCAGCAAGAAAATATTTTTTCATTTACATGCTATATAACCTGCACTGCTATTATTGGCAATGCATGGGCAGACAACTGCAGTTAAAAATCTAGCCATACAGCTGGACATCTTAGGATGTCAGTGTACATAGACACATTCCCAGTAAGTCAGAAGTACTGCCAAAATCCACATAACCTCCTTTATTCCCTCTTGATATATTTTAATATCTTCACCCTTTTTTTTTCATTCAAACTGATTGAACTGAATGCCATGAACATTTGGAGCAGAAGACAAAAATGAAAACATGCAAACTTATGAAGATTGGCCCATTTTTTTTTTGAAAAGAAGCAATAATTTTGAAAAGCTGGAAGAAATCCCCAAATTCACAGGTATCTTAGTATTCTTCTTATTCTTAAATCATGGCATGTGCAATACATTCACAGTATGTTGTATAAATTAGCTTGAATTGGGGAAGCTTTAAAAACCCCATTGCACTAGATCAAAGAAAGTAATTATTTTGATTTTTTACCTAAGGGAACAACAGAAGTTTTTGAATTTTTCTATGAAAAACAAAAGCCACTTTTATTCATATGCATATTAACTTTATCAAAATTAATGCAAACCTTGATACATTTTTCAAAATGCTCTTCCTGATACAGTGAATTTAACCATGATACTTTACTGCATTAAATCTCATTATGTCAAGGCTTATATAAGTGTAAGCAATATAGGTGAAGTATCATAAATCTACAAAAGAGGCTCCAAAACAATTAATAGCTATTACAATATCAATCATCATCGGTGTTTTTTACTTTCATCTTGCTTTCTAGTTAGCTGTCTTCCTTACACTGTCAGTTCAGTTAGAATATTTCACCTACACCTCACAATATGTCAAAAGGAAGTAGTCTCATGCTGTGAAAAGCTGGTAATTTTATTGGGTTCCTCTACCTTTAAAAAATCTGTTACTTGGCCAAGTCTGGTTTCTGAGATCCTTTTTTGCAGGGAAATTGAGGCAAACATTTTTATGTTGCCTATGGTGTCTGCTCACAAGAAGAAGAATTTATATACACAAGGATCATTAGTGCAGGGTTGCACCCATTAGGATATAATAACCGTCAGCTAGGACAAAAAGCAGATCAGCATCATGCATTCAAACTAACAGGCACACATAAAAATACTTGCCAGCTACATTTTGCATACTAAGAGCATTGCTTCAAATATAAACTTATACCAAAGGTTTTTAACATACTAACTTCTAAAAAATGAATCTAACAGATTCCCTGCTGCACAGATTTTTCACATACTCTGATCAATTAAAAAATGTAAACCAAAGAAAAGCTGAGAATTAAAAGCCTACTGGGTGCGGTCTACATACGACTTTAGAATTTAGAGCTTAAATATGAAAAATATACCTATCTCCTCTAAATCAGCTTAAATATCAACAGTCTTAAGGCTGAATCAGATATACAGCCTCACTGCTACTAAACACGTTTCAGTTAAATCAGGATTTAAGTCCTGCTGACAGAGCTTACATACACTTACTAGTATCAAACATTTAACGTGACAATTACACTATGAAATATGAAGAAATCACCTTAACTGCTCCCAAATGATAAAACAAAAGTACATTATTTAAATAAAAGGAGCTTGCTAAACGTATATTTATTTGACCTGGAAGTACTTATTTGTTTTATATATTACATTCTGTTGAGTAAGGCTTGATTTTATGGGAACATGCAGCCCATCACTGGTAAATTTAAATAAAATTGTGACTGACGTAGTCAACTAGACAATGACTGTTAAATACTTGGCAAAACTGCTTGCAATATCCAAATCACTCTTGTTTACTTCTGACAAATTGATATGTTATCAGCTTACTTAAAGGTTTTCTTCAGTATTGTGTTGTCGTGCAACACAAAAAAGCCATGTATGTAATAAAGAAGTACTTCCATCTTGCAAAATATTTCAGTTGAAACCCCATATAACTCTTTTCACATAGTGCAAGTAAAAAATATTCCAAAGCATTTCTCTTTACCCAGAAGTATTTCCAAAATATTATAGAAAGAGGAGCTGTGAAACTATTTGTGGTGCATGGTATGGTTAAAACACACTAAGGTCTGTAGAGTAGAGTTGCTTTGGAATGGTTTGCCTTTTGCACACAAAATGGAGCCTTTAAGATGCTAAGAAAAATGCCTTGTTAACAGTGATAGTGGTCTCTCAAGTTTAGATGTGCCATAAAGCATAACTTGCACTAAGACAATGCAAACCTTTTATATACCAACCATGGCCTCTTACTGGAGCAATCCCAGGATGATTAGAAATATAAAACTGAACCAGAATGGTTATTAGACTGATCATCAGTCTGGTTTGGTTACTCTACAGTTCACATCCTTCCAATTATTTAGTCCCGTATGCTGACAATGGAGGGGAAATCACGAAGTTGAAGAAAACCAGTCAGACACTTCACTTTTAGCACTGAAAACAGTCTTGATGCTAAAGACCAATGTTAAGTTCTCCCTTTTGTCATACAGGCTACATTGTGTCAGCACAGCTATTCTGGCTTTGGTAAACAGAGCAGCAAAGTCTGCAGCTGTTCTGTGTGGAGTAATATGGCACTTTACTACCACATGGAGTACAATAAGCTATTAACTCTGAGTCTGATGTGATCTACTGTATCTCAAAGATTTAGTCCCATGGAAAATATACCAGCATGCATACCAGCAGACCATCTAGTTAATTTGTCCTAACAGTACTCATGGATATTTGACAGTGAAACATTTTCCCCAAGGTACAGAGGCAGAACTTCAGGTGCCCTACAATTTTAGTGGCATAATGCAGGTACTATGGAGATAGGGAGGGATTTGGGAGAATCTCTTTTGAACGTGGACATCTACATTTTATCTACATTCCATTTTCTGTAACTAGAAGTTTTTTATCTGGGCTGCCCCACAATTTCGCCAGTTAACTGTTTAACAAGGATCTCAGTAGTTCATGGAAAGCCAGAACATACACACTGCAGAAAATAGTGTTATTATGTGTTTTCCAGTGCACTGCTATTGCCAGCTACTATATTGGAACTGTCTCAGTGAGTGGAATGCTGCCCTGTAAAAAGTCGGGACAAGGGCCCACACAGTGTTTTCACACACAATTATAATGAGCATTTCCCAGTACAAACAAAATTGAAACACCTCACTGTGGAGCGAGTTGTAGTATTCAACAGCAAACCCACACAAATAGTGTTGAGCCACAAGTTAGTCTCTCAAGTTGTAGTTATTTCAGCTCAACAATGATAGGAAAAGACAGAAATGGATTGATATGAAATGGAGATTACTTCTCTAAGTGTGTACTCTTACAGCTTACCTAACAAGTGATCTCTACTATTCCTCATCTCTTCTTTATAAAGGTTTTTAAAAAATGCAGAGAAGCAGCCTTAAAAATAATTTCAAACCTATGCACAATTTGATTATTGCTATTTGTTTTTCTGATATACAGATCCTATATAGCATACTGAGTCAGAAAGATTTTCTGCCTGCTTCTTCTGCTCAGGAAATGAGGAATATTAATAATGGTCAAACAAAGAACTTTATTACCCCCACCAGTACCGGATTCATAAGTGTTCTCAGAACACTGAAGCACCTAGGATTTGTTCCCATTGAACAAAAAGCTGAGTATTAGGAAGGGTGCAACGTGACAATATCAACTTTCCCTGTGCATCATTTAACACCAACATTACCCAAAATAATTATTTAGTTTTACATTGTCTTCTCCTTGGACTGTACTCGGATGCAGCATTAATTTAAACTTATTTGCAAAGGATGAACTTCACTCTCTTAAACAAACGTGTGGGAGATCTCCCACCTGAAGTGTGGTGGCTGGCACATTATCAAATGCAAACTCAAACATCTGGATGCCAGATATGGTCATTTGCTTGTTTTGCACTGCTGAATTATTATATCATACTATCTACAGAAAATGCCGTGAAGCTATATACTTTAATTTAAGAGGATAATCCCACAGATGCAGAAATCTCACACTATTTTAAAGGAGGATGCAAATTTTTTTGTGATTAATCTTGTTTTGTCTTCTCTACAATTTTACATGCATCTGTATGCACAGGACAGTGCATCTGAGTTTTCTCTACCTGTATTCCCTAACTGCTACCTAAGGTAGGTTACCCAGTACACAATACATAGACAGTACATTCATTTGTACATGGCTTTACAACAAACATAGTCATAAAAGCTTGAAATAAAAATTAGATATTTTTCACTTTTGACTTTCTTTTGCTTCAGGTTTCTACATTCTTTGTTGTATGTGGTCAAAGACCACTAACTTTTCCCTGTTTTTCACATACAGAATTATGCCATGGAAATTGACTTGAAAAAAGAGATGAGTGGTTAATTCACATGTTCTTAGAGGCAGCTCTTTGCAACTTCACTTTGTAAAAAGAAAACCATAAAAATGAAAAAAAAAATTTGACATTCATGACCCAACGATTACATGCTTTTTTTGTTGTGTTGTCATATTATATTTAGTCTACTATGATTTTTTTTCATCCAGTGCATTGACTACAGCAGTCTTCAAATAATTTGTCTGCAGATAGGTAGGACAGCCCACAGATTTAATTACACAAAACACTATGGAATAAAGACACATTAAAGGAGAAACAAGCATAATTCTACTGTTGTCTTCAGACTAATATACATTTCTAAATGTCCTCTCTACAGAACAATGTTTTCCCTGAGTCTTGTGAAATGTTTTTTTTTTCCCTTAGANGTCTTGTGAAATGTTTTTTTTTTCCCCTTAGATAGTCTCTGAACACAGATTTTGATTAGAATCAGTCAGACTGCTTTGTTAGTACATTTTTAAAAAGTTCCACTAACGGCATTCCCAAATCCTGATGGTAGATCCTAGCTGTTTCCAAAAGCAAGAGGCAGCACATCCTATCACTGCCTTGAGCAACCCATGTGGTGACAGGCCAGTCATTTGCTACCTCAGACACGAAAGGGCGATGAGTTCTAAACTATTCTTCAGTGACAGCACTTGCTCTGGTGTCTTCTTCTACCAACACTCTCATTTTCATTAAACTTGTAGGACTACATTAGCTATGTCTACAACTGAAAGTAATGTAGTCTTGAGAAATGGATTTGTAGACAGCAACAGTTCACACTATACATGTTTCAGGGAGTTTATCTCTGATCTGATCCTGGAGAATTTAGACACTGCTATACATGGAGACTGATGGCATGCTCCTAAAGCGTATTTTCTTATTTAATCTGATTCTGAAGGATGTTTGTACACTCTGAGACTGTTCTGCATTGCTCTGCAATGCAAACACAGCAAAGGGGACAA
>VZTN01029711.1:1269-15462 GCA_013400515.1 Erpornis zantholeuca | reverse complement strand
TGAAAATGGCAGGTTTCTATCAGCTGTAAGCAAAAAAAAAGCACAGCATATGGTGAATTTTTTAATCTGTGTTGCCATACAGTGTCTACTATGTGGAAAAATGGGTAAGAACAGAACAAACTGAAATTTATATAGGCTTTCCACAGAAGCATTCATTTCATGGCCTAAGCACACAGATTATTCCAACTGATTTCACAGAACTAATAATTATGAGAATAAACTGAATAATATTGTTTTATTTGGAACTTCAAAGGAGTTAAATGAGAAACAATTATCCCCTAATTCAAAAGATAAAATCTTACTTCCAATTGAAAAAAGGAACTTGACTGCGAGGGAGGCACAGATGTAGTTCTCATTCAAGGAGCAAAGTATTGAATAATCATGTTTTAATAAGCAGACCTGCACCATCTATTGGTCTGTCATTTTTCTAAATACCAAGGAGGTTGAACTTAGTTTGTCTAAGATGGTATGAAATAGGGCATAGTTTGTGCAGAAAAGAGGTTTAATGCAGTGAATGGATCAGTCTTAAAAGGTATCATTAAATAAAACAGCTTAACTATTTCAAACACAAACTACAACTCAAGATTTTATTGCTATATCTATATCTTGCTCTGGAAGGATCTTTTAAAGAACGTGAAAAAAGAATTTACAAATAAGTACATAATGACACAGCATGAACTAAATCTGTAATATATGACGAGCCTCATAAGATTAGTGCTTGTTAATGTCAGTAGAAAGCATCTTTAACCAGACTATACAATCCCCTATAATGTGACACTGGTACCATTTTAAAGCCCAGACATGCAGAAATTTATGCATTGAAGCAAAGAAAAAGATTCTTCTAAAACCCTAGTAGATATAATTGTTAGAAAAAAGGCAAGAAATTTTGAGAGCCAAGAAAAAGCCTGAGAAACCAGAAATGAAACCAGCCAAACTGACAGCTTTATATTCATCTACAGGAGCTCTCTGTTATTATCTACTAATAAACCCTCCTGTAAGTAATAAAATGCCTCTCTACTACTGTATTGTTTGCAGCCCACCAAGACTGATCCACTGGAGCCAGCCTGCAGAGGCTTTCAGAGAGACAAAGAAAAACACAAGATGACACCAACTGTCTTAAAAACATCCAGCTGCTACTATGAGTCATTTAACTGAGAAAGGTGAAAAGACAGGATATACTAAAAAAAAATGCTTCTGGTACTCAATTAAAATTTTCTTTGAATTCTAAAAGTGGATTTATTTTAAATTTTTAAATTGACAAAATGATGGAATGTTTCACATTACTGATCACGAGTTTCCTAAATTCTCATGGAAAACCCTACAGTTCCCATAGTTTGTAACACCATGATCACAATCCCATCAGTTTACCAAACTGAAGACACAGCAATAGATATAATGCTGAATTTATCTCTCAGGGAATTTATTTTTGTATTTTCATACAGTACTTTAAAGGAAGCTCTTATTTCATTAATTTCAGTAAATATATCCATTGTCTTAAAAGAGTAAGTTTACCTTTAATAACAAAGCAGATTAATTAAAACAGTGATAGAAATCAAAAAAGATTTTATATGAAAACACCTTTGTTGCTCACAAGAAATAATGCATATTATTATAACAATATGTTCTATAAGTATTATCCAATTCAATTTTGGATAAGCCAAGTGAGATCATTAAAAAATCATGCTGCTCAAACAAATAAGTTACTTTACAAAGCAGAAAGGAAAAAGAAAAACACAATTTAATCTTTCAGCATATAGGCCTAATTCTGTACCTGGTTTGCTGTTACCCTCTTGGAGAAGAAGATATACTCCCTTAACTACTAATATTTTGAAATTAAAAAGGCAACTATTTCTGCCTATAAATTCCCCATTAAAATTACAGTGATTACATTCTTCAAAGTTCTTTAGAAACCTGTATTTCCTATTACATAATCCTTTCTGAAAAAGGTAAATTAATGAAACATAAAAATAAATATTAAAAAGAAGGCATAAGATGTGTGAACTAATCCAATTTATGGATACAGCTGCTGCTACATATCACATTTACTTCAAGTATTTGTCAATTAAAATATCTCAAATTATTTTTCACAGAGATGTTCAGTGAAATATTTGAAGGACTGTAACAATTACTTTTTTGGTGCATATTTAAAAATGCCAGCATGTCCCCATCCAGGCCCCATTTCTAGTTTTTTACTTTTTGCATCACATGAATTTGAATTCTATAAATTCTATTGATACTTCTCATTATTGATACTTCTCATTAGCTGTTGAATTAAGACACAATACAGGGAATTTAGGATCAAGGATGTTCTGAAATATTTGAAAGCATCAACATGTGTATGTGTTTCACATTATAAAATTAAAGGTAGCAAGCACAGCTCACATGCAAAGTGCCCTCTTGTGGTTCCAAGCAGGTAAACTCAAAGAGATTTAAAACACAGTAAATGTTTCAGTAGTTTCTGATGTGTAATCACACTGATTTAGGAAAACAGTATTGATTATTATTCAGCCTAGAATTTTTCTGGCAGCAAATACTACTAATGCCATTTCTTTTTCTTATCTGCACATCCCAATTGGCAGGTGCCAGCTCTCCCTGTAATCGATCACATCTGAAGCAGACAATATCTGTGCTACAGCAATGACACAGCTACTGCATGTAGCTTTGGCCATTAAAGGCATGATTGTCCTGTCCCTTCCTGACACAACTCCTTAGCTATACCAGAAAAAAAAAATTTGGCATTCCTTATTCAAAATGTCACTTTAAATTTTATTTTTCCAATAAAATTAATTGCAGTGAAAGAGAGGTTTGCTAGAGTTAATGAATGACATGTATTATTAATTATAAATAAATTAATTAAATTATAAATTAAGCTCAAGGGCAGGTAATGGCCTGAAATACTGGCACTTGCAGGTATGAATTAGAACTTTAAATCTGTTCTCCTATATAGAATTTTTTTTACCTCACTGTGATGTGGAACTTTCATTATCAAAGGCAAAACATCCTCCAAGGTAAACAACAGCCCTGCATTCTCAAGCAAGGGAACTGGGATTGAATCAGCAATAGTTTGCTTGCTTGCTCATTCACAGAAAATCCAAAAATTGAAAGGGAGTTTTCTCAAAATGAAAGACTAAACAGTTACACACACAAAAAAAAGACAAACAAAAAACCAGCAAATACCTTTTTGGCCTTGGTTTTCTTTTCGTAAGTCTCTGATAATGGTTTTCTTTTTTCCTGAGTGGTGTCTTTGGAGAATAAATATTCAAACTCAGTAGTGTCAAGTATATCAGGCTCTTCCAGTGATTCCCATAATGTTGGCATAGCAGTTTTCCTATGAAGGGAAAGGTAATAATAAAATTTCTAAACACTTATGAGAAACCATAATAGATCTAACCATAATAGATGAAAATCCATGATAGATTTAAATTCAAAGCAACACAAAAAGCATTCCTTCCCTATACCTTGCTCTTGTAAGGAGTCAAAGTTTTGCTCTTAGTTTCAGTAATTAGTTTCAGCTATATAGCCCGTGCCTGCTAGACTATCAAAATGCATCATTTGTGCTGTACAGTTCTTTGTGCAACAACTGCAGCTTGTGCAAATACATCTCAAGAGATTTCTTCCACTTCAACTGCGATTAGGAGTATTTCAACAGCAGCTTTTTTGAGAAATTCCCAGTAATCTATTTAGACCTATAAAAATAAACAATATCAACAAATAGTGAACAAACTTTATCCAAGCATATTTTAAGAGCATTTGGGGTAATTTGTATAGGACTTGATTTACTTCATGTTATCCGCAGATGTATGCTCAGTTTTATCCTCACTGCAGTTCTAAGAAACTAGAGGAATTATGTGGCTTATATTTTGGGATACTAGCCAGTACTATTCTCCATTCAACCAACTGTAAATTTTAAATGTGGATTAATCTTTCCCTCTTTTTTTTTGCCTTCCAACAGCAGACTTAGTTTTGGATCAGTTGGGAGCTTGTTTAAACAATCCTTTAGTTTTATCTGGATTAAGGGAAAATAATATGTAGTGCTACAAACACTGTGCATCAATTATGAAAGGGCTTTGTTTCAAAATTTCAATGTTTCAGGAAAATACGTGGGACAAAACTTTTGAGTGTTCTTTTCTGTTTATCAGTAGAAGGTGGGACCGCTTTTTCCAGCAGATGTCACTAAAAGACATTGAAATTATTTGCAATTTTAAAAAAGTGATGAAAATCACTAGAAAATACAAACGGCTGATGTCACTAAACACAGATGTAATATGCAACAAAATGGAAAACCTACCAATTCAAAAGGAAACAATTTCTTTTTTTTTCAAATTTAGGATTTTTTTTCAACTTAATACTCAACTGTTTACTATCATGAATTTTTAAGGAACTCTTTTTTTCTATTAGCATCTGCTGATGCAGCGTATTCTGTGTCACAGGACATGCTTAGAGCTCTGCAGCTTCACTCTTCCCAATATTAGCTGCCATGTCAGCAATACTGAAGAATGAAGGATTCTTCCTGGCTCTGCAACAAGAAGTCCTGGACAGCTTCTGATCTGAGCAGCAAAGCCTTGAAAAAATTTCCAGTTCTAATACAGACCAAGAAGATGTTGGGCCATTACATCTGGTGACCAGTAGTTCATCAGAATGCTATGATTCAAGGTAAAATGCTTTTACCTTGGAAAAGCTTGGTGAACAAGCACTATTGCAGAAAGAAAACTTTGATTTCATTGATTCAACAGGAAGAATTACAATTATTTATGGAACAACTATTTATTTGTTATGAAATAATTATGCCAAAATAACATTGGGAAAGTAAAACCAAAGTGTTTGAGCTTCCCATTCCAAAATATTTCAATGCTCTTAATTCTGAAAAACTAGGAGTATACAACTGACATTTCATTAATTTCTCTAATTTGTTAATTTCCCGTCAAATATTTTATATAGAATATTAACACCTCACAATGTTTTATTATACCAGAATAATGGTACTTTCTCGCTGAAATAAATTCAGAGCTGTAAAGTAAAATAAAAGTTATATTTAAATCAACTTAACTGCAGATATTTACTTTAACAGTGTTTAAATATAATAGAGAAATGTAAAAATAAAATATTAATAATAAGAGCAAATAATTTAAATGAATAAATAAATAATTCAAATAAATAATATATAAAATCATTATTATAAGCTAAAGTATAATAATTTCTAGTAATTCATAATATATTAAAATATATAATATAGTATATAATACAGTATGTAATATACCACGCATATAATATTGTATAGCACATATAATATGATGTGTTATGACTATAAGCCATATATATTAATATTATTCAACTTATTAAAAGGTTTAAATTTAGTATCTTGGTAACTGCTGCTAGACTAACATAATTTTGAACACAGATAATAATGATTTGAACTTTATGGTCAAAATAATAATGTAATTTCATGAGTGGCATTAATTCAGGAGCTGAATTAATGAACAACTCCTCATCAAAATAAAATAGTCTGTGTCACTTAAGCATCCCCCAAAAATCCTTTTTGAGCCATCCCTCTTAATGAGTTCTATATTATAGTACTAACACAAGAAGGAAAGTGAGGATCTCAAATCCAAAAGAGCAGCTGAGTAGCGCTTGAAGCTACATTCTACCTTGGCAGTAAGGTATTTGTGCTGGGCCAGAAAGTGTAAATGGGAGAACAGCTTTTCTCCTGTCAGCTAAATATATGGGTAGCATAAACAAAGATTGTGGGATCATCTCAAAAAACCTGTCCAAAAATTATTTATCTATGCCTGTTTACCAAATGACCACTTACAAACTAATCAATGAAACAGTGTATTTAATAGTAACTTTGGATTTGGTACAAGAGAATACAGAACTAGAATAGTGTCACAGAACCATAGAGCAATATGGGTTGAACAGACCTTGAAGATCATCTGATTCCAACCCCCTGCCATGGGCAGGGACAACCTCCACTGGACCAGGCTACACAAGAAGAAATCATCCAACCTGGCCTTGAACACCTCCAGCAAAGAGGTATTTGCAGCTCCCCTGGGAAAACTTTCCGTGCCTCGCTACTCTCACAGTAAAGAATTTCTTCCTTACATTCCATCTAAGTCTACCTCCTCTGTTTCACAGATTCTACTGATATTAGGAGTTGCCTCAGCTCAGGTGCAGGACCTTGCACTTGGCCTTGTTTGCAGCCCCACTACTCAAGCAGATCAAGGTCCCTCTGAATGGCATCCCTCCCTCAAGCACATCTAGAATTTTATGCCTGCACTAAAATAACAGTAAGATGGTTTTTTTTTTTTAATTTTATATCTATTTTTTTAAAGCTGTAGAGGCCTCCAGCAGTACTGAGACTTGTCCATAATGGACTCTATATGCTACAGGTTGCTGAGCTGCATATGTTTATACATATGCTGTACTCTTCCTCCTTTGAGAGATTTATACACAGAGGTTAGGTTCCAGCTTAACCGTTTCCAGTTTCCAGAACTGGAATCATCAAGGATGACACAACCTACTTCTCTGAAGATAGGATCACATGAAGTGACTAGAAGGCAAAAATGAAACTATGAAACTAAGTTTTCACGTGACCAAACTTTAAACTTTTCAATTCTAATTCTAACTCAGACTTAATTACAAGAATAAAAAAATCTTTCTAATCTCTTGGCCATCATTTTATCTTTTAGTGCTAAATCTGGGAAGTACCCTGTCACTATGGTTATCCATGCAGTGCTTGAATTATGGGGGAAAAAAACCCAAAACCCATCTTTTTGTTATGATGCAAAAAAATTTCATTTATAATATATACAATTTTAATTTAAATGTAGTATTTTAAAACAACTTATGATTTGCAGTCTTCTAAAACTGATTCAGTTTCTTTCTAAAAGTGTTTATATTCCATGTCTCTACATTGATTTTGTTACACATTCCTACACAGTTAACTTTTAGTTATTAAGTTTGAATAGTATACCCATCCTTGTACCATAACCTATAAGTAGCAACTCTAAGTCCAAGTAAATGTATTTTACCTGTTATCTTGCAATTGTATTCGTGTCCAGTACAAAGGCTTCATGGGGCGGCCCGGTTCAATGGCAGGTTTTCGAGGACCTTGGTTTGAAGACAAAGTGCTATTAAAGAAGAACCCAGGCCCAGGAGGTGGAGGGGGTGGAGGTAACCCAGATCCAGGCAGTGGAGGCGGAACAGGAGGTCCCAGCCCTGGAAGCGGTGGTGGTGGTGGTGGTACTTGAAAATTCCTATAGCCTTCAGAAAGTGGAGGTGGCAGTGGTGGACCAGATCCAAACTGAGAAGTCAGTGAAGTCAGACCCACTGGCAAAGGTGGTGGTGGAGGAACTAAAGATGACAGTGAAGAATCAGGAAGGGGAGGAGGAGGCGGCGGTGGTGGGGGAGGAGGAGGTGGCGGTGGTGGTGGAGGAGGAGGCAGCATTTGTTTTGTTTGACAAGACAAGACACTTTCTGATGACTGTACATTGTAATTGTCCTTATTTTCACTTTGGGCAGATATACTATGTGTCAAAGAAGAAATATTAAGCTTTTTGGGTACTATTTGGTTATTTTTCACAGCTCTGTTTTCTTCTTCACTAGGTTTTATGAAAGTTTCTCTGTCAGTCTGTATACATACATTTCGGTATGCCTTTGGTGGGTTATCATCTTCAGTAGAAACACCAATATCCTTTGCTTTTTCATTTCTTCTCTTTAATTTATTATCAAGTTCATTCTTCAGATGTGCAATGGTCTCCTCAAGCTGAGCAGTTGATACAGCATGTTCTCCACGAATATGGAATACCCTGAGTTCAAACTGAGACTGCAGAGCAACAAGAAAATAAAACCTTAGTGCAAATATTTTTCTGAAGTGTTTGTTTTGTAGTCTATTAAAAATCTTCATATTTAGACTATGTTCTTACAGTAAACAAAGAGAGAAATACTTCCCTTTCCCAGTTCTAAATGGTTTTATTGCAAGCTATTACAATGCAAGCAGGATGCATTTCAACAAAACATATTTTGTAAGTAAAAGTCCAGAAGATCAATATGGGCAAATTCTAAGTTGTACATTATCTTTAAGCAGACTTACCTGTTTTTAATTGAATGCAGTAATTAATGGTGTATTAGAGGGAAAGGGTACCTTTTCAAATGTTATTCTATTTAATGACATATGTTTATTTCTTATTTCATTTCAGAAGAGAGGTAACATATTAGGAAGTAAAAAACAGATTAAACACAAGAGAGGTTGAAATTTATTCAAGACAAAACATTAAATAAACAAAATAATTTCTCAATCTATTAAGTGTTATCATCAATAAAATTCACAGAGGTACATATAAATTCTTTAAGTTTATCTTTACTATTAGATTCAAATTTCAGTTCTTCCAGATATATTTTAGTCTACAACTCAAAAAAATAATTATTAGCACCAAGAGAATCAAGACGATTTCACTGATCAAGTAAGTAAGGAAAAACCCTCACTTTTCTTATCATATGTCAGAAAGATACAAAACCCTTGGCACAGAAATACCTCCTTTAAATAATGCAATACAATCAAATATTGCTATTCCAGGTTATTATGTCCCTAGAAGTTATTTTCTGTTATGCCATGATGCTATCAGGCAGCTGGCTGATGTTCCCATGATTCTTTGAAAGGCAATGACTCCTGAAAGAGTGTTTTTCATGTTGCTTTTAGGATCCCTCTACAAAAGGGAAGCCAATCTTTCAACAGAAAGGGCTAATGAGCTGTGATTTTCCCAAATTCCTACAGGCACAGCAATCTACAACTACAATTCCCACACAGTGGTTGTCAGAAATGGCAACGTTTCCTACTTACCATTCAAATTTGACTATCAGGTCAGAGCTAATAGAGTTTACAGCATTAACTAATATGCATGCAAGTCATACGTGTGTAGCTCAGTACGGCAAATATAGTGTAATATATTGTGACTTTATATTGCAAAATAAAGTTTGACTAGATATGCAAACAAGCTATGTTATTTCTTACAGGAGTATGATCAGCTTGAATTCTAATCAATTTCTTAAGATAAAATCCAAACAATCTGAAAACACTGGGTACAAATGCTCCTTTACACGAGCAAGTGTAAAGGTAGGAAATCAAGTTTAAAGTCTTACGAAGAAAATCAAACAGAGATCTGCATTGGAAACATTTCTATTAGTTTTATAGAAGACTCGGGATAAATATGTACAACACAGTATATTTGCTTAGCTTTTTTCCTTTTCCTACTATTATTCTATTGGCACTCAGCTTTATTATTAGTTCAATTCAACTATCACAAGATTTTCTGCCATTTGAATTGCTCCAGAGAAATTCCTTTTCTTTTCAAACTTGTCATACTGATCCATAAATGAGGTAATGAAGTAAGTTTGCCTCAAGGAATTTAACTGGCTTTTTTTTTTTTTATCATAGTACTTTGCTTCTATTGGACATCAAAAACTCCCTAACAGAACAATTTGCTTTGAACGTTAGAGATTTTCCCAGCAGTAAATCTGAAGCCACCTTAAAAACACACTGTAAAACAAGCACAGTATCTAACAAAACTATTTATTACATTTAAATGGGCAGGAAAGCAACTGTGTTAGTATTATAAGCCTTTCCAAATACAGATCTCCAGTCTTTAATTTACAGTATACAACTGGTAGTCTAAAGTGAAAATTATATTTGAGGTGATAGAATGAAAAGCAAGAAAAAGCATAAAACTTTCACATTTTCAGAATTATTTTCCATTACTTAAAGAAAACCCGTGAACAAGAATTAAAGCTAAAATTACTAAGCATTACTAATTATAAAAAATAAGTAATACTTAGTAATAAGTAATAAAACAACTTTTTATTTTAATTAATTTTCATTTCAGTTAAGTCTTATTCACTAAAGTAAGATTAAGTAATATTGAAACCTATCCAGCTTATATACCTACGATAATATTTTCAACAAAAGTGTCAAGAATATGAGCATTAATAAGTACTATTTTTTATAGATACACATAAATAATACATACATATTCTTAATAAAGGTCTGCTTCCTGGAAAATATTTCTTAAATTTCATAAATTTCTTAAATATTTCATTTAGAGATGAAATGCTCTAAAGTTATATGATGAATCAAATGGAGAGCAAACATCAACAGAATGTAATAGTTTGGTCACAACTACTTTAAGCAAGATGAAATGGAAAAAAATGGAAACAAGGTATCTGAGGGAGTGAAAGTTTGGGAAGAAGGCTGGAGGAGCAGAAGATAAGAGAAGGCAGCTGAAACTAAAGCTTAGAAAACCACTCCATGCATGAATGAACATGACTTATTTCTGAAGACGGGTAGAGGATTTTGAAACCTATCAAAGGAAACTTCTGTGTAAATTTCTGAATAAAATGAAAGCAAGACACTACAAAGAACAATGTGGGAAATGTTAATCTGCAAGCTTCAGATACAAAGGATACCAGTTATCTTCATTTGAAAATAGCATTTGCCACTTTGCTGACTTGTATAGAAGCCTGGTTGCGTGCTTCCCAGCAACACACACGTAAGAAATCTGGATTGTATAGCTACATTCAACACCAAATAAACCAGTGCAAGGAACATATTTCTATTTCCCTGACCATTTCATGTTCTTCCACCATTAATCTGCTCTTTCAGAGAGTGTATCAAATTAAGCCCTCAAGCCTTGGTCTGTTGAGGTTCTCTGGCTTTTCACTGTATCAGTGACTCTTGCCAGTCAGCCACTGACATATTATTCCCTGTCCTGTACACACACACAAACAAAACTGATACAGCTATGTAAATTTCCATGGCAGCAGAGATACATTTTTTCCAGACTACTGTTACAAATACCATATTAGAGGCATGGATGTTTCAATAAAGCCTTATTACTATTTTCTCTTCATCCTGCTAGCTTAAAAGAAAAAGCCTTAATGTGCTGAAATCAGATTTCAATCATCAATTTGAAAGTTCCTCTTGAGTATCTTAAGTCTAATGCATACAGCAATGTACTACTGAAAAAAGTTGCCTTACTTTGGTACAATCTTTCTTGCATTCATTATCAATATTAAATATTAATAGTCAATATTAAATAGGCAAACAAGATTATGCTATTAAGCTGAATTACACTGTTAAAATTCAGAATTCACAATAATTTTGTCTGCCAAGGAAACAGTCTGAAAATACATGCTATAATTCAGGAAAGAGATACACAGTCACAGAAGGAATTGATCAGTGGCAATTCTAAGGGAAAAGGACCTGCGAAGGACAGCACATCACAGACTGATAGTCAACTATTAGGATAAAAAGAACTGTCATGCAAAAAGTAATCTTTGTGCTTTATTCAGTACTAAAAGCTGTGTGCTTTTTTCAGTTTAAGAGAAATGCCGTCCCTGTGTTCATGATCATTGCTATTGAAATTTGGGGCAGCTCATTTGGTCTTAATTTTCTAGGTTCAATCAACAATGCCTTTTGTCTCCACCTCACCCTTACTGGATAATGCTCCCCTTGTTTCCTTAGTTTCCTTCTGTTTCTATGCTGAAGACTACTTCAGTGAACCCTTAAATTTCCTTTGCAAGATGTGATTCAGCTTGAGTGTTGTCAAATGCCCTTTTCTATTATGAATTCTAAAACTAGCCTTCCTGGCTAATGTATCTCTTCTTCCATTTTTCCACCCAATACCCATTTTGAAGAGGTTGAATAAGCAGGCAGTTCCGTCTATCTTTCTTGATAAAATGTATTTTGCTTCCAAATCTGCTCTTGCTTGGAATGCAGGTTTCAGTGTTTTTGAACCTCTGATTCTGATTAAAGAGGGTTCTTGACTATTTTGCTTTTCAGGCCTCACGAGTGCACTTGCACTTACAAATCAGTTTCTTTAATTCATCAAGATTTGTCTGTATCTGCCATTGAAATGGACATGATCCATTTTCCTTGGGTAAAATCTACTCACCAAGGAAATGATCCTGGCTGATTCTCAGATCCCTTAAACACAGACATTTATCTAAAAGCTTAGAAGGCCTGTATTACCCTTTTCCTAAAAAAATTACTTCTGTTAATGGATAAAATAAAAGCCACCCCTTAAAAAAAAACCAAACCAAACCAAAACACCACAACAAAAAAACCCTTTTACTAAAATACATGATATAAGAGGATTATGCAAATATCCAAAAATACTGATATACTGTAACCTGGAAAACAACAGGAGTGTTTGAATTGGCTTTCCAATGTCTTCCTGTTTTATCCCTTTACACCCATGCCTCTGATGTGAGACTCCAGTGACCTCCTTTTGGCACCTGTTAAGTGACGTGACACAACACAGAGAAAAAAGGCAAGACATATTTTCTGATAATGCCAACAACTCAGCCTTGGTCCTACTGAACCCAGGAAATTATGACGCATATGCTCAAGGAAGAAAAGCTCCAAATATTGAATCAGCATACCATACCATGACAGTATCAGATGACAAATCATAAATTAATCATAAAAGCAAAAGACTAAATTTTCTCATTCATATAACCAACAGGTTGTCCAAATGTCTTTGAAATGATAATGTAGATTGACACAGCAAATCTCAATACCAATGTGACAGATTTTCTCTGTGCTCTGATATGTTAAACAAAGATTATAGTCTCATTTATTACAGTCAATACAGTCAATTAAATGCAATACTCAAGTATATTTGTGGTTGTGTTACTGCTTTATATAATGTGATTTTACATGAACAAAAACTTTTTAACCATGACATAGAATTGCTCTGATATGAAAAGCTGTAGAACAATGTGTATGTGTGAATACAAGAGAAGTAAAAATGTCTACCGCAATCTACATTCAAAAATCAGTTGCTAAATTGTTATTATTCAAGACTTATTTGCACCATATATGTTAAAAAAATCCTGAGAATTTTAACAGTAAAACATAAAAAACCACTGTTCAGAGCAAGCAATATGCAGAACTTTTGCTTTGAAACTAGCAAGTTCATGCTCCACAGTCAATGTCTAATACTTTTTCACTAGCATTTACAGTGTAATTCTACTCTGAAAGTGACTGTGTAAAAATGACACATATTTAATGAACAAAGCTGTTCTAGGTATATCAGACAGACCTCTTCTTTAACTGAGAAACACACACTTCTACAAGTCTTTACTCTAATTAGAGTGGAAAAATAACGTATTAGGGAGAAAGTGAGCTCGATTTTATTCCCTTCTCTGACTTTTATACAGTGATTGTTGTATCTAATTAGTTACTTATGCCAAGGCATGAAAACGAAAAATTAGGAACAAAGAAGACACGAAGTATATAGGGATATAGTTATCAGATGTGGAAATGTTCCAGCAAGGAGGGATATTAAAAAAGGAGAAAGAAAAAAAAAAAGATAAGAATTACTGAGTTGCCAATGAAAAGATTTTTTTTACAGACTTTACAGCTTTCTTTCTTTATAGTATTTTGGCCATCAAAGCAGTGTGCATAGAAAAGAGAGAAAAAAACCATATTTTTCACAGAGAGCCTCTAACTTCTTGGTTTTGTTCACTGTAAGTAATTTAATCTTCAGTTTTTGGATGAGTTCACACTTTTTATTCTTCTATTGTGCTGACAGAAGAAAAGAAGCTTTTCTTTGTTGAATCCCTGTCCTTGAAAAAACATACATTTGTTTTAAATTTTAACAACAATCAGAGATTTAGCAAAGGATTTCTCCACAGGGAAAAAAAAGTTAAACCCATGCCAGTTTACATAAAAATCAAAATTCCTCTCTAACAAATACCTCAGCACACATAACAGTTAGATATGGTATATCATCATTGTCAAGGGCACACAGTAAGGATTGTTCCTAGACCTCACAGTAAAAAAGTAATGACTGACCATTCTCAAACATTCCCAGATCTCTAATTTTGTGTAGGCAATGCATACAGAGTCCAATTCTCTTTCCAATTTAAAAATAATAAATACGTAGCTTTTTAGAGGAAATGTAGCAAAAGTAGTTGGGACGAAATTTGACCACAGCGGGTATACAGAACAATGTTTTTCTATATATTTTTTACATTCAGTTATTTAATGGGCATTTGTGAAGTTGAGAAAGAAATACAGTCTTATAGCCAGTAATTTTGGAATATAAAATTATTGGCATAGCACATAAATTAAAATATACCTATTTACACTGCAACATAGATTTTTTTTTTAATTACCAAGTGCATGATTACTTATAT